>PISX010001070.1:129040-216805 GCA_004024625.1 Mellivora capensis
TACCTCGCTTTTGAAGCTGCTTTGGCTCAAGTGACCAGTGACGCCGACTGGTAACCCAAATCAGAAACCCTATTTCCTTTGCTCTTCCCTGTGACATGTAGGCCTTTATCAAGACCTAGAAAGAGTCCGCCTCCTTTAAGAGATCTCTTCTCCATCCTTGAAACTTCATTGCTACTCCTGTTGTTCTTTCTTCCACTCTGATGGTCTGCTAGGAATGCTGAAATAATGGTCTGTCTGCCTTCATTCTCTTCCCCTCTAATCCTTTCTTCATATGCTCCCAGATCTTTTTGAAACAAAATTTCATTTATTTCCCTGCTCAGTGTTATTTCCACATTCATTCCATGTTTATATGTATGTCTGTGTCTACTACACTGTAAGCTCTTCGAGAGGTGGGACCCTACCTCACATCTCTGTTCTTGAGCCTAGTCAGTGCCTGACACGAAACAGATACACAGTGAATAGACATGTGAATAATGAGGTTAAAAAACCTGAGCATCTCCTTTCTGGGGATCAGTGGATTGTGGAATGTGGTATTACCCTTTTTCTCTGGTTTTCCTTTGTTTTGGAGCATGTTGTCTATTTTTTTCACATTCAGAAGGAGTCAGGGATGGTATGGTTCATTTGCTTCCCTTTGTATCACTGTCCCAAATATCATTTGGTTCCTTATTCTCTGCCTTCACTCATGATACCTTCTTTCAAAGAAGCCCTGTTCTCTCCTAAGTCCTGTGGTAGTAAAAACAGCTCCACTGTACATGCCTAGTTGTCACTGCCCTGTTCCAGGCTAATCCCCAGCATTGCCTAGCTACTCTAGGCAGCCTAGATACTGCATTGACAGGCACTGTGGGAATTACATACTTATTTCCCACAGATTTACTGAGTTCCTGTTATGTGTGAAGCCCTATGTTGGTTTCATGAGAAATCCAGAAATGAATGTTACAGTCCTATGTTCAGTGGACCTTCAAGACTTAGGATGGTGAGGTGGTGAGCCATAGAGGAATTGGTTATATCGCATGGGGTACAGTGGGTGGGGTGATTAGAAGATGGGATAAGAAGTATTGAGCATTGGGGCATGGAAAAAAGTAGCTAGCTTTAAGGATTTACATACACTGAACATATATATACATACTGAACATACATCTGTTCAGTAGTGGAGGAGTCTGTCTGGTTCAAAGAAAAGATTGGAATTAAAAAACTCATTTCCTTGTAGTAGACCTTAGACCTTGCTTGAGGCAGGGAGCAGAGTGCAAGCTGCTAGCTTGCCTGCTGTTATTCTAAAGGGAAGAGGTGATTTGGAGTCTCAGCTACTTAATTAACAGCCATTTGCTTCTTAGATTGAGTGCTGAGACATCATGAACAGACCACAGCTTTCCTTCCTGTGAGGCCATTCTGGAGCTCATTTGATAAATGCTTTGGGCAACTTTTCCTTTACTTGATTCCTAGAGTTGTTCTGGGAGGCTGTGTTGGGATGGCCTTCTCCAGCAGATGGGCGTCTGCTGGCTGCCCTCCGTATGGACACTTGGACAAAGATTTGTCCTGGAGTGCTCTCTTGGCCTTGTGAGGAGTGATGTGGTCAGTCACTTCCATGGGTCTCTCAGTTGCCTCTCTTCATAGCTAAAATCTTGTGCGGTTTGGGAATGTGCCCAGCTCTGGGTGGAACATGACTCAAGAGGCTGGTTTTAAAAAACCAAGGTTATAGAAATTAGGTTATTTTTTTCTTACAGGATTAGGTATATGGCCTTTCTAAGACCTCCAGTGTGGCTTTCTCTTATTGCCCAGTGACTTACCAGCTGTAAAATATGAGGTCCTAAGGTTGAAGAGAAGGGTGCTCCTTCAGCGAGTCTTAAAAGCTTTTAGGACTTTTGTCTAGTTGGTAGAAATTTCAGGTTTCCCCATAGGTGCTAGATAGTTCCTTGTGAACTGATCCTTGATGAATGAGTTTTTACCAGAGTCCTTTAGGAGTACTTGTTTTGTCAGAGCTTTTCCAAGTATTTAGGAAAACCATGTTTTACTGAATTTTAGATACTGGTGGGGCCTCAGAGATGAATCCTGAACATGAGGTAGCTGTAGGATGTGGCTCAGGCTGTTTTTAGAATTAAGTCAATCACTAAGGTCATCAGAATGTAGGAGGCTGGGTTTTAGTTTGTTCAGTACAATTTTTGTGACGTGGTTGACAATTGGGCTCATTTTTTAAGTACAAGACTCTTTTTGGAGACAGGTGGCTGCTTTCATTTTTAGGGAGTGGAGCAGGGGGTGGAAATGGGACATGAAAATATCATGAACTTTGTAGGGCCATTGAGTGAGTGGCTCTTTTGCTCTTGGGTGCTTTGAGGAAAGAGCATTAGATGAATGAGGATAAGCTTGTTTTTTTGACTTTGAGAACGCTTACACAGGATCAGGTCTTCCTAGAAGCATTCCCAACTGATGTTCTGTAACACTGCTAGTTTTGTGAGTACCAGCCCAACAGGTTGGTGGACTGCCATCTTTGGATTGGCTTCTGGTTTCTGAGAAGTCATATGGATATTTTTCTTTTAGAAAAGCCTATTGGATAGACCCATGGAATAATTTTAATGATCTGAAAAGGTTAGCAGAGGCTTCCTTTCCGGGCCAGTGATGTACTGTTTATATTTACTCTCTGTAGCCCGAGCTCTGGGCAGTTGTAAACATGCACATCTATGCACACTTACCTTTCGTGCTTTGCGTTTTTTTCTGCACACGAGGTCCTGCAGATCGTATGTTCCTTGAACTTTTACCCCCTCCTTCCTCATTTCTGTTCTGAGGGAACTTGGGGGCACTGAGCTAGGTCTAGACTGTAAATTCAAGTGCAGGTGGCCTCTGACTGACAGGACTCTTTCAGAGGAGACCTCTTCCTTTGTACCATCCTAGAAGTGGTGGGGTGGGAGACTTCGCATAAGGGCTGTGGCTCACCCCTTATGTCAGGGCCTTAGATGGGTGGAGGGAAGAATGTCATTGTCAAGATGACTCCTTACCAGGGCCTGTTACTGGTTGTCTTCCCTAAGATTCTGGGGCCTGGGTCCCACTGGTGCAAGCCCCAGACTAGAGCAGGAAAAGGAAACATTTTGTGGAGACTAGTTCTTGCCCTTCTCAACTCTGCTGTTCTTAAAAAAAGGTGGGGGAAATGATAGAAGCAAGGCTCTTCCTTGAGCAGGAGACTCACTCTGAAATAAGAGTACTAGAACCTTGCCTTTATTCTGACGATGCCTTGAACTGGTTTCGGCTAGTGTAATAATCAGTGAAAGCACTTTGTAAACTGGAAAGAGGCAAACAAATGGAGATGGTAGTTGCTTATGTTTTCCCTTTGACTAGGTGAGTTCCTGGAGCCTGGACTTCTCATTCAAGAGTGGGTTGATAAATATAAAGCATTTAGAGTAGTGGCTGCTTATGGCAAGTGCTGAAAAATTATTGGCAAAATTGGAAATATTATTACTCATGAAGGAAACTATTGCTCTGGATAGAAAGTAGTGGAGGAGAAAGTCCTGCTAGAATCTGGGCAACTATGACACCTGCTTTGAGGGCCTGTGCTAGTGAAACCAACTGCTGGATCCCCCCCCCTCCCCCCCGCCTTTTTTTAAAGGTTTTATTTGACAGAGCGCAAATGAACATGAGCAGCGGGAGGGGTAGAGGGAGAAGCAGGCTGCTCACTGAGCTGAGAGCCTGATGTGGGGCTCTGTCCCAGGACCCCAGGATCATGACCTGAGCCAAAGGTAGACACTTAACTGACTGAGCCACCCAGGCGCCCCACTAGATCCTCCTTTTTTATGAGCCCCATAAAAATGCAATCTGTGTTATGTGCATTTCATTTTTATATTCCCCTCAGGGCTTAATGTAGGGCCAAGATATTGAAGGAATGAAGTTGCTTGAATGCTGATTGTGGTCAGGAACTAGGCAGTTCTCATGTGACACATTTGTTTTGTCTTGCAGCCCTGGGCATTTCCTGCCCGAGA
Organism: Mellivora capensis; assembly: GCA_004024625.1. NCBI lineage: Eukaryota > Metazoa > Chordata > Mammalia > Carnivora > Mustelidae > Mellivora > Mellivora capensis. The sequence goes on from PISX010001070.1 coordinate 133,003, forward strand.
GTTCCTTCGGAAGAAGCTGATTGGGAAGGAAGTCTGTTTCACTATAGAAAACAAGACTCCTCAGGGGCGAGAGTATGGCATGATCTACCTTGGAAAAGGTGAGTTAGCAAGGAGAAAAGGACTTCTGAGGCAGAGTTGCTCCAAAGATCAGATTTTATCTGGTGGAAGGCGGGTGTGAGTTCTGGTGGAGGTAGTTCTAGGATAGTTGGCTGTGGGTGTAATTGGAAATCTTTTGAGTACTGGAGCTCTCGTGGTGCATAGGTGCTCCTGGTGCAATGTCCCTGATTGCTGCTGCTTGTTTACTCCTGTGCCTGCTCTGCTGGCCTGGGTTAGGTGTGCGTTGTATCCATAGCATCCTTCCTTATATTTAGACCATCGGCCTGTGTAACTCAACGGCTCTGTCCTTCTAGGTTATAGTCCTAATTGAATTCCTATAGATTTCCTTTTTTTTTTTTTTTTTTTTTTTTAAAGATTTTATTTATTTATTTGACAGAGAGAGATCACAAGTAGTCAGAGAGGCAGGCAGAGAGAGAGGAGGAAGCAGGCTCCCTGCTGAGCAGAAAACCCGATGTGGGGCTTGATCCCAGGAACCGGGAATCATGACCTGAGCCGAAGGCAGAGGCTTTAACCCACTGAGCCACCCAGGCGCCCCAGATTCCTATAGATTTCCTATTGCATCTCCTATTTCCTTTATCTGTCTTTTGGGTTTTCTTCTCCTGAGGCTTTTTAGGAAAGAAGAGTTGTTTAGGACTCATGGGTTTTTGCAAGCCACATGGTTTGGAATGGAATGGAAAGAACACAGGCTTTGGAGTTGTGTAGATGTGGGTTAGAATTCTGGCTTCTGTTACCATGTACTCTTATTTAACTCTTAGCCTTTGTGTAAGTCCTAGTTTTTTCATTTGTAAGCTATTGAGAGAGTTGAAAGAGATAGTGTGTGTGAAGTACTTGGCTCTGGCACAGAGTATGTACTCAGTAATGTGTGTGCACATGCACATACGCCTGCTGTTCAGCTGGGCCAGGTGGCTCATGTGGTAGGAGGTGTTCTGATCTTTTTTGGATTAGGGGGAGGAACAGAATAAGATTGTGGGATGGAGTTTGAACAGAAATAGGACATTGAAAGGATTGGTAGAGTGTTCTCCATAAAGCAGCCATTTTGGAAGTTATTTTGGGAGCAGTTTTTTTTTTTTTTTTTTAATCTTCGATTAAATTCTGTGATTCTTTGATAAAATAACCTTCCCACTGAGCTGCTTTAGATGATTTTTTGACTTGGGTAGTCAGTTAACTGGAAGTAAGCAAGCAGCTAACAGCATTCTCTTACGATTCTGATTTTAACTATAGAGGTCTTAGGAATGAGTTGGATGACTCAGGATGACCCTGGAGAGGTCTCATTTGATTTACCCGGTAGACAAATGCCCTTTTCAGCCTCCCAAACATTTGGCTATCTGCTTCTTGATTGAATGGGATATTATAGAAATATATAGAACCTTTTCAGAAAGAGAAACAAATTTGCCTTTTGCCCAACACTCAAATAATGTAATGGGAAATAAACCACTTAAGCATTATTGTTAGAGGGCTCATGGTCTTCAAAATGCAGTTGCTTAGGGATTTTATCACCTACAAAACTGCGGTTCCATAACATCTGGTCAGTCTTGTTATCCTGCCAGAGACCTACCTGAAACTACAGAAAATGGCAGGCACAGATAGCTCTATGAAGACACTACCTCTGAGAGTTCTTTTAAGTAAACCCGGTCTTCAACTAAAATGGTCTGAGTATTTTAAGGGAAGTTGACATTTAAAATTCTTTGTTGTTTTAAGAAAGTTCATTTTTAAAATTTACCCACATTATAAACTGATATATGTGCATGATAACATGCTAGTGTTTAGAATAAGACCTGGTGCCTAGGAAGTGATCAGTAAATACAGACTGAAAGAATGTTTGGAATTGCCTACACTGAATGTTTGGAATCATCTGCATCTTTTAGATTTAAAGGTTTAAATGACTTGGAAGTTTAATATTTTTCACTCACTCTTTTAAGGAAATCTCCATGCCAATTCTAATGAAAGGATACATTGGCTTAGATAATCAGTATCTATATGTTTATCCTGTTTCGTGGCTACTCCCTTTTGTGATGGAGAAGAATGGTAGAATTTGAGAATTTTTGGTTGACCTCGAACTTATTTAAAAAAAATTAGTCTTCTGACTTTTGGAGAAAATATAGTCATCCACTTGCTCAGAATACCATCCCAGTTGTGACTTGGTCAGTTTTATAATTCGATAAGTACTAAGCAAGAATAAGATCCTTAGCCTACAAATTTCCCATTTCAGTATTCTATCCACCACATTTTGTTGCCGGAGTTCAGTCCAGGGAAATACATTTTTCTTCCTTTTGAAGGAGCAATCAGAACTCACTTTTTAGAAGTGGGCCAGCCAAGGGCCATTTCAGAGCACCCTGTGCCAAGAAACTGAAAGCTATTTGGCATGCAGTTGATTGGCTGGTTTTGTGACCACACACCTTGTTTGTACCAGGGCTTCATTCTTTCTACTCCCTGGCATCTTGGCACCTTATTGCTCAAGTTTTCATTTTATTGTTGAACCCTTCCTTTTGATTTTTTACTCTTTGGGATTCCTGTTGCTTTGAAACAACCAGTGTAATATTTGCTAATGTCAGATAGCTGTGTGTGTCTATGTCTGGCCTCAACAGTAACCTCAGTGGAAAGGTTCTGGTGATCCATGCTCAGCCTCAGAACCTGAGAATTTGTTGTATAAATATCATTTATCTCGACTTGCCTTGGTAGGAAAAGAGGCTTGTAATTTGCTCCTGTAGCAATCTGGGCAATGCTAATGGCAAGGCATTTAGGCTGGATTTGGGGTTGGTGTGTATATTGTTACTGCTTACCGAAGTCAATATATAGTGTATTAAATATAAATCTTACAGAATTTTATTCTTTGCTGACGGTACCTATTAGCTAGACGCCTGTGTTTCAGTTTATCTGGGACCTTGTTCTCTGCCATGTTAAAGATTTTTATGCAGCAGTTCCTTCACAGATGTCTTCCTTTATCACGTTGTCTGACAAGCGGAGATTTAAGAGCATACAGAACCTGAAAGCTTGGAAATGCATGGAAATGCAATTAATGTTTCAAGTGCCCAGGTAGAACCTAATCAGATTGGGTTTTAAGTTTACCTTCATTTTTCTTGCCTGCTGTTATATGATAGATTAGAAATATAGACACCACCTCTGCCCCTGTGTCTCTCAGAGCAGGAGAAAGTCTTTTGACAAACGGTGTAGCTTGTCTTGGTGTCCTCTTGCAGCAGAGGATAGGGCATCCTGAGAGGAATTAAGACTTTCTGTGTCAAACATGATAGACAATCCTAAATGAATCCATCTGATTGCACAGCAGGTGTGTGGACTAATTTTTTGTTTTTAATTCCTGTTGTGTGCTGGGCACTGTGTTAGATTTACAGACATTGTGGTTTAATTTTCACAAGAACCCATGTGGCGGGCACACTCCCCATTTTATAGATAAATAAATGATGATACTGAGGGACCTTGTCTAAGCTATTAAGTGGTGGAATTTGTGTTCTGCTCCAGGCCCCTGCTGCTTAGGTCAGTGTTCTTTATACTCTCTAGGGCTGCTGTGTGTGTCTTGCTTTTCTTTCAGTCTCCGTAGTTCCTGAGATTGCCTTTGGCCTGGGAGATACATAAGAAAATTAGAAACAAAGTCCTGAAGAAGATTTATAGACCTTTGGGTCTTCAAGACTAGACATTTTGGGAGAAGAAGTTTTCTGAAAAACCCAACACTGTATTGCTGCCTTGTCCAGTTCTCTGGCAACATCATTCTCCTTGAGGAGCTTAGGGTGAAAAGTGGTTCCATTTGAGCTCTGCTGCTGTTGGAGACAGATTGGCATCTTGTGTTTAATTTCTTTTTTCCTCCTCAGATACCAATGGGGAAAACATTGCAGAATCTCTGGTTGCAGAAGGCTTGGCCACCCGGAGAGAAGGCATGAGAGCTAATAAGTAAGTATTTATTACTCTACCTACCCCCTCAAACTTCCTTCTCCATTGTAAGAGCTGGGGTCACTTAAAAGAGGTTGTGTAGTCAGCTCTACTGTGGCTTTGCTGCATTTTCTTTCCTGTCTCTGGCATACAGTGGGTAACTGCTGGTGCTCTCCTGGCTTTTAGGACATTTCTCACCCCAGTGTGGATTTTTCTGAGCCGAGAGGTCACTCAAGATTCACTAGTGGCATTTGACATGTGTAACTCCTTTAAATAAAGGAGTTAGAGACAAGGCACTTCCATTCATTATATTCATAAGAGCCAACAGGCTATGTCTTACATGATAGACAGTTCCAGAGTATTTATCCATCCGTCCCAAAAGATTTATTGAACACTTACTGTGTGCTGGGCTGTGTTCTGGGCACTGAGAATACAGCAGTGAACAAACAGTTTCTGCTAACATTTTAATGGGGAGACAGACAGGAAACCAATAAACAAATAGATATACAGTATATCATGTGCAAGAAATAAGTGCAGTGAAAAGTAAAGTGGAGTGAATAAATAGAATTCAAAGCAAAATCTGTTGGTTAGGATCTAGGGAAACCGACAAGGGCTCAATGGTTCTGCTTTAAAGTCAGGGAAAATTTTCTGTCTCTCCAAAGCCTTTTAAGCCCGTTTTGGTCTACAGATCTGTAGATGCGTCAGTAGTAGGTAAAAATGTATTTGTTCAGCTAATGGCGGTGTGAAGATAATGGGAATGAGTGTTAGTTATGTAAGCTTTATAGCACATGTATCATGTTCAAGTTCACCAGTGTTGGCTCACAGTAGGATGGATTGCAGCTGGCTTTAATTAACACTTTAGTCTCTGAAAAGTGATATGTTACATCAGTAATTTGGAGGCTAAAGATGCTGTTTAAATCATTAAGTCCTTGCTATATTATATGACTGTTGTTGGTGTACAAAAGGCTTTAGGTAAATATTTGCATGAACTGTACCAGTGATGGGGATGAGCAAAGACAAGAATGTACTTTTTACATTCTTCCTGCCTTCGTAGACTTGAGGTCAACTCATTCACTATAAACTTCTGTGGGTCCTTTCAAACTGCAAAGAAACATTTGTTGGAGCCTATAATTGGGGAGTGAGCATGTGGGAATTTAATTAAATAAAGACCTTTGTCTTAGGTGGTGTTTTTGGAGGCTGAAGTTGTATCTTAAGGAGAACTGTTGGCATGATTATGATTACAATATTTTTGGGGAATCCAGTTTACAACCAGAATGAAATTTTTAAAAAGCCCATAACTCTGTTGTACCATCTCAACAAAGAAATCTCCCTTGGAGTCCTGATCTTTTTTCTCGAAAGCTGTCTTGGCTTCTCCTTTTTTCATTTTCTGTGTTTGCTTCTATCTCTTAAGCCACACTTCTTATTGAATTCTGGTTGCAGTCTTGGGTCCCCAAGGATGTGACTGTCTTTTTTGGGGAAGCAGGGGAAAGAATAGTACTGAAGACTTCTGGTGAGAAATTATAGGTCAGGGATCTCTGTTCTGATATCCCTACTGCTTAAGGTGCATAGTCTTTGATGGAACCAGGTGTTGAGATTGTGGCAAGGCCTCGGAGTTCACTGTTCCCTTTAGCTCAGGGGGTGTGTGTGAGGGTGGTGGCTGGGGGTGGGGGAGAGCCGTTTTTGGTTTTGTTTCTTGGTCTGTGTTCTGGTTTTCACTGTTCTCACATATATTTGGTTTCCTGTGTCATGAAGGAGGAGTCTTCCATTTTCAAAATGGAAGCTTTTCAGACTGCTTTTGACTTGCTGGTCTTTACTGAATGTGTAAGTAGTTTTGGGGTGACATCTGAATAACAGTATTTGCTCTGTATTCCCCAGCCCTGTTCTGTAGACAGCAGGGAGTGAGGGTGGTTCTTAGTCACTTTCCTTGTGCTGTGTCCTGCCGAGCTCTTCCTGGATCCAATTCCTGAGTCTGGGGTGGTTAAATGAAGCTGTATCCCCCGGAGAGGCTTCCCTCTGAGCCACCAACTTGTTCTCTTGGAATCACTGATGGTGGCAGTACTGAGATGTGTGTTCTTTGCATCTTCTCATTAAATGCTCTTAGGAGCGACGCTGTTGTTTGAGGGAACAAGTCTGGAATCCGGAAATTACACTCATGGTGATTTTTCTAGTTATAGGCTTGGGTCTGCAGCCATAGATGTGAAACAAATGCTTTGGTTTCTTCAAGGGGAGCAGATGCTGAAGAAACCCAGAGTTCAAAGAAGAACCTGATCCCCACCCCCCCACACCTTGTGAACTCATCACATGTGTTTCTTTTTCATGTCCCAGTCCTGAGCAGAACCGGCTCTCAGAATGTGAGGAACAAGCAAAGGCAGCTAAGAAAGGAGTGTGGAGTGAGGGGAACGGCTCACATACTATCCGGGACCTCAAGTATACCATCGAGAACCCAAGGCACTTTGTGGACTCACGCCATCAGAAACCTGTCAATGGTGAGGCTGGTGGGGAAAGGCAGAGTGATTTCTGTTGGTTTTCAAGTTTCTCGAAGTTTATAAAAGCTATTTTACTCAGTAGCCAGAGGAAATTGTTAAAAGAGTGTAATAGCACTGTGGTATTTTGGAAGGTAACTTGAATCCAGTTATGTAGGTTACAACAGATGTGTTCTGACAGAGGTTAATCCTTTGCTGGTGCAGGGGAGTAGATTGCTGGTAATTTTCCACATTGGGTATCTTCCTGTTTTCTAAAAGCTACCACTTAAGTAACATCCCTGAAATTATATTCTGTATACATGTAAACACACACACACACACACACACACGTGTGTGTGCACATGCATTCACACTGTAGTTCTTGGCCCAGTTTTGAGACCTATTAACTACAGACAGAGTAAAATAAAATGATTACCAAATCTGAATTATTACTTGTTTCTTGCTGTGCACTTGATACTTAAGTGGTGAGCCAGAGAGCTTATGGATAATGAAGCGTAGGTATGAGCTATGAGATCCCAGAAAGTGGAGAAGACCTAGAAGTTGGTCTAATCTGTATTCCCAGAAATAGTTCGTCGAAGAGTCTGTTGTATGGATACTCATGATCTTCCAGTGTTTCATCACATCTCAGAGGGAGGCTTTCTGGGGGTTTTGGGGGAGATGAACTGTGTTAATGCAGTTTGATTGGGCATTGTTTTTCCCTGGCACTATTTTGGCTAATGACTTATGCTGTTTGTTCTGTCACACAGCTATCATCGAGCACGTGCGAGACGGGAGTGTTGTCAGGGCCCTGCTCCTCCCAGATTACTACCTGGTTACTGTCATGCTGTCAGGGATCAAGGTCAGACCATACACTGGACTATGGGCGTGGATTTAGGGTTTGTGGAAGTGTTCACTGACAGGTAGCTTCTTCTCTGGCACTCTGTATTTACTGATTCTTCCCAGTGTTAACACTGACTAGAGTATTTTCTACTGTAGACATTGCTGTGGGACTATTCTCTGTTAGATCAAATAAGATTTAAAAGCTTTTTTTTTTTTTAAGTACTTAGCGTTTGTTTCAAATGGGCTGTGTGAAGAGGTGGTTGAGATGCAGAAAGTGAACTTCAGAGCTTCCCATCTCCCCTGAGAATGACTGTCTCAATGTAAAATATCCATTTGGATAAAAAAAAAATTAGGGATTTAAAACTAGACACTGGTGACTCTTTTTTTGGCAAGGGATAATTTTCAAATATAATTTAAAATTGCCCCATGATAGTGACATACATTTTATTTACTTTCCCAAGAAGTCTGACAAGATGCTATTTCGATTTCCTTTTACCAGTATGCTTTAAAAAGGGGTTAGAAGGCCTGATTTGAGACCTCCCCTAGCTTAACTTTGTGGTATTTGTGGTTTTGGGTGGCTTGGTGTGGTTTTGGAGTCCCTGGCACACACCTTGAGGCTCATTACCCACCTACCTTACTTTTGCTTTAGTGCCCAACTTTTCGACGGGAAGCAGATGGCAGTGAAACACCAGAGCCCTTTGCTGCAGAAGCCAAATTTTTCACCGAGTCTAGACTGCTTCAGAGAGATGTTCAGATCATTCTGGAGAGCTGCCACAACCAGAATATTCTGGGTACCATCCTTCATCCAGTGAGTGTGCTCATATAGACTGGGAAGGGTGGGGTTAGGGGTGCATTTGGTGTTTGATGGGCTGTGGTTTACTTCTCTTCTCTTTGTATTTAAGAACCACTTAAATCTCTTGGCAGGATTATCATCTGATTTTTGAGGCATTTTCTAGGGGGACTTCAGTTAACTGATAGAATTGGACAGATTCGTCAAACTTACTCACTTTAAAAAAGGAACCTCAGGGCGCCTGGGTGGCTCAGTGGATTAAGTTGCTGCCTTTAGCTCAGGTCATGATCTCGGGATCCTGAGATCGAGCCCCACATTGGGCTCTCTGCTCAGCGGGGAGCCTGCTTCCCCCTCTCTTTCCGCCTGCCTCTCTGCCTACTTGTGATCTCTCTCTCTGTCAAATAAATAAATAAAATCTTTAAAAAAAAAAAAAAAGGAACCTCAGCTTTTGAGTTTGTAGGGGGAAGAGAACTCCTGTTTCCTCAAGTGTTGGTCCTTGAGGTTGGGAATAGGCAAGTTAAGGGGCTGCCCCATAGATGAGCAGTTGCAGTGAAGTGTGTAGTACAAGATTGCTGAGCTTTGTATGTAGGTCTGGAGGTAGCTCTTTAAAGTATTGGTGGAACTAGGGACACCTGGGTGGCTCAGTCAGCTAGGTGTCTGACTCTTGGTTTTGGCTCAGATCATGACCTCATGGGTCCTGAGATCGAGCCCCTTGTTGGGCTCCCTGCTCAGCAGGAGAGATTCTCTCCTCTTTCTCTCTGCCCCTTGCTCTTTGCCCCTTGCTCTCTCTCTCAAAGAAATCTTTGCGTATTTATTTTTTGAGTTCTATCAAATATTTATGTATTTTAAAATATTTTTTAAATTTTTTATTCAGTTAATTAACATAATTCAAATAAATGTTTAAAAAATAAAGTGTCAGTAGAACTATGAGGAAACTTTTTTATGGAAAAATTAGTTTGTGTACTTCAGACCATAGCCATTTACCTTCTAACTCTGCTTTTTTTTTTTTTTTTTTAAGATTTTATTTATTTATTTGTTAGAGAGAGCGCGCGCGCGAGCACAGGCAGACAGAGTGTCAGGCAGAGGGAGAAGCAGGCTCCCTGCTGAGCAAGGAGCCCGATGTGGGACTCGAACCCAGGACACTGGGATCATGACCTGAGCTGAAGGCAGAGGCTTAACCAACTGAGCCACCCAGCCGTCCCCGAATTTTCATTCTTATAACCTATGTCCAGTACAGAATAAACTACTGTTACTTATTCTTTGGCTAGAGAATACTTTCATGCTGGCCGTTGTGGAAGGCTGAGAGGCTTGGTTTGGAATGTGCCAAGGTCATGTTTTGTCTGGAGGACTAGCTGTCTGCTGTGCCCTACCAGATGTCACAGTAGAATGGAAATTGTAATTCACTGGGAAAATGTAGCTGAAGTTATTCCTTACTCAGCCTTCAGCTTTCTCCTTATGAGAAGGGGAGTAAGTGCTGATCTTAGGGAAGGAAATAATAAGGTATAATCTCTACTAAAGATTAACATCCTCCTCTGCCCACAAGAAGAGCTATTGAAATGTCAATTCCATTCAATGCCACTAACATTTATCCTACTCCTGTTAAGTGAGAGTTACTGTGCTGGGTGTTGTGGGGATAGGAAGCCAAGGCTGTTAGGAGTTGCCGCAGAGTGATGTCTCCCTCAGAGCTGGTTTCTTAGTGAGAGAAATGCTTTATTCCTTTCCTTTTTTTTTTTTTTTTTAAATATATGAACTGCAGTATGGATTGTGGCTGTTGATTGTGTCAGCAGTCTAGAGAAGTGGATTCTCTTGTGCCTGCCTTTTCATGTGCCTTGTTTTTCAGAATGGCAACATCACAGAGCTCCTCCTGAAGGAAGGTTTTGCTCGCTGTGTGGATTGGTCAATTGCAGTTTATACTCGAGGCGCAGAAAAGCTGAGGGCAGCTGAGAGGTAAGGTCTGTCAGGGAAGGATTCCAGCCAAGGATATTGTTGAGGATCTATAGGGAAAGAAATCTAGTGATCTTCTCTCACCTATCTATGTCAGTATTTGTTATATTTCAGTAAAGGATTAAGGAAATTCCAAAAGAGGCTAAGATCTCATTGAGGAGTTGCTTAGTTGTAAGTCTTTGGGTTGTCTGATTCATTGCTCTGCGGTAAGGGCTAGATTTTCATTCAGCAAACCCGATTTGCTGCTTTACTGTTTGGGTCACTAACCACCCCCCTCCCCAAGCCCCTCACTGAAATTTTGGGTTTTAGGCATTTGGAATGAAATAAACTTGAGGCTCATTTGAGGATAATGTAATCACTTATCAACTACTACCAAACAAGCAGGTTGGAGCCAGGGGTATGATGGAAAGATAGAACCTTTGGTTCCTAAAACAGGACCAGTTAGTGTTACTGTGAGACCTCATGCCCTCATTTATTGAAACATGTTTTAATTAAAAATGTTAAGGTAGGGAGGGAAAACATGATACAAGATAGGACTGGGGAGGGAGATAAGCCCAGGAAACAAACTCAGGGTTGCTGGGGGGTAGGCGGGGAGGGATAGGGTGGCTGGGTTATGGACACTGGGGGGGGGGTATGTGCTCTGGTGAGTGCTGTGAAATGTGTAAGCCTGACTACTCACAGACCTGTACCCCCGGGGCAAATAATACATTGTATGTTAATAAAAATGTTAATGTTACTGTGAGGTGCTGTTGTCACATTTTTAGCTAGGTGCTTTGTGGTTAAAGACTATGTAGAAAATAACTTATTTCTAGAAAAACAGTAGTTGGATATTCCGAAGATTGGATGGATATTTCAAGTGTCAAGGTCAGGAGTATCTAGGTGTAGGTGAACTTTGTTCTCTTGATGGGGTAAAGGGAAGAAAATGAAGCAGGTACCAAGAGTAGATGAATGGAGATTATGCTTGGGGAAAGCCCCAGCCATCATCTCCCAGGATACATTTAAGCAGAAGACCCACCAACTACTGATGACAATGGTCCACTCTCAAGGTGTGTTGTATGACTTATAGAACCATTAAGTTATAATGGTCTTGACAACTTTACGTTTTTGGCCTTTGAGGCACACAGCTAAGAGATGTACAAGAACATGAACTGGATGAGTATAGTTTTCTGTCTTTGAGTCTTTTATATCTTTCTGTACTCATAAGCAGAAAGACTTGCAACTTTTTTACAAAAGTATATTCTAATCTGGGCCATTAAATATGGCATATCTGATTTAAAAAATTATATAAAATGTTTTAGTTTTTATGTTCCACAATTAAATTCAAAAGATAGAATACTCTTACCAAATACAGTGGTTCCAAATACCTCAGATTATTCAGTGATGCTCCAAATTTTTTTTGTTGTTGTTCAGAAAATTCTGTAAGTCCATTATTCTAAATATAATTTTGGTTGATCATTCTTTTTGCATCTTTAAGTTCCTGCCTCTCTTTGAAGAAAGTGAGTACAATGGCAGTAATATCTACATGTTTTGTAACATCTTTAGATTATATGGATTTTTAGCTCGTCATTAAAACACAGGTGTAGACCAAGGAATGCAAATCGTATTTCAGTAATCTGTGATTACTTGCCTGCTCTTTTGCATGCAGTATTTGACTTGCTTGCATTGTTAAATCCATGTGAAAGTATTTTGTGTATTTTACAACTACTACATGCTACTTTGTCTCTTTCTCATTTTAGTGCTGCTTTAAAAAAAAAAAGGTTGCAAATAAATAAATAAAGTTTGCAATACTGTTTTCACAAGTAAGAGTTCCTTTCCCTTGCACATGTGTTCATTTATCTGTAAAGACTTTTGTAAATAAAAAACACAAAAAGTGTATTTGAAAATACAGCTGTCCACTGGTTTTTTAAAATCTTTGCACATATTCCATTTCTTTAGCCTAACTGAAAAAATTCCTAATGGCTTTGGTGCTGTAAAACCAGTGTCTGCCAACACCTTTTTTTCACTTTTGTCAGTGAACTTCTACTGGATTTTTGTCCCTTTTCTTCTTCTTTAGATGCACTACAGAGACCATTCTGTTCTTGGTTTTCACATAAGATTTGGTTAGCTGATAATCTTTTTTTTTGGAATTCAAATGGAAATCGAGTAGGCCTGTATTTTTTAAAAATTTTATTTGTTTGTTTAGATGTGTGTGTTCCTCCCACTTCAGAGAGCCGTTACTCTGCGTCTGTCATTCCAGCGCCTGGCATTTAGTAGTCCCTCAGGAGAGACTGGATAAGCTAACGAGCTATTCAAGATGGACTTGTAGTGTCTGAGCTTGAGTGCACCCCTAGACCCTGGTCTGCCAGCCAAGGGTGTATGGTCTATATCTATGTTGGACAGTTCAGTTGCTGTACACTCTTTCCTGTGTCTTTCACACTTCGTTCTGGTTTCACAGGTGGCCTTTCTCTTGGGTGTCTTGTTTCTGAGGTAGAGTAGGATTCTGTACTGTTTGCCCGAATGGCGATGGTGGATTCCATTTGCTGACCTAGTCTGTCTGAATGATTTGCATCCTTGTTTTCGTTGCCAGGTTTGCCAAGGAACGCAGGCTGAGAATATGGAGAGACTATGTGGCTCCCACTGCTAATTTGGACCAAAAGGACAAGCAGTTTGTTGCCAAGGTGAGTCATTCTTGGCATCTTGAGATGCCCCTGGTGGACATTGTCAGCTAGTGCTAATACAAAGATCTGAACAATCAACCCAGAGCTGAAGCGTTTCTGTTTTAAGCTACTGGGGTTTGCGTGCGTGCGTGTGCAGTGATTGCGTGCGTGTGTGTGTTTATCGCAGGGGACTTGGAAACTGGAAGAGCTTTCTTATCATACATTTGCGTAACTTCATTTAGAAGTTCGTGAGTTAAAGTTGTGGACTATTTTAGGACTTCTGTCTGCCTGATAAATGGCTTTTTCTTCGATTTCCATGTCAGAGTGTATGTGAACTCAAACTTCTTTCTGTTTGGGACCTCTCATGGTTTTGAGTTTTTTCTCATGTGATGTGTTTTTCTGAGAGCTCTCCTGAAGTGTCCCAGGATGAATTCCTTTGACAGGAGCCAGTACGGTTGAATAGACTGGGTCCAGCAGCGTGCTGTGTTTCTTCTTAGTTGGTGGGTTTGGTATCTTGAGTGGTAGACCAGTTTTCCTTACTTTCCCAAAATGCTGTAATGTTTTCCAGTCTGTTTTTACTTTTGGGAAGAGATGCTAGAAGCTTTGTTTTTTTATGAGGTTAATTAACATATCTATCCACTTAGAGGTGGCTGGCCCATATGAGTTTAAGATGGGAAGCCACTAGGTGGCACTGTCAGCCTGAAAAAATCATGAATCGGTTTCTTTTAGACTGGTAAAAATTTTAACTGTCTCTGAGGAATTGTCTGAATTTCTTCACTTTCTTTTTTATGGTGCCCAAAACAATAAGTCACAGAGTACTCAAGTGTCTTCTTTCCCCCTTGTAGTAGGTGGTCCGTCTCCAAGCAGCTGTCAAGTTAGCCATAATTGGTTCTTTAGTGGACATTAGTGGGAATAGTCCCTGGTTGGATTCTCCCCCATGCAGGATTCTCCCCATCCCTCCAAGTCTTGGTACAGACCAGAATGAAAGCCTGCTTCCTTTCTGTGTGGGGACCATACTAGCTTGGAAACTTGGGCACATTTGTTCTACCTAACTGGAACTTACTTGCTTCTGCATATGTTTCCTGTATCTCTTCTGTTCTAAGACTGTAGCCACACAGTGAAAGGATAATCATTCACTCAACAAAGGAGTCAGGCTTTCTGGTTTTCACCATCACTTTGAGAGGCTGTGATATTAGCCATATAGATGAGGCTTACGGGGGTCCTGGCCCCTTTCCAGTTGAAACTGAGTTTATAGAGAAACCCAGAAGATTTTGGAGGATTTTGCGCCTTTGGTCATTGGGGGAACTCTAATGCATTGCTAAAGGAAGAAATTCAAAAGATTAGATGATTGAGTCTGTAGCTTTGTATTTTTCTTAAATATGACTTCATTGATAACTAGAAAAGAGCTGGCACATTTCCTTTTTAAATCTAGGATTCCAGGATATGTGTGTTGTGTTTTAAAACAGTGAGACTTTTTTTCACGATGATGAAGTTCTGTTTGTTAAAATGGTGGAATAGAGAAATTGCCTCTAAAAACCATCTAAGGATTATGGGGAATAGCCATTTTCCTGTAGTATCTTTAATATAAATTTAGGTCATTTGGATGTAGGCCTGCTCAGAGAGCAGAGAGAGAGATGTATTTGTAGGTAGATAAGTGGTTTTAAAACTTCCTGAGTTTTAGATATTCTTCAGCATCACTATTATTCTTTTAAATAGGAGAAAAGCATAAAAAGGAGAAGAAAAAACTCTCAAACTAGATGAAACTACTGTCACACAGCGTTTTTTAAGATTTTATTTATTTATTTGTCAGAGAGAGAGAGCGAGCGCAGGCAGGCAGAGTGGTAGCAGAGGCAGAGGGAGAAGCAGGCTCCCCGCCGAGCAAGGAGCCCGATGTGGGACTCGATCCCAGGACGCTGGGGTCATGACCTGAGCCGAAGGCAGCCGCTTAACCAACTGAGCCACCCAGGCGTCCGCACACAGCGTTTTTTTAAAAAAAAGTTTATTATACTGTCTGTCCCAGGGTTGGCAGACTGTCGCCCATGGCCCAAGTCTGGCCTACTACTTGTTTTGTATGGCCTGTGAAGTATGGATGGGTTTTATATAGAAAAGAGATGGGTTTTACATGAAAATGATATGACATTTAAATATCAGTGTCATGAATAAATTAGATCATGGCCACGGTTTTGTTTGTTTACATGCTGTCTATAGCTGTTGTTGTGATACAGTGGCAGGGGTAAGTAGTTGTGACAGAGACTATAGCCTGCAAAGCCTAAGATGTTTGCCCTCAGGCCCTGTACAGAAGAGTGTGCTGACCCTTGATCTCTACCAGTCCTACTCAGAGTGCCTTGATAGAATATAAGGAGCTTGAGCCAGAATGTAAATCAAGGCATTGCTGCTTTCATCAAGAAAAGCTTGCTCCCGAAAAAAACGTCAGCAATGTTCTCAGTGATGTAGTTGATTTATGTTCTGGTACAAGCTCCTCTCATTGCAGACTGGCAGCCACTTTTGAGTAGTACTGAGCTGTATTCTTTTGTGTATAATTTTCAAGTTAGTAAGTTTTTATTTTTTAATGGTAAAAATTTGAAGAACTCTGTGGGCATATTAAATGTATTAGTCCGTTTTCCTGGTCCCTTTAGGCAGCCATTTTCAATTCTTGGCTGATCTGTATCTTTGAATAAAATGATGACATCACTCTTTCTTAACTTTCCAGTGTTAGGTATTACCCTTTTCCTGCATACCATGGAAGATGAGGATTCACATGGGTGTGCATGTACTTTTCCCTAATCCTTCCAATAGGACTGTATCCTAATTCTTGTCCAATCTTTACTTTGTAAATGCTAATTACCACCAAGCCATATGATCTATTATGGTTACATTTCATTTTCTGCAGAACTTTTTGTTTACCCTGGATTTAATAATTTTAAAAGTTTATGTATTTTTTATGTACTTAATAATTTGACCTCCAGACTCTACCTCTGTAAATCTCTTCTTAAGACATTGATTCAGCCTGTTATTTTTATCTTTTTCATTAATACTTTTCAGGAGCCTTGTGACCTGTACCAATCTGGACTAGTTCTTTTCTTCTTCTTTTTCATTGTTATAGAGCTGTCATCTTTGGATATCTTCACCATTTTCCTGGGGTTTTCTTTGCCTTACTCTGGGTTGGAGCTATGTTTGCTGGATCCCATGGCTTCTTTATAATTTACTACTTTATTTCGGTGGCACACATTCTCTAGCTTCTTGGGAAGAGTGCTTGGCAGGTAAATGTTTTGAGACTTTTCATGTCTATTTTGTAATTACACTTGATCAAATGTTTATCTGGATACAGAATTTTTTTTTTTAAGATTTTATTTATTTATTTGACAGACAGAGATCACAAGTAGGCAGAGAGGCAGGCAGAGAGAGAGGAAGAAGCAGGCTCCCTGCTAAGCAGAGAGCCCGATGGGGGGCTTGATCCCAGGACCCTGGGATCATGAACCTGAGCCGAAGGCAGAGGCTTTAACCCACTGAGCCACCCAGGTGCCCCTGGATACAGAATTTTATGCTAGAAATTATTTTCCTTCAGAATTGTGAAGGCATTGCTCCACTGTCATTTAGCTATTGGGAGATTTTTTTAAGAGGTCTGATACCATTCTGATTCCTCATCCTTATATGATTTTTTTCTTTCTGTGAAGTCTTCACATATTCTTTTTTTATACTGAAGTTTCATAATGGAGTACTGTGTTTATCCATGTGGGAGCATAGTATGCTTTTTAATTTTTAGTTCTTTTGTCTGGGAACTTCAACTATTTTTCATTGTTGATTTCCAACAAGTTTCTCTGATATTTTCTAGCAGATGTTTGACTTTGTTGACTGGTGTTCTAATTTTTCCCTCCTGTTTCTCATCTTTCTAAATTTTTTAATATTTACCTTTTGGCCCTGCTACTGAGTATTTCATTTATGATACTGTATTTTAAGAGCTTGCTTTTTGTTGTTGTTGTTCTCTGTTTCTTTTATTTATTTTTATTGAAACGTAGTTGGCATGTAGCATTATATTAGTTTCAGGTATGTGACAGTGATTTGATGATTCTATACATTATACAGTGCTTTCCATAAGAGTAGTTACCATCCGTCATCATACGAAGCTATTTTGTAATCATTGACTATTTCCTATGCTGTACTTTCCATCTTCATTATTTATTTTATAACCTCTCTACCTATTTTGCTTTCACCATTTCCCTTAACCCCCACCCCCTTCTAGCAACCACCAACTTGTCCTCTGTATTTATGAAGTCTTTCATTTTATTTGGTTGCTTGTTCACCCATTGTGTTTTTCTGTTTTCTTAAGATTCCATGTGTATGTGAAACCCTCTGGTATTTGTTTTTTTTCTGTCTGACTTATTTCACTTAGCATGATATCCCCTAGGTTCATCCATGTTGTTCTACATGGCATGATTTCACTTTTTAAGGTGGAGTAATATTCCAGTGTGTGTGTGTGTGTGTGTGTGTGTGTGTGTGTGTACATACCACATCTTCTTTATCCATTCATCTATCAGTGGTTAGGTTGCTTCCGAATCTTGACTGTTATAAAGCTGCAGTAAACATAGGGGTGCATGTATCTTTTCAAATTAGTGTTTTTGTTTTCTTTGATTATGATCTGTCTTTCCTTTCTTTTTCTTTTCTTTTTTTTTTTTTTAAGGAACCTCCATCCTGTTTTCTGCAGTGGCTGCTCCAATTTATATTCCCACTACTAATGCGTGAGGGTTCCCTTTCCTCTGCATCCTCACCAATACTTCTTCTTTTTGATACTAGCCATTCTGACAGGTGTGAGGTGATATCACATTGTAGTTTTGATTTGCATTTTCCTGGTGATGAGTGAGGTTGAGCATCTTTTCATGTCCGTTGGCCATCTGTATGTCTTCTTTGGAGAAATGCCTGTTCCAAGTCCTCTGTCTGTTTTTAAATTAGATTGTTTTTTGGTGTTGTTCTATTGAGTTCTATATATATTTTGGGTATTAACCCCTTATCAACATTTCATTTGCAATTATCTTCTGTTCAGTAGCCTTTTTATTTTTGATGATTTCTTTTGCTGTCCAAAAGCTTTTTAGCTTGATGTAGTCCTAGTAGTTTATGTTTTGCTCTTGTTTCCCTTGCCTGAGGACACAGATCCAGAGTAAAATAATGCTAAGGTCGATGACCAAGAGATTACTGCCCATGTTTTCTTTTAGGAGTTTTATGCTTTCAGGTCCTACAGTTAGGTCTTTAATCCATTTTTAGTTTATTTTTGTGTCTGGTGTAAGAAAGTGATTCAGTTTCATTCTTTTGCATGTTACCATCCAATTTTCCCAGCACCATTTACTGAAGAGACTGTCTTTTCTGTACTGTATATTCTTTCTTTCTTTGTTATAGATTAATTGACCATGTAGCATGAGTTTATTTCTGGGCTCTTTATTCCATTCTGTTGATTTATGTGTCTGTTTTCTCTTGTTATTTTTTAATAGTAATATCACTTGTTTCAGAGATGAAATATCATCTATTAGCTTTCAGAGGAATTAATTATAATTTTTTGAAAAATTTCGTTTTCCCTCCATAGTATATATTTTCCAAGTTGTTTTTAATTCTCTTTGGATATTTTGGTCCCCCCCCCCCCTTTTTTTTTTGTATGAGATAGCTGGTGATCCTTGCTTATCTCTCTTATTTAAGGATGAGGCCTTGAACACTGGGTTAAAAGCAGTGAACTTATATATGGGGTTTATGGTGTAAATCTGGAAATCCAGTCATAGGTTTTGGTCCCATTTTCATCTCCACTTGAGATTCTTGATTTGACAGTTTCTTTGTCTTGGCAGGTGGAGGAAGTTTGCAGTATAAATCAGATTGGCTATTATGTTTTCTTTCTTTCTTTTTTTTTTTTTTAATTAATTTATTTGACAGACAGAAATCACAAATAGGCAGAGAGGCAGGCAGAGAGAGAGGGGGGAAGCAGGCTCCCCGCTGAGCAGAGAGCCGGATGCGGGGCTTGATCCCAGGACCCTGAGATCATGACCTGAGCCGAAGGCAGAGGCTTAACCCACTGAGCCACCCAGGCGCCTGGCTATTATGTTTTCTTATCACTAGCCAGGATTCAGCTTCTGTGGAGTCTGTTACCACTCATCCATCTGCTTTCTAGCTTCCAGTGTTTTGTTGCCATTTTCTTCTCTTCCATTATCTTTATCCTATTGGACTTATCCCCCCAGCCCAAATCCATTTATTTTTGTTTAAAGGTATTTAGGGAGGGTGCCAAAGTCAGTGTTTGAGCTTGCTTTAGTTTGTTCATAATGTTCCATCATAAGACTGCATAATTTATGTAGCCAGTCCCCAATAGGTCGATATTTGTATAGTGTATAATTTTTTCATTATTCAGAAAATGGCATAAATCTCTGTGTAAATGGCATTTATTTCCACAGGAATGTTTTAGAGCACATTTGCCAAATAGCTTTCTAGGAATGTTAACCATGTGTAGCCCTACATGTGTTCATTTTCTAATATGTTATAGAACACAGGTGGACCCACTTTTTCTTAAGGGACCATATAGTAAATACGTTATGTTTTGTGGGACATGTGTCTCTGTTGCAACTACTTGACTCTGCTACCATAGCAAGAAAATAATTATGTATTTTCTTATGTAAGAAGATATTATGTAAGACGATATTATGTAGATGAATAGGCATGGTTGTGTTCCAGTAAAACTTTATTCACAACAATAGGCAGTGGGCTAGATCACCCTTGGGTCATAGTTTGCTATCCCCTGTTGTAGACCATGGGATATCCACATTACTTCCAAAGGAAAAAAATGATCTGCATTTCTTTTCATAACCTAGAACCCAACTGCTATTTTGTAATCCTTTTACCTGATATAAAATATCTTAATACTAATGCTACCTTTGGGGCGCCTGGGTGGCTCATGCGGTTAAGCGTCTGCCTTTGACTCAGATCATGATCTCCAGGTTCTGGGATCAAGCCTCATATCTGGCTCCCAGCTCAGCAGAGTCTGCCTTTCCCCCTGCTTGTGCTCCCCCTCTCTCTCTTTCTCTCAAATGAATAAATCTTTAAAAAAAATTTAAAAATACTAATGGTGCTTTTTCAAGGAAACCTAAAAGGGTCCTAAGGTACCCTAGGACATCACAAACCTAATCTGACAGTCCTACAAGTTTTTACTGAAGGATTCTGCCCTGAGGCTCATAGGACTGTAAGGCCGGAACAAATAATGGCTCGCTCTTTAGCACTCACCTGCCCTGTGTCCTAGAAACTAATTGTACAGGGATCAGTTAAATAGCCTGAAAAAGCCTGCAGAAGGTAACCTACGAACTCTTGAACTGGGTGCATCTTGGGCTCTGTAGGTGATTTCTGGAACTGATGCTGTGGATGAGACGTGCTGGCCAAGAGTGTCACTTCTAAGCAACTTGAAACCAACAGAGTATTGCCTTGTACATGCAGCCTGCTGAAAGAATGCTTTCCATCCTCAGCTTAAACAGTTGCACTTCTTAAGGAGGATATACAAGGGAGAGCTCTCCTTGTCTCTCCAGGTTAGCAGAGAAGCATGTTCACTTCACAGCGATTAGCTGAGCCTGCTTGAGACTTTTGTGCCTGTCGTGGCTTGCCAGTTTCCTGCCTGGCTTCCCTGTGGCGTTTTAGCTGATCTGTGCTGTTTGTAGCCATATGGTCCCCTGAGCACGTGGCTTGGCTTCCCTGTCCCTGCTGCTGGATTCTTGGGCCTTGCAGATCTTACAGACCTGAATAACACTCAGGGGTGGTGGGAGGGCTGGGGAGTGACAGCATGTTTTCAGGAGGTGGAGTCTTCTCACTGCCCTGCCTGCTTAGAGGCCTCTTGCTTGGTTCTCTGTACCAAGTGATGCCTAAACAAGCAGAGCCCTTCTGCTTTGAGAAGGCACGGAAGAATGAGAAGTGCTTCCTGCTTTCAAGGAGCTTACCATCTAGGGTGCTGTCTGGAAGATTACCTTAAGTAGTCAGCTGTCGGGACTTGGTGGTCATGTGCAGTTTTGGAGGTCAGGTTAAAGTTCTTCATGGATGCATGCAGTGGATTCTAAGACCGACTTGGTTTGGTCCTAATCATTTTTTGCTGTGCTTCTAGTCATAGCTCTGAATAGCGTTCATTGTCATATGCTTCTTTGAGATGGTTTTTAAGAAAAGCCACCTTTTAATATTTTTGGTATTATCTAGACTCTCCATTGTATTTGCATTTGGTAATGTGGAGAGAACAAAAACAAAAAATTCTAGCTATTTCCTGGACTTCTGCCATAGGGCTTTCAGGTGAAGAGGAAGTTCTGGGGATGGTTTGGTTAGGAAGGTGGCGTCTACACCAAAAAAAGATTGAGACTTGGTTTGTAGCTTAAGTTACAGTAAACTGATTTGCTGATAAGAATATAAAGTTGAATTAGAAGAGATTTGTAAAAAATACCTACTTGTTTTTTTCCATTGAGATTTTATTTTTTTGAACAGTTTTAGATTCACAGAAAAATTGAGCAGATGGTAGAGAGTTCCCACATTACCACTGCCCTTCTAGTTTTTTTCTATAACCTGACATGGGTATGGTACATTTATTATAATTAGTGTACCAATATTGATATGTTATTATCAAATGAAGTCTTTTCTTTAGTCAGATTTCCTTAGTTTTTCTCCAGTCTGTTTTTCTGTTCCAGAATCTCATACACCATAGCATGCTAAATTAAGTTGTCATGTCTTGTCAGGCTCCTTTTGGATGTGGTAGTCTCTTGGACTTTCTTTGCTTTTGATGACTGTGACAGTTTTGCAGAGTGCTGGTAGGGTATGTTGTAGGGTGCCCCATCTGTTCGGATTCATCTGATGCCTGGTTTCTTTTCAAGTACTTCTTACCAACTAGTCTGCTTACTCATGCTAAGGTGCCTGGAATTATGTGCACCAAGACATTGCTGGGCTTCGTCTTTTGCCAGTGGTGCAGGATGGCTGCAGTACCCTTCTGGGGGTGGCTCCAGGCCATTACTGTAACAGTTACGGTGTACTCCCTTTTTACCCACTTCCGGTGCTGCTTCAGTCGTGTTTCCATGGTTAGCTTGGGGGAGAAGAGACCTAGCACACAGCTGTAGGGAGCAGGAGAAGCAGCTGGGTGTCATGATTTCAGATAGTAATAAGAGTATTTGGTGTCCCATTCCCAGTGGCCACATCAAGGGCACTTCTCGGTGGCACTCAGAGAAGCCCCAAGTGTGCTGATGGTCCTTTTATTTTTGTTCAGCACTGATAATTTAGGCAGCTTTGGGAGTATTGGTAATTGCATCTGGGGAGCTATTCTGAGGATCTCCTTAGCGCAGGAAACTGTTGATGGCTCTTTTTGCTCATTTTATATATGCTGCAGAGGTTTAGGAAACTGCCCTTGGCCTCCCAGTGAGCACTGTGGACAGGCTCTGCAGATGGGGAGTGTGGCAGCAGGCCAGAGTTGGGAATGGATGTCCCTTGCCCCTGACAAAACTCTGCACTTCTCTTGACTTGTGGCAGCCCTTAGCCTAAACTCATCATCATTAAGGCACTCATTTTTCCTTTTAAAGTTGGGCTTCAGGAAATGGAGAAATTGGATTTAGGGCTTGTATTGTGAATCCATCTAGTGACTTTTGCTGCGCAGAAGCCCCTGTCCCTTAGGTTATCTCCTGGAGTGTGAGGTTTGGTAGGTGTATATAGGGGATCTGTTAGCTTGCGGAGAGAGTGAGTGACGTGGGCATACAGAGACTTACCCTGGGGAGGGCACCGTAAGAAATAGCACGGTTGGAAATGTGGTCTGCAGCGGTGCTGATGAGCAGGCTCTGAGCAGTAATCCACTCTGCATTTTACTTATTGCACAGTACGCGACTATAACCACTATTTTATTGCTTCTTCCGTGTCTCTGCTCAGGAGCTGCTTGTTCTCTGGACAGTAATGACACAATTTAGAGACGAATAAAAAGTCATAAACCCCACTTACATACACACGTTGACACACACATGCACTCACCATACACCTCTTCATCAGAAGGCCGAGCCTCGTTAGGTTGCCAGCGTCAGAGTGTGCAGTTCCTGAAGAGGAGGTTTCTAATCAGGGAGATGCCGAGCAGAGAGTCTGCTGCTGAGGTCTGAAATTTACAGCTTGAAGAATCCATTTGTTGCTGCTGCTAACACATTCTAAGGGGTGACGAATACCAGTAACTTGTCACAGGGGTATGCTCAGATCTTCGCATTCTATAATCGGGGGTGAAGTTATTCTCTGAGCATGACGAGGGAGTGGAGAATATCTAGGTATTTCTCATGTCTCGATTATGGGAATTTCCCTATGTTTTTGGCACTTGATAATTTAATAACAGTTAGTTATGGTGTGAGAAGAATGTATAGCTCTGTCCATTGCTGAGATTTCAAAATACTGGGAGGTGTGTACATTCAAGATGATGGTCTTGTCCTTTGAGGGAGGAGCAGTATTGATTTGCTGTAGTGGTGTTTTGCTTGGTATGGCTTTGTGGAATTTTTCTTCTCTTTGGTTTGAAGGTAGGATAGCAGAATAGCCTGTATCATGGATACGTCACCCCGCGAAAGTTTTGTATCCAGTTTATGATGCTTCTCCTTTTACCTAAATGTGGGATTTTGAAGGATAGAGAAATTACTAGCTGTGGTCTTTCTTTTTTGTTCAGGTTGTCCAAGCCACTACTGATATCTTTAGGGAGTAGGAGGAAGATGCCACTGTGGTGGGCATTTTTGCTTGGCATTAATGTGCCTAGATGGTAATGGGAACAAGATGTACTCCTTTTCTCTCAGTTGGTGAGTCTGTAGTTTTGGTTATACCTTCTGGGCTGTTTTTAAGTTCTGTGTGATTATTCTTTGATTTTGGGGGTCTGGTAGATTTTCTTACCAGCCATACCCAGGTAACCAGCCCTGACCTTGTGGTCCTCATATGACCACAGATCTTGCTTTTGATTGCCCTTGAACTTCACCAGCTTTTTCTGGCCAGGTGAGTTTTGGGTTCTGGCTGTCTGGATTTTAGTGTTTAGCTTTTGCTATTCTCAGACCTGTGAAAAAGGCTAAAGCAGAATGGCAACGGCTATTTGAGACTGGTCTTTTGCCATGTTGAGGTTTGCAGGTTAACCTTACGTATTTGAAAATTAAAAATACCCACGCTCCTTATCTACACGGTTCTTTCTCAGACCTTTCATTACTCTTCTGGTCACTGGCCTGTTTTCCCCTACACTTGCTTCCCATTACTTACGGTGGTAAAACCCAGGGATATCTTCCCATCTGCCAGCCATATAGTCAGCCTTCTATGGACTACAGCTGGATTCCAACTGTCCTCGTTCTTTATTCATTCATTCTCTCTTATGGCACTTTTCCCCTGCTATTTCCTGTCACGTATAATTTCTCACTTGCTTTTGGTTTTTGTTCATCCTTCACATTGTTGCTTCAATCAGTCTTTACTCTTTTTGGTGTGTGGTTGGCTGGTTCTTTGGAAAAGGTAGAGAATAGCCATTTTTGGAAGAGCCTGCAAGTAAATGGGTATATTCTGTTTTAAAAGATGTGAAGCCTTCCAGGAAATAGTTAGTGACGGCTCTTACAGGGTACTTATCAGTATGATATCCACCAGAGCAAAGAAGAGTCTAGCTCCTTTTGTTTCTCACATGAAAGAGAAGGGGAATTTTGTGAGTGTGCCCTCACTGTGGCAGCTGACCCTGTAGTTTGTTCAGCTGCCTGTTGGCTCCTGATGGGGCCTGATTGAAGCCTGGGAGAGTTGGTTTTGATTCTGCAGACAAAGGGGATAGTGACGGTGATTTGTAGTCAATAGCTACCTTGTAGAACAGTATTACTTGTTTAAAAAAAAAAACGAAACACCAAAAAACCAAAAACCCAAACAGCCTTGTAACAACAGCCTTTGAATGTAATCAGATGAATTGTAGACTGCTAGATGAATTAAGGGTTCTAGTTATAACCCTGATGTGGTCCTAGGTAGTTTCAGTGCATTTTCCTTCTGTACACATTGGTGGAATGTTCTAATAACCTCCACAGAGGAATATTTGTGCTTTTGCCCTTTGAATAGATATCCTTGAGGGTTACCCAAGAGTGGAAGCTAATCTTCTTTTGCTGAGAGTGGGCTCCAATGTTACCGATATTGGGGTCTAAAACAAAGTTGCCCATAGTAGTGCTCTGAAGAGTTGGCCTTCAGAGTAATTGAAGTTATCTTAGCAATATAATGTTTCTGCCCTGAGATTAACAGCTGAGCCTTTCCTTTTCCACATTGTGATGACAGCTCTTTTTGCCCTTCACTTGCCTTTGATTTTTCTGCTCTCTTTTGGGGCATCCTATTTTGGTTCTCATTTGGTGCTGATGTCTTCTAATCCAGCCCTTGCCTCTTTTCCTAGATTCACACTGAGCTAGGGATTTGATTTTAGTTTAGAACCTGTTTCAAGGAATATCTTGAATAACATAGAGACTAGATGTCCAGTAAGCTTTGTAGTTAACCACAAGTTTTGGTCAGGGCAAAAGATAAAAAAGATCATTTTTATGCTGCCCCATTGAGAAATCATAACAAGGTCTTTGGGGACTGATAATTATGCACTGTTTGCTCCAACATCGTTGCACCGTGAAGGAAGATATTGGATCTACCCCCAAATGGCTGTTGATCTGATTTTTCTCCCTATGACTGTGGTGGGTCTTGCTCCTTACCATGTGTGCTGGGAGGTCTGGGCCATTGGAGCAGGGTTAAGCGTTTTTACCTTGTGCCCACAGGTGATGCAGGTGCTGAATGCAGATGCCATTGTTGTGAAACTGAACTCTGGTGACTACAAGACCATCCACCTGTCCAGTATCCGGCCACCGAGGCTGGAAGGGGAGAACATGCAGGTGAGAATAGGGAGGCAGTGGAGCCTCTTTATAAAAACCGAAGGGAAGATGCTGGAGAATACTTACTTAAATATGGTACATAGGTGTGAGGATGCTAAAAGACAATATTTTAAATCTCCAGGGTATTGCTTCCTAATCTCTGCAGCCTAACTATCGTTGGGCAGGCGTCAGTTTCTCTTGAACCACACTCACTGCTCTGCTTCGTCTTGGGCAGGCGTTGCTGGCATTACTCCCTAAGGGGTTTGAGAGGAGTTAGGGCTGGGATAGATGGGCAGTGGTTAAGGACAGCAGTTAAGTTTTATTTATTAACAAGATTTTACTTCTCTGAGAATAAGGAGAGAAGTATCTTACTTCTTAAGTAGATACTTAAGTAGATACTCCTTAAGTATCTCACGTGCATGATTATAAGGCCTGGTCATTTTGATTTCAAAGTTCCATATGTTTTATTCCAGGAAGAAATGAATCTTGGTATACATACTCTCTGGGGTCACTTGCTTATCTGTTGCAAGTGGAAAGGGTAATTATTAGTTACATTGTTTTGTGCTATTTGTTGGATCTTTTGTCAGCAAAGTTGCTTGTCTAACCAATGTATGTAATTGGGGGTATATCAATTTTGAGAATGCTTAGAATCAAAACTGGGAGTTCGTAGTTGCAGGCAGTATTGTTTTAAAATTTCTCGTCCTTTCCATTGTTATGAGAGATTGGAGATAGGGATTTAAAATTTTTCTTGAATTTGTTTGGTTATATCTTGCTTTTACAGACTTCTTTCCAACTTTTACCCTCTGATCACTGCAGGGTGGAACTGGTTGTAGAACTGGGTCTACTGTGAGAGCCAGTGCCACAGGCGGGTGTTTGGCTAGTTTTCAGAAATTAAGCACAGCGTGGTTGACATTAGTCCTCCATGCTGTAATTTATCCCTTTTGTAGTTCTAAAGACAGGATATTTGCTTTTCTGATGTTTTGCACGTATACGTGTCTTGGTGCGTTTACAAGTTGAAATTCATGCTCTGTTTTCATTTGCATGAGAGTTTACAGACAGCCCGTAAGAGTAAAATAAAAATATCATGATTGTCTTTTGAATCAGATCGTGCGTAAGAAACATATACAGGATGGATTCTTTGAATGTCTGGCCAATCAGTTCATTCTCTTTTCTCCCCCCGACAGAGGAGGCAGTTTAATGTGGCAAATGGTATTGTGGTAAGGTTGAGAATTTAAATGCATGAAAGCCTAGGAATGCCAAAATAAGGTTCTCTCAGTAACTGTAGCTGTGCCTCATTGCACAGAGTAAATAGACATCTCCAATTTTATCAGTATTGGGAGTACTCCACGATTCGCATCTGTGCCATGCAGTTGGAATTAAGGTTCCCACAGCAACCACAACTTTGAAATTCTTGAACGTTAATTTTTGTGCCTGCATCATTGGCCAAAGCATTATGTTCATGTAGACTATGTAGCTGAATTTCAGGCAGTTTTTAAGGAGGGTGGGATGCTGTAGCTTAGGTAGGGTGAATAACAGGTTTTCAGGAGTAATAGGAACTACTGCTGAGAATTTTTAGTTTTTCCAGGATCCTTTGGAACTCCTCACGAGGTAATGGATGGATTTCCCCTTAGCCTAGCAGATAGCGGGAAGTTGTTAGAATATATTCCCTAGTTTAGGCAGGATCCTGTTTATGGAATTCCTTGTTCTTTACCAAAGTAGGTTGTCCCTTATTTTTCATTTTATTTTTAACTTCTGTTCACTTCTGAGATCTTAACTTCATTTTAAGAAAGTTTGAAGTAAGGCTTAGCTGCAAGAGCCTATGATATATGGCTTAGGTGAAGTGAGTAATTTTTTTTTTTAAATTTCTTAAATTCCTTTGAAAGATTTTAATGAGGCAGTCATGTAAGAAATAAGTTAACATAATGTACTTTGAGTACAATGGTGGAGGGTGACGTGAAGGACCCAGTTACAGTGGGCACTTGAGATGTCTCCCCAGGAGCAACTAGCATAGCATACCTCTTGAGTGTTCAGGGATGAGAAGTTGGCAGGTGGAAGAGGAGTACTTCTATTTTTTTTTTAAAGATTTTATTTATTTATTTACTTGACAGAGAGACAGATCACAAGTAGGCAGAGAGGCAAACAGAGAGAGAGACGGAAGCAGGCTCCCCACTGAGCAGAAAGCCCAAAGCAGAGCTTGATCCCAGGACCCTCAGATCGTGACCTGAGCCAAAGGCAGAGGCTTTAACCCACTGAGCCACCCAGGTGCCCCGAAAGGCTACTTCTAGACCAACGGTGCTCCATAGATCTATAATGCAAGTCACAAATATGAACTATATTTATTATTTAAAATTGCCTAGTAGTTATATTGAAAACATCATTTTTAATACATTTTATTTTACCTAATATATCCAAAATGGTATCATTTCAATATTTAAAAAAAAAAAGATTTATTTCTTTTAGAGAGAGAGTGTGCCTGCTTGTGTTCCAGCATAGGCAGGGAGAGGGCTAAAGGGAGAGGGAGAGAATCTCAGGCCAATTCCCCACTGAGCTAGGAGCCTGAAGCAGGGCTCAGTCTCTCAATCCAGAGATGATGACCTAAACCCAAATCACGAATTGGACGCTCAACTGACTGAGCCACCCAGGCGCTACTTATTTCAATATTAAATGAATGTAAAAAGTTAATAAGATGTTTTCCTTGATTTGATTTTTACAAAGTCTTTGAAATCTGGTGTTTATACTTGGGACACCTTTCAGTTTGTTCTAGCTTATTTCTAGAACTGAACAGCCGCCTGTTGGTGTGACTTCTGTAGTGGACAGCATCGGTTTAGAACTTAAAATGAGGGGCGCCTGGGTGGCTCAGTGGCTTAAAGCCTCTGCCTTTGGCTCAGGTCATGATCCCAGGGTCCTGGGATCGAGCCCCACATCGAGCTCTCTGCTCAGCAGGGAGCCTGCTTCCTCCTCTCTCTCTGCCTGCCTCTCTGCCTACTTGTTATCTCTGTCTGTCAAATAAATAAATAAAATCTTAAAAAAAAAAAGAACTTAAAATGAATGAATCGCTTCTTGGCCTTTTGGCTAAGATCAAGTGTAGAAATTAAAATGAATGGGTTTGGGTTTGTCATCCTTGGTAAGTATTTACCGGGTATCTGCTTTGCACCGATACTACGCTGGCGATGCAACAGGGAATAGACTTTCAGGGAATAATCATTACGGAACTTTAGAACCTAGTAGGGGAAATACACAAGTAATTTCATTTATGTGAAGGGTTATTAAAGAAAAGTTTAGAGTTTGTAAGAATGTATAGTCTGGAAGGCTTCTTGGAGGAAGTGACATGGAAAGCCTCAAGGGTGACTAGGACTGAGCTTGGTAAAATGTGGGGAGAAGACAGTTTATGAATGAGACAGCAGTAATGACAAGAGTTGGGTGAATTTGGGAAGAGGTAATGAATGGCCACTGTGGATAGTGCATGAGTGGTATGATGCCTGTGTGGGTCAAAATGGGGACAGGGCCAGATCGTGCATGTCCTGTGAACAGCTCAGGATACTGATAAAGAGAGAGACTCAGGGTTATTTCGTATGTCTGGAATGGAGGGTAGTTAATGGTAGGGCGTAGTAAGAAATGGTCTTGGGAGTTGGGCAGAGACCACATGCTGAAAATGTGTGCCATACTTTAATAAGATTTTTGTGTGAAGAATTTTAAACTAGGGAATGGCATGTTTGGATTTGAGTACTCTTGCGTTGGTGGCTTGCATTTACAAAACATGAAAGTGATTTGCATTTATAAGAGAAGATCATGCTAGTTGAAAACTCATCTGCAAGAAGGATTCTCCTCTTTCTTTTGCTAAGCCCCAGCTGACCAGGAGCCTGGGGGTGAATGGAGTACTAAAGGAGAACTTGGGATGTTGCTTTAGCAGTCTGTACAGGAGGATTCAGAGTGTTTCCCTTTCTACTTAAAGAATTCCCCAGGACTCTGCTCTCTGCTTACCTTAAAGTTATCAGAGATCTACGTATGGGTATAGGAATAAAAATCACCTGGGGAATCCCAGTGAAGCCATAGCTATATGTATGTAATGACCGGGAAAACAGGCATCTCCTTGGACTCTGGTTGGTACATAGTAAGGAATATTAAAAACCGTTCTTGTAACTACAAGGGGAGTCCAGTCAAGTACTCAAGGCATAGATGTTGGGGCTGAGCCCTCTGTTAGCCTATGTGGCTTCCTTGTTTGAATTAGTGGTGCCCCTTCTTCCGGTGGCCTCTTGTCAGGGCACATGGCTTGGCAAACAGAGTGGTGGCTGCATTTCAGCTCCCATTCAGCCTCTGTCCCCTTGGTCAGTGCCCTTGTGTGCAAGAATATGTGGCTGTCGTAGTTAGAACAGGGCTGATTAGAATCTCCAGTGAAAATGTTGGGTATATGTCAGGAATTGGAATGGTCTTGTAGTTACAGAAATGTGGGGTGCTTGAGGATTGTTTGGAGATGATGGATGGACTATGGAGGGCCTTGAGTGAGACACAGAGAGATTGTCTTATGCTTCTGGAGATCATTGACTTTGAAACAGTGAAACAGCTAAATCTGACTGTTTATGGTATTGGAGCAGAGTGGGAGAAGGTACAGGTTAAGGAAATGGAGGAGTAGGTGAAGAGGGAAGGGAAAGTCTTTGCATGAGCTTCCTCAAGGGCAGGCAGATGGCGGCATTGACTCCTGCTGTGGGCTAGGCCTCCCTACAAGCTCCCAGATGACAACCCAGTGGGGTTTGCCCTTCAAGTAAGGAGGGGAGATTCTTTCAATGTTTATCTTACCAAACCCTAAAACCCCTAATAACCTGTCATCAACTTATATAGATCTTCTGAGACATTTCTACATTGTGGGGAGAGTTGGGCAAATTGGATTTTCCTTTTTTGAACACAGAGACAAGTTCTTTTCTCTTAAATTAGACATGAAGGCAAGGTGGTTTTGCCCAAGGCTAACTGTATACTTCCACTCCTCTTTTTTGGTTACTTTGTAATGCAGACAGAAGAAGGGCTCTGGACAAAACAGCATGATCAAAGGAGCTGTTTTCCTACTAGGCAGCTGCTTTCCAATAATATCCAGGAATTCATGGGTAGCCATTACTCCCAGATTTTGGTTGGAACTGGATTTGTTGCTGGAAAGTGTAACAGAGTTAAAAGCAAGGATGTGTAATACTTTCCTCAAAGGTTGGAGTCGGATGTCTGATGCTGTTGATTCTGTTTCTGTAGTATCATACTTGTGGATTATTTAGGGTGAATCCAGTGTCAATTCCTTGGAAATCTTCACTCCTTCGGACTGAGTGCCATTTTGGACACTGATGTATGGTTTTCCTGAGGATCAGGGTTTCTCTAAAGGTATACTGTAGTTTGTTTGCCACGAAGAAACAAGTACTAAATATTGGAGAAAGGCTGTGGGTTTTCTGAGCTACTGCCTAAGAGGAGACAACACATTGTGCAATCTTAGGACTTCCCAGAGAGTGTCTGGCTTTGATCTGAGACTGGGAAACCTAGTGCTCCTAGTGTCGAGGGCTGCTGTGGCTTCGTGTCACACTTGGAGTGTTAATGACAAAGGATATACAGCCCCTCTGGGATCTGATGGAGAGACTGACTTATTCTTCCATGAAGTCGGTTCAGCCTGTACAGTGCTGTTGTAGTGGGCAAAGATAAAGAGCTGGAATTTACCTTGAAAAAGGTACAGAATTTATCCCAACTCCTGGGTGTTAAGCATGGAAAGTTTGCTTTTAGTTGCAGGGCCTTCTTCCTCAAACTCCCTTATCCATAGAGCCTCTTTTTTCCTCCCTCCCCGCCTTGCCATCCCCACCACCACTTGCCCTCTCTACCTCTCCCACGTGTGTGGCTGCATGCACATGAGCGAGCACATGTGTATGTGCACACACACACTCATACCCACACACACAACCCTTCCACCTAGGCCTCTGGGAAGTCTGGAAACCTGAAGGTGGATCCTTTCCCGGACCTCACAGCCCCAGGCTTTGAGCTTGTATTTGATTCCATCTCCCTGTCTTTCACCCTCCTCCTGTGGAACTTCCTTAACACAGAATGTTCTTTCACAGCAGGCCTTTGGATATTCAGGTGTGGGCACCAGAGGATCTGTTTTGTTCCAGCTGTAATCTGCCTTATCTCCCAGGGTCCTTGCTGCCTTTCTTGGGAGGTGTTTGTTTCCCAGGCGGGACCCCACAGGGCCTCCTCAGTAGGCAGTCATGGCAGACAAGCTGCAGGTAGGCCCGTTAGTGATGCCCTGGGATTCCTAAGGGCTTTTTCTCAGAGGCAGGGCATTTTCGGGTCCTAATAACTCCATTTGTTGTACAGGGCCCCAGGGTGCTTTGCCATTTAGACACGATTAAAAGTGGTTCTCAACCTATTCCCTTCAGTTGAGATTTCTGAAAGCAAGATGACTGGTCCCTCTGGACCCTAAAGCAGACGACGCTGCCACTGAGAAGCATACCACAGAGAGCTGTGGGGCCGCAGTCCCCAAGTGAAGCCAGGGCAAACCAATAAACCCACTGACTGTGATCTTGGGCTTGGGACTGGGAGCATAAGGCAAATAGCAAATTAGAGCGGGATTCCAGCTTGGCATTAAGGACCTTGGAGAAAAGCAAAAGCTCTTTGAAATGGATATAGCATTTCACTGGTTTCCAATGGAGAGACTTGGGGACTGCAGCAATGTGATCAAAAGACGTAGAATATGTCAGAGCGCTGGCAGAGGCATTCTGTACCAGTTTCCGATTTGTTTGATCTGGGCATTTTTGAGAAGAACTCTTGAAACCTCCTTTGTTAGAGGACTGAAAAAAATTACCATTCAGAGACTGTGGGTGGGTCTTAGCTCATCTATTTAAGATTCAGGATGTACATACTCTGTCATTTTCAAAAGATTAATTCCTGTTCCTCTGCTGGCGAGGGCATTGGGGGGCAAGCCTGACTCTTTGTGAGGTCAGGACTTTTGGTATCTGGGTAGATA
Source organism: Mellivora capensis (assembly GCA_004024625.1). Lineage (NCBI taxonomy): Eukaryota > Metazoa > Chordata > Mammalia > Carnivora > Mustelidae > Mellivora > Mellivora capensis. Next base: position 165,489 of record PISX010001070.1, read on the forward strand.
GCAAGGTTCCTTAAAATATACGTTCCACTGATCTTTGTAAGTGAATTATAGCTAGGAAAAGACAGCAACTGCCTATCTTTTTCCCTTTGATGTACTTTCTTCTCCCTATTACAAATTATATTTTCTTTTGTTTCCTTTAGTTAATGTATCCCCTTTCTCATGATTTTGCCTATCCCCTTCCAATAATTTTTGTGGGATTTTAACAATCTCATGGGGCTTGGTGCTTCATCCTTCCCCTAACCATATGCATTTACCTCTTTCAGTCCATCTTCCTCTCTTTCTTCTCTCTTCATTTAATCATTGCTATTACACAGTTCTATATTTTCAATTTATCTAAATCTTCCAAGTGCTGGTGTGTTCATATTTCTTGGCTCTTTTCAGTCCTGTGAGCTGCAGTAATTCTCTGTTGTTTCCAGAGTTGACAGCACCATCATATTTACTGTCCTGTGACCATTTACCATAGCTGCTGTGCGGAGGTAACGGTCTTTCTTATCCTGATTCTTGAAAGCTCCTTTAGGCTAGAGATTTCCATATACATGGTCTTTCCCTTCTCTGTATCATCCTGTCCTGTTTATTGATGTCTAGCCTGCTTTCCATTATGAAGCCTAAACTCCACTAGGGGCCGGAGCGGAAATGGTTTCCTTAGCTTCATATCTCCTCTCTTCTGGAATCTTGCAGAGTGCTGTGAATACAGTAGGCATTTAATACATGTTTACATCAAAATATGTGCTGAGGTTTAAGACCTAATACATAGGTTGCTTTTTCCGCATAGATTGCATTTTTACCCTATCCATTGTGCGTCTCCTTGACTGCTGCTGATAGTTATTCCAACTTGAGGAGTGTGTCCTGGTGTTGAAAGGTTCTGAGAGGGAGTGTTTGCATTCCTGGTTTTTTTTTTCTCCTTCCTAATTGGATTGTTTTGATGGCCAGGTCACACATGGCTTCCTTTTCTGTAGGCGCTTCCTCTTCCCCACTCCCAACTTTCAGTGTAGTCCTGCCCCTCTCTGGGCGCTGGTTTTCCTCATAATGACATTCCATTAGCAGAATACGGATTGGGTTTAGTCCACCAGAGGGGTTAATTTCAGGATTTTAAGTAATGTTGCATTCAGTCCCCAGTTGACTTTCTACTCTTATTTAGGCTTTCCCAAATATCTCCTTCATGGCAGTCCAGGTGTCTTGATTCATTGGAGTTTTTAGGTGCGCTTTCCCCGCAAGGGCTATATATATATTTTTTACTGTTGTCGACCTTGTTGGCTGTCAGATTATTTCTTTGCTTGGAACTAATTTTAAAATCAATTAGAGAGCTTTCCCTTCATCTTTCTCTTTTTATTTATGAGATACTGATTGCAGAGCTACCTACACTGTGTTTAGATAAATTACCCCCCCCCCCTTTTTATTTGCATAACATTTATATTCAAAGCAAGTTTAATGCAGTCATCAGTGCTTTCTACTTCTGCAGGCCAGGGCTGTAGGTTTCATTCCTTGGTGGGTTAATTAGCTTTTTACTGGGAAAATTTGATTCGGTTCAAAAACCAAACATTTAAGATCCTCATGTATTATAGGTGCTATGGATCTGGGAAGTCATTTTTATTAGGAAAGTGTTCATAATTTTAGAAACCAAATCTCGAATTCTGACCAGTTGGAGTGTGTTGTGATCACAGGGTAGACTTCGGACTGGATGATAGATTATGGAGGAAGAAGCATCATCTCATGTCACTGCTTTGGAAAAGGCTTTTCAGGACGGAGACTAGAAGGGGAAGCTGAAGGACACAGATGCTTACTTTTTTTTTCCTAGTAAATGACAGGTCTATTGCTTAGGCATATTTTGGATGTCACTTTCTATTTCGGCTCTTCTTTGAAAATCTCCGGCCACTTTATGGGTTGTTCACATTTCATAGGCCTTCATTTCACCATCTAGTGTGAGAGCAGGCTGGTTTGGGCTGCAAATGCCTTTGCCTGGTTCAGTGTTGTGTTGGTGGCCTCTGTGGCCCACTGTAGAGGATCTCTGTAGAGAGAGGAGTCAGTTGATATGCTCTCGTTCATCCTTATTTCACTGTATTGGGTCCTTCATGAGGCTGAGCAGAAATATCTTCTTTATGTGGGCATCTGCTGCATCTTTGGGTTCAGACATTGATACCAGAATTTGGGTCCTTTTTCTGTCCTGATTTTTACATAATCCACATAATGGATGCCTGTAGTTTCTAGTTTCCGCTTTATTATTTATTTATTTATTTTAAAGATTTTATTTATTTGACAGAAAAAGATACAGCAAGAGAGGGAACACAAACAGGGGTGGGGGGGGGAGGTGGTAGAAGAGAGAGAATCAGGCCTCCCGCTGAGCAGGGCTGGATCCCAGGGACCTGGGATCATGACCTGAGCCAAAGGCAGATGCTTAATGACTGAGCCTCCCGGACATCCCTCTAGTTTCTGCTAGAAAATGCTTTTACCCTTCCTTACCCCTCCACCCCTTCCCACCCCACATCCTTACCCAAGTTAGGTTTTTCTGGGTCAGGTAGATTCCTCATTTCTTCACATTTATTGCTCACTCCCTTCCTACCACATAGTTGATACTCTGTTTGTTGGGTGATGGTTCATTTCATTCTCACTGGCTGTCATTTACTCCTTGTTCATAATTTGGGACTGGGGGATGGGCAGAATACACCACCACTTGGCTCTGAGTCTGTAGCTCTACCATTCTTAGGATATTTTTCTCATCATTACTAGGGAGGCTAGTAGGAAGGCTTGACTTTTTTATGTGCAGTTGTCTTTTATAAGGTGGTCTGGAATTAGGAGAAAGCCACATTCTTATTCATATGGAGCTGCCTTTAGCATCTGCTTATCCAGCTGGAGGGGCTTGTTTTAGAAACACTGCGATGATGCAGAAGCTGTAGGTGGATCTGCCGGATCTCTGCAGAAGGGCTGCTGAGGTGCTGAATGCCCAGGGCTCCCTTTGCAGCCTGCCTGCTCCCTCAGGCTGTGGCTGGAGGCTGGGGGTGGGGGGGGGAGTGTGCAGGCTGTGTGGTCCATCCTATTCTTATTGGACCCTCTTTCTTTTACCACTTTTACCTCGTAGCACAGCTGCTGTGAGTGTGCACACTGTGTCCCGCACGGGGGAACTGACTGGCAGGCGGCTCCAGTTGCTGGTTTTGGCCATTGGGACAGTCAGGAGTATTAAGCCCGTTTGTACTTTAAGAAGAGGGAGACTTGACATCACTCAAAACAGTTTGTATATTTCTTAACTTCTTGTAGAGGTAAAAGAAGTCATCTCAGCCCTTTGCTATTCCTTTTCCGTGTGTATTAAACTAACAGCTCAGCATTTTTCTCTGGAAAGCATCCAGGGTTCCCCCCTCCACTTGGGCCAGGCTCTGTTCTCTTCTGCAGATTCCCTTGTGGTGCTGCCTCCTCACCGTTAAAGCTTTTTGGCTTCACCCCCTTCCCTCACCCCCTTCTAGTCTACTGTCGGGACAGTGAATGATTCTTCCAGTCTAGGCACTCCTGTTTGCATACCGAGTTCTGGTTCTTCTGGAGGTGCTTGGACTCAGTAATAGCCGAGTTCAGAAAAATGTCAGCTTCCCAATTGAGAAACCATTAAGCTGTTCCAGTTTGTACCAGCATTTGGGCTCCATGTTGTTATTTTTTAAAATTCAAGTCTAATTAACATAGTTTCAGATTACGCTGTCATGACTGAGTAGTTCTGTACATTGCTCAGTGCTCATCAAGATAAGTATGTCCTTAATCCCCATCATCTCATTCTCCCATTCCCCCACCCGTCTCCCTCTGGCAACTACCACTTTGTTCTCTGTATTGAAGGGTCTGTTGTGGTGTTTTTTGTTCTTTTTCTTTGTTCTTCAGTTTTCTAAATTCCACATATGAGTGAGATCATATGGTATGAATCTTTCTCTGAGTGGCTTACTTCATTTAGCATTACACACTGTAGCTCCACCCGTGTTGTTGCAAATGGCAAGATTTATGGCTAAGTAATAGTCCATTATGTATATGTATATTACCATTTTATTCATCTGTGGATGGACACTTCGGGTGCTTCCATATCTCGGCTACTGCAGATAATGCTGCAGTAAACATAGGGGTGCATATATCTTTTTGAATTAGTGTTTTTGTTCTCTTTGGGTAAATATCCAATAGTGTAATTACTGGATCATATGACAATTCTATTTTTAATTTTTGGAGGAACCTCCGTACTTGTGTTTTCCACAGTGGAAATGTTATTATCCATGTTATTATTAGACATCCATAAAACACAGCAGGTAGAGAATAGTCATTGGAGCTCTGTTAGATAGATATGTCTCTATCCTAAAAGATATAGGTTAGTCCCAGATATCTGACCTGGTGGATGGATGGAACCTGACAAACTGAAAATTCAGCGTAAAAATCCTACAGCCTTTCATCTCTTACCCTCATTACCCAGTGAGAAATGAATTTTGAGGGCAGAAGCTGGCGGTGTTTAAGATCTCTGTCCTGGAATGTAATTGAATGTGTTCAGGTGGAAACATGCTCTCTCCTTGCTGCTGTGCCCAACTTAGAGCTGGGTGCCCCAGAGACTTGTGGCCTGATGCTGCCCCTTTCCCCTCAGGCACAGTATCTTCCCCTCTCAGGGTTCTCAAAAATTTTAATACAGGTTACTGCCTGTTCTTTGTTTGCTTTTGTGTTTTGACTTGAAAGTATTTCTAACTTATCTGCATGGTAGGAGTATTGATTTGTGCTTCTGCTCCTTCAGTTTTCATTTGGGTTTCTTTCAGTTATCTCCCCCATCCCCCACTGTGGTTCCTTCCATTCTCCTCTCCTACCCCTCTCCTGAAGTACAAACAGGGAGTTTGTAACTTTGGTTTGAATGAAGTCACTTTGGCACATGTGGTTTGGTATTCTGTCACCTGTTACTGCACACCGTACAAAGAGCTTGTGGCTGTCCCCTGCATCCCCCTGGTCTTGAATATTGCTCTGAAATTCTCTGTGCTATGTTTTGGATGCTTCATGAGTCTGCAAACGAATGCATAGCATTGTTGAAGTTCACTGTGCCCTTTAGCTGCCTTGCTTTGGGTTTAGCTGGAAATAGAACCTTTTTTTTTTTTTCTTTCAATTTTTTAAAAACGATTTTATTTGGAATGTGCTCGTGTGTATGAGCTGAGGGGAGAGGGGGAGAATCTTCAGTAGACTCGCACTGAGCATGAAGCCCAGTCTGGGGCTTGATCTCATGACCATGAGATCATGACCTGAGCTGAAACCCAGAGTTGGACACTTAGCTGACTGAGCCACCCAGGCGCCCCCAGGAGTGGCACCTTTAACCTGAATTCACTAACGACATTGACAGCAACCAAACTGGATTGCTCTAGTTTTCTTGGATAACCACATTTAAGCTCCTTATTAAATGCAATTTTTATGTTCTAGAAAACTACATTTGTTCAATTTAAGCCAGGCCAGTATCCTTCCACTCCTAGAAATTACATAAGTTTATACCTTTGTTGGCAAAATCTCTAAATCTGATGTTCATTGGAAGAAGGTGCCTCACTCATTGCAGATGAATCTTTGCCTTTAGATGAGTGCTTGAACCTGTGCAGTATGCTTGCAGTCGGGCAGGTTTTCCTTCTTTTGGCTTGTGCTAAAATTATGTATGACACTTGCTAAAGAGCAGTAAGGTACACCTGTTATGTCACCACTGTGACAGGTGTAGGGATCCACGGTGGGGTTTTGAAGTGGAGGGAGAGAGCTTGGACTCTGAGTATATCAAAGACAAGTGGGAATTTATAATCAAGGAGCAGGATGCGGGGTGGGGGTGCTGAAGGTTGAGGAACCCAACCAGATATCAAGAGTAATCAGATATCAAGGGTGGGGAATTTGGGCCAAGCTGACTTTTAGCAGGATTTTTGGCAGAATTGGACAAGGCAGAGATGAACACAGTGCCCAGAAGTCAGGGCCTAGTTGAGAAGGGAGTTAAGAGGAGCCTGAGTAGAGTTTGGTCATGGAGGGAATCTTTGTCATTTGTGATGTCAGTGTTGTCCTTGCTGTTAATAACTAATGATGGAAGGTTTCAGAGCCCCACTTCTTCCATGCTGCCTGTGGGAGAAAATAGGCCTTAGACAATTGTGGCTTCAGATACTTTCCCCAGCTGCTTTCTTGCTCCCTCTTTCACTGTCATCTTAACACCTTTCCCTCTCTCTAGCTTGTTCCTCCCTTTTTTAGTATCTTGGGTAGTGGGCAGGAGTAATGAGAGGGGGTAGACAATTAAGAAAAAATAGTTTTATTTCCCTTTTTTTCTTTCATCCTAACTCCACAGTGACTGTCTTTTCTGTAATCTCATAGTCGCCTGCCATGGCTAACCCAGGGATGTAGAGCTCCGCACAGTAGTAGAGGTCAGAGAGCTTAATGCAGTAGGAGACTTGAGGATGTACAATGTAAGGAAGTGGTTTTTGACCCTCCCATCCTCATGCTGTAGATCTTACAGCATTGTGGTGATCCTGAAGTGACTCGAGTTCAGAAGCTGGGGAGTAGGGGCTCTTCGCTCTTTCTGGTGATGTTTAACCCAGGCACATCTCTCTTCTGCCTCTCTCCGCTTCCCGGTAGGCAAATGACGCTTGTGTGTGTGATTCAAAGGTATCCCCTAATAGGAAGTCCTACAAGGGGCAGATCGTTTGACTGTTGACTGAGATTCACTGCAAATATGGCTGCTAATACTGTTGCTTCTCATTTGCTACAAATGAACTTTGGCTTTCTGGGTTTGCACAGGACTGCTCCAAGGACAGAGAGTAAGTGGATCCCTGTTGATGCCATATCTTTTGATTAAACAGCCAACTTGCAGTGTGTGTCCAGTCCTGCCACTGCCCTTCTCCTCCTGGGTTCCCTTCCTCCCCACCCCCACCAATGCCAACCCCCCAGCCCTAGATCAGATACAAAGGTATGTGCCCCTCTGATTCTGACAGTGTAATTCAGGTAAGAGCATTTCTCCTAGAGAAGAAGCAAAGTCAGTTTTTCTTAGGGTGTGCTTTAGAAGCTACTTGTGTTTGGATCTCTGTGGTTAGAGCCTGATAGTCCATTTTTCACACTTGCCAGGTGTTTCCACTGTACTTCCGCTTGAGGCTACTGTTCTTGATTGTTGTTCCTAGCAGTAGGAAGGTGGGGCTTTACCAGGGCTGGCTGTCCAGGAGTTTGGGCTCGAGAGTATCATTTTTCTTCCTGGAGCCAGACTTAGACACAATAACATCTCTGCTGTTTCCTGTATGAGCTTTTCTTCCCCCAGGTCTCAGAGCCAACTGCAAACCAGATGTATCCCTTCTTAGCTTAGAACATCTCCTGAGGATTCCAGTGAAAGGAGATAGAGTTTTGCCTGAAGAAATTTATCTGCTTCAGAGAACAGGGCTGTCTGGGGGAATAGGGAAGTTTCTTGGGGTTTATTATATACGGTTTGAGCTGATGCTTTGGTGGGGTCTGTTCACAGTTTCTGGGTGAATTTCCTGATAAAAAATGTAAAGATTTATGAAGTGGTGCCTTGTTAGCTCTGGGTCACACATCACACCTCATGTGCCATTTTATTAACTGAGCCTGGTAGTGTGGTGAAGAGGGTGCAGGATAAAGACTGTGCTTGCCTTGAGCGTGTGCAAGCAGCCCTCAAATCATGGGAAGAAAATACAGGTGCTTCGGAGGAGCCAGAGCTTGGTTATGGTTCCGGATAGAGCACAGCAAAATCGTAGTATGCCTTCTGAATCGTGACAGGTGCACAGCAATACGTGGTGCAGGGTTAGTGTTGGGGGGAGGGGAGGAAGTCTTGTCCATTTTTTAAAGGCCTTACAGAAAGTCTTCTACTCAGCTTGGCTGCTTTGTAGGGCAGCTCTGAGCTTTAGAGGCTGCGAAAATGCCATCTGTTGGACTGGTTAACTGATGTGGGCTAAGTGAACTCACAAAGATGTGATTTAAAAGTCTGTTTGTAGATTTATTAATTTATGATGTAAAGTCCAGCTGCCAGACAGACCAGAATGTTCTGATACTTGAGACCGTTCTCTTTCTTATGGAGGGAGTTGGTTTATTATTTACAGAATTCAAAGTGAAGAGGGTTGCTGGATAACTGAGGAAGACTGAGGTCTCCTGGGTGCTTGTGTGGTTCACGCAGAGGGTGAGACCCTGGGACAGGGTATGCGCTGTCTCCATTACCATCCCTGTTCAACAGATAAAACAAATAGAGGCTTGGGAAGAGAAGAGTTTTGCCCAAGGCCTTTTCTCTGGTAAGTGGAAGATCCAGGATTCTAACAGATGCCTGTTTCACAGGTCTCCAGATGTGCCCCATGAACGTTCATGTTGCTGGGGCTGGGTTAGTGACCCTTTCCCTTAGGCATGGCTATGGCGGCTTCTCTCCACCCTCCTGTTTCTCAGGATTTCTGCCATCTACCAAAAGCTGCTCCTCATTGTCTTTGTAAAACAAGCTTTCTTACTTCAGTGTGTTTTTACAAATTTAAATATTTCCTGCAGCCATTTTGGAGGTACCATAATTTATATTGGGAGATTCTAATTTATCCTTTGAATGGGTGTTTAGCATCAGAAAAGTGGGTGTTCTTGTTCTTGAACATTATTCTCAATGTTCTTGTCTCCTGTAGGAAGTTTTCCTGGCAGTAATCTCATTGTGTAGAACAGTCAGGCCAACCCCAATGAAGAGAGAAGAGATTGGATTCTCTTCTAATAAGGAGTCTCAACACTAGTCATTTTTGTGTAGGTTTCTGAACCTGCGAGCATTTACTTCTGTAATACTTCATTATTTTCACTATTTAATGTTCATGTACTACCCCATCAGATAGATGGCTTAGGCTTCTGATTTCATCTGAATTTTCTACCTTAAATATTTTTTCCTTCTTATAAGTAAAACATATTTATTTAATAGGCTTTTTGAAAATTTAAAGGAGAAAATACAAATTAAATCTTAGTGTCAAGAGGCATCATCACCACTGTTACTATCTCCTGGACTTCTCACCTTCTTTGTGTTCATGTTTTATAGCGAAGCATCGCTTTTGGCCTTTAATTTTCCAAAACATGATTTTTAAAGATTTTTTTTTAAGTAATATCTACACTCACTGTGAGGCTCAAACTCACGACCCCAAGATCAAGAGTTGTATGCTTTACTGACTGAGCCAGCCAGGTGCTCCTCCAAGATTTCTGATGGCTGTGCAGTTTTTTAAAAATGTAGATGTACCATAATCAGTTTCCACTAATTTTTGTGTACATAAATCATTTTCAGTTTTTATAGTTGTTGCATCTTCATTCTTCAAAGAGAAAACTTGCCTTGAAGAAGGAAGTACGAAGTGGTCCATTCAGATTGGAGGTAGCTCTTGGGCAAGTTGGGTTGTAGTAGAATAGAAGATACATGTTCCCACAGGGGCTGATATTTAACCCCACTGCCAGTATATCTCTAATCACCTAATTCCTTATCTATTTGTGTTATTTAGGAGTGGGCTGTGATCCAGGCCCTTTGTGTTTTGTTGCCAGGATGGCTCTCTCCCCCCAACAGCTGAACTTGCTGCATCTGAAATAAAGGGTAGAGTAGATGGTAAATCTTCTCCTGGGGACCACTGCTCTTTTCTGTTGCCGGGACTGAGATCTGATGAGACACTTTAATGGGAACACACAGGCTCCGTGGCAGCTTTGTGGGTGTGGCCTGTAGTGTTTGTTGCATCACATGAGCTGCTGTCAGGGACTTCCACAGTGCCATGGACTTGTGTGAGTATTGGCAAGATTACACTGCACCCTATTGTGATTAAAAACAATTACCCCACAAATAAGTGTGTGTAAAACAGTTATATTTAATTAAAAAGCAACAGCACTGGTGACCAGCAGATTTTAAAATCACTGTTGCTAATTTAAAGGACTATGCTACGCCCCAGCTTGGGGAGGAGGCTGCCGCCCATTCAAGGTTGGCAGAAAATGAGACAAATGGGGGTTCTGCACAGCCCTTCTGCCGCTCCGTGTGGGAAACCCGAGCACTGGCCACGTTGCCTGGTTTGATCTCAAGAAGAGGAGGTTATTTACAGGCAGGGAGTTAAGGCTCAAATCTTTGAGCTGCTAAGCTACAGTCAGCACCACAAACATTCTTTGGGGCAAAAAGGCAGCTGTTGACAAATGCAGACACAGGTACAGTGTACTACCTGTGTTCCATGTCACTCGGCCATCGAGCTGCTGCTTTCTTTATTGGCTAAAAACTGTTTGGGTGCCTTGGGAGCATAGAGCGTATTCTTGAACACCAACCTAGAAATTATAGGAGCTCTTTATTCATGTGGCTACCATCTTTTACAACATAATCAGAATGGAAATCAGGCTAATAGAAAAAGTCAGAGTCTATAAACTGTTCACATGCACCGTTTTGCATTCTTCTTTCTGCTTATTTTTTGTCTTTTCTCTGAAGGTTAGTCCTTGCTGTTGGCAGACCCCCACCCCCAAGCTGAGGACTGGCACATCTCCTTACTCCCAGTGTGTTCTCTCAGCCACTGGCAGCAGAGCCCTGGCCACACTGAAAGTTGTTTCTTTAAGGATCAGCTGCATATCTGGGAGAATCTGTCAGTAGGAGATTAGAGGGCCCCAAATAAAAGTTGCGTCTGTTTACTATTTTTTTAGATCATTTTCAGAGAGGGTCGTCTCTTCATATAAACATGGTTTGGGGACCCCAGGAGACAGGGAGGATGGAGGGAGAAGAGCTGAGTCACTGGTCTCTGACTGTAGGTCGTGCCCTGTATGACCCCAGGGGTGGGGTTCACTCTTTTTACCCGTGTCTTCCTACTCCTACTTGATAAACACTCCCTGTTCCCCTAGAGAGCGTTGGAAGGACTCTTCCAGGGTTACTTGGATCTGATCCACAGGAAGTGTGAGTGGAGATATTTTAATTTGTGCACAGGTGTGTAGTTTAGAGTGCCATTGGGCTCCCTCTGGTTTGATTCTGATGAAACTGAGAGTGCTGGGTTTGTGCTGAAGTGTGTCTGCAATTTCAGGAAGGGAAAGAATGGGTTCAGGGCTGGTCATCATTTTGTGATCCTGTGTCATTCCTATGGGTCCTTCCCGGTGGTTCTGAGGAAGAAATTAGTATGGTGGTCATTTGAGAAAGTAATTTTAGCTCATAGACTCCCTGCTACACTCGAGTAACTTCTGGAAAGTGTAATATTTTACCCAAATCCCATTAAATGTTAGGCACTCTTTCTGTATTCCCTTTCCTGTCCTTTAACTGATTAGTGAAATATTTATGTGAACCCAGAAGGCTGATTTATTTATTTTATTGTCCTTTTTAATAACTTGCTTCTCCCTTGTGCTGGGTGCTTTCTGAGGCCCAGACAGCTGCCATGATTTCTTTCTGCCATGATCCTCAAGGGACTGATGTGAGCTTTCCTGGCTTTGATGAAGCCTCTAGCTGTCCCTCCCCCAAGGTGGGTGGCAATAAACCCACCCCCTATGTCCCTACTAATAGACAGTATAACTCATTTTAGGGTATATGGCAGATGAGTGGATAAGACTCAGCATTCTGCTCCCTAGATCCCAGGGAAAACCATGGAAGAGATGCCACATATCAACATGGACTTGGACCCCTTGGTCTGGGAGCCTTTCTTCTGCTAGGTCTGGGGGTTTCTGCCATGGTTAATTCACTGGCCAAGGTGCTTTGGAAATTCTTCAGCACCTGCCTTCAGGTGGTTGCTGATGAGGATGGCCTTTGAGATGTTACTCTGGAAATAGATCACAGAACGTGGGGGCTGAGTCCTAAAATCATGGTGGTAATAAAAGGTTGGTCAGAAGAGAGCCTCTGAGTGGGGAGATATACTGTGCACAATGCACATCTTCCCCCACCCCTTGCCCCCGCCCCCCCCAGCCCTTCATATTTGCCAGTGTAAAGCACTTACGTACCTTCCTGGCAGATTGCTCCTTGGTGAGTCCGTGCTCATGTTGCTCTTCATGATTAAATTCTCATTGTTGTCTGCAAGCCCAGATCACCAGTGTTGTTTTAAGGGTCAGGGCAAAACATGTTCTTTATCTCCTCTGAGAGTAACTAGCTGCATTTGTTTGTAATGGACACATGTCTGTCTCTGTGCAGGGAAGGAAGAGTATCATTTATTCATTAAGCATCTTTAAAAAAAAAAGATTTTATTTATTTGTCAGAGAAAGAGAACACAAGCAGGCAGAGTGGCAGGCAGAGGGAGAGAGAGAAGCAGGCTCCCCACTGAGCAAGGAGCCCTATGCAGGACTTGATCCCAGGACCCTGGGATCATGACCTGAGCTGAAGGCAGCGGCTGCTGAGCTACTCATTTTTTAAAGATTTTATTTGAGAGTGAGAGAGTGCGAGAGAGCACGCAGGAGCACACAAGTGGGGGAAGGGGCAGAGGGAGAAGGAGAAGCCGACTTCCTGCTGAGCAGGGAACCTGATCCCCAGACCCTGAGATCATGACCTGAGCTGAAGGCAGATCCTTGAGCTTAACTGACTGAGCCATGCAGGCGCCCCTAAGCATCTTTTTTTTTTTTTTTTAAGATTTTATTTATTTATTTGACAGAGATCACAAGTAGGCAGAGGCAGAGAGAGAGAGGAAGCAGACTCCCTGCTGAGGGGCTCTATTGTAGGACCCTGGGATCATGACCTGAGCCGAAGGCAGAGGCTTTAACCCACTGAGCCACCCAGGCTCCCCGCCCCTAAGCATCTTTTGAATGCAAAGGCTAATAGAAAAAGACAGTAGCTTGGGTGTTCTTTTAAACATTAACTTTCTTATGTGTTGATTTGGAATCATGACATGAAAAGCACACACAGCTTGGAGCCTAATAAAAGATAAATGGGAAACAAAACCATGAACTCATCAGTGTCTCAACTCTACTAAATTACAGTCCTAAAGAACCACAGTAACTCATCTGTGTGTCATGGAACAACCGATTATGGCCTGCTTCAGGTCTGACTCCAGCAACACCGCTCAGTCAGCAGAGCAGTGCGGAGTGACAGTGTTAAGTGGTGTTGCTTTTAATGCAGAAGTTCTCAAACCTTGGCTGCACATCAGAATCACCTAGGGAGCTCTTCAAAATCCCCATGTGCCCCCATGTCTATCTACTGAATCAGAATTTCTAAGTGTAGGTTCCAGGTAGCCTTTTTTCTCTTTTTTCATCCCCTCTCTCACAGATGAGCAACTAGGATTGAGAACCACCTTTTTTTTTTTTTTTTTTTTTTTTTGGGTTTTGGTCCCCGGGGATCTGGTGGGACTGATACTGGGGGGGGGGGGGTCTTAAAAGGAAAAGTGATGGCATCCAACCCATATGAAATTGGGTAGATACAAATCTTGTTAAGCTTAACTTATGAATTGTTTTAAGTAATGCTGTTCTTTTACACATTGGGGATTTATTTACTTTTACACATTGGGGAATTTTCACTTATTTCATAATAAAGGTGTCACAGCCACTCATTTCTGACATGACAAGTTTAAATGTTTCCTTTCTGGAAAGCTGTTCCCGTATACAGCATTATTATATATTCTTGTCACCTCTGGAGGTAGGGAAAGAAAATCATTATCATAGTTGTGATATTGTGATTTATATAATAATAGGTATTTGGTCTTCTGGCTGTACCTGGGGCGGAGCTCCTAAAAAACCCTTGGAATTTCTGGAGGGGTGAGAGTGATGAAGGTGTTTTGTTACGTTAATGAGGTAAAGCGCCTGAGGATGGGAGCTGGTTGCCAGAAGAACCAACCCTGTGGTCTGAGGATTGAACTTTCAGTCCCATCCACTGAGAGGGGCCAGAGGCTGGAGGTTGAACCAATCGCTAGCGGCCAAATGATGTAATCAGTTGTGCCTATATAATGAAGCCTCCATAAAAACTCAAACGGAGTGAGTTTGGAGAGCTACAGGGTTGGTGAACAGGGGAAGGCTGGGGAGAGTGGTGCACTTGGAGAGGGCATGGATGCTCCTCACTCTTTCCCCTTAGCTTTCCCATGCCACTTCTACCTGGCTCTTCCCAGAATTATATCCTCTTATAATAGACCAGTAATCTTGTAAGGAAAATGCTTCTTTGAGTTCTGTGAGCTGCTCCAGCAAATTAACTTTCAGTCAAAAGCATAGGTAACCACCTAGACTCAAAATTGGCATCTGGAGATGGGCAGCGGTCTTGGAGTACTGAGCCCTTAATCACTGGTATCTGACCTTATCTTCAGGTAGATAGTGTCAGATTGTTAAATTGGAGGACACCCAGCTGGTTTCAGATAATTGCTTGTTGGTGTGGGGCACCTCCCCTCCGCCCATGTTAGAATTGATAACTGTTAATAGTAATAATAAGTGCCCGACTTTGCCTTCTATGGTTTGGGCCAGTAGTTGCCTTAGAAGCTGTAATGTATGGCCTGATTTATGAAACTTACCTGGAAAACTCTAATTCCCCTTAGAAATTCTTGTAACCTATACAGGTACTTAGGTGGGTGTTTCATCTCATGTTCTATATATAATTAATTTTCTCAAGAAATAGAAGTTAAAATGACTCAAATATTAAGTGTGATTTTATTTTTTTTGCTTCCTCTTTTATAAGCTATGTCCTTGAAATGCCTTTTCCATTGGTTATTTTTTGTTTGCTTGTTCCTTGTTTGTAACGTTGTTTAAGTTAGGGCATTACATTAAAATTACCTGTGGAACTTTTTTAGAAAAGAAGAAGACCAATCCCCAGGCCTTAACCAGAATAACCAGTTAAAGTCTTTGGGAGTGGAGCACAGGCATTGGACCACAGGCAATGCTAGTTCTCAAACAGGGTTGCAAACCACAAACCACTATTTGAGTATTGCTTGGTGGTGTACCTCTCAAGCAGCCCTTATTTTTCTTCTTCCTTCTTCCTGACATTCCCTTTAGCTGTTTATCTGTTGTGGTCCTTGTGAGAGAGACCTAATCCTTTATTTTCTGCAGGTGACTTTAAAAGTCCTTGTTAGAATGGAACACAGTAGACTCCTCTGCCTTTGAACTTAGCCTCTAATAAATGATAACACTGGGCTTATTTAGTGTTTTTTGGGGGGGAGGGAGGCTCAGATCTCTTTAAAAGCCTTATAATTAATCCCCACAGTGCTTCCCTAGACTAAGGTAAGGGATTTTTTTGCGGGGGTTGGGGGCAGGTTTTAGGTCTAATTCCCGGAAATCCCGGAAAACTGGGCCTTCCTACCTTGCTCTCAACTTGAATGCTACCCCCGTGGGTTTGGACTGGTTCCCAGATTGCCTTTCTGGTAATCTGAGCAATAAGATTTACCCCCTAGCTTTTCTTTAGCCAGAAGATAAGTCCTGCAAGGCCTTTTGAAAGGTAGTCTTTCTAATTGTTGGTGAAGAGCTCTGCTTGATGGGCAGCTGGTGGCTGAGCTTGCATAGTTGTAGTTGGAGGGTGTTGTAATGTTAAGGGCGGTGGGTGAAAGTGGGCATGAAAGCCAGGCTGAGCCAAGGCGGAACCAGAGAGACCAGAGGACAACATGTGCCACCAAATAGGTCTTTGGTTGATGTTTAAATTGCCTCAAATTAAAGGGTATTTTTCATTCTCCATTGTGGTGTCACCAAAGGGCTGAATTAATGTCATTTTCAGCAGCTTTGAGCTTCTGGAACTGTCACTCTCCCTGAGGGTCACTAGGGGTAGTAACTCAGCGTTTCACATTCTGAAAAGGCAAGAAACTTCTCTGGAGGACTTCTTAGAGTTATCATTCCAGTTCTTTTTTTTCAAGATTTTATTTATTTATTTGAGAGAGTGCTAGAGGGCCCAAGCAAGGGGTGTGGTGGAGGGAGAGGGAGAAGCAGGCTCCCTGTTGAGCAGGGAGCCAGATACAGAGCTCAGGGATGAAGTCCTGAGGTCCTGAGCTGAAGGCAGACGCTTAACTGGCTGAGCCACCCAGGCGCCCCTGTCATTCCATTTCTACTGAACCTTACTCATTTTTTTTCCTGCTATGCTTTTTTTTTTTTTTTTTTTAAGATTTTATTTATTTGACAGAGATCACAAGTAGGCAGAGAGGCAGGCAGAGAGAGGGGAAGGGAAGCAGGCTCCCTGCCAAGCAGAGAGCCCGATGTGGGGCTCGATCCCAGGACCCTGGGATCATGACGGGAGCTGAAGCAGAGGCTTTAACCCATTGAGCCACCCACGCGCCCCTCTGCAATGCTTTTTTAAAAAAACCTATGGTAAGAAGTTCGTGTTAACTTCTGTCATACTTAAAAGAGCAAAGGTATTGGGGTGGTAGGGAGAGTGTGGCAAGCCCCATCTGCTTTTTCTTGTGTCCAAGTGCCTTACAAAGCATGGGTCATAGGATTGTGTTCCTTGTCTGGTCATTTTCTAGCAGTGTAGTCCTTCAGGTGCTTCCTTAGTCCTTCCTTTGAGGAATGCATTGTGTTAGGGGAAGAGGAGGGCTGTAAAGATATGCAGGCTGAAACCCCATGGTCAGAGGTTCAGTCTGGTAGTGGGAATAACAAGCACATGTTGAACAAGGTCATATATGCTACATGCTAGGAGAGCTATAAGCCACGTGCTGTGGGGATTCTAAGGAGAGAGAAATCACATTTGATTTGTTCTTTACCACTTGGATTCTGGTTGTGTTCCTACTCGTATCTCTCATGAGGTGGAAATCCAAACACAGGCCATTTAGAGACCCTCACTGGGCAGGTGGTGGAGGTAACATGTTATATACCCCCTACCCCCAGATTTTATTCTGGCTCCAGGGGTTTCTGTCTGATTTTCCCATTTAAACCTTTCAGGCAAATCCAGGGTTACAGGAGCCAACCTCCTATCGAAACAAACAGCTATTAACTTTCCTCTTGGGGGAAGGAAAAAGATTCCAAAGATTGATGGAGAGCTTGAAACCAGGGATGGAACTGACTTGTAAGCCGGTCGAAAGCCCCAGGAACTGCAAAGTGTTGGTCATTAGTTGTATGTTTTCATTTTGAAGAGGTGTCTCTGTGGTGTATAAGAACTTGAGTCTGCAAGGTGTTCTGTCTTGAAGCTCTGCCTTTCACCCAGACATTTTGTGAAGGCCACTCCTCAGGCAGCCATTGTCGTTTTGCTGAATGTCAGCAAGCATTTAGTGTCACCACTCTGATGCCAGTGAGGAAGGTGACGCTTTTACTTTCTCACAGAATAGCCCCCGGCCTTTTGGTAGCTCTACATTTAAAGGTCAGCACCCTCTCTTTCCTTCTCTTGTCGCCTCTGTCCTCACTCTTATCTTTATAACCTGTCCCTTCTGGAAGCTGTTTTTGAAAAAAGCTTTGGAGGTGTATTTTAAAGAGTGTGGTTTCAGCAAATCTGAAGGTTCTAGTGTTAACCGTGAGCTTGAGGTGGTCACCTTGTTCCTGAGGAGGAAGTTCATGATTTGTGATTTTTGACTCATGGAAGAAAGTAGTATTGATTTTTTTTTTTTTTTAAGGGGTGTTGTTTTTAAGCCATGTGGCTTACCATCCTTGGATTGTTTCACAGCTTGAGCATATTGTGATCTTGCATAGCTGTCTTGAAATTGGCCTAGGTAATCATGGTGGTTTTAGTGGTAGAATCTTCACCGCTTGTTGCTCTGTTTCATTACCCAGGCCTTGCACCTGTCTGTATCAACCAGCATGTAGATTACACAAAGATACAAATATTTTTCAAATGTATAATGATGATGCTACTTCTAATGAAGAACTTAGAGTTGCTGTAAAAACTCATTTTAAATTAAGTTTGTATGTGGTGATTTTTAATGATAGTAGATTATAATATATTTTTCATGATGATGATTAAGTTGTAAGTTTAGTCAGACATCTGTGTATTTAAGCAAAGTGATCATGAATATTCCCTTTGCAATTAACACTGATTTACGGAAGATCTGTATTTATAATTAATAGATATTGAAGGTATGCTAAATATACTTAGGTTCCTCTTCTTTCCTATTTCTTCAGTGTTCTTTTAATTTTCTTTATTGTGGCCTTGGAGACATTCTCTGCTTATGTTTCTTCCTTTTTTGTACTGAACTTATGTTATTTAAAAAAAAAATCGTGTACTCTGAAATGCTCACTTGCTGAATTTATTCTTTACAGCCATGCATGGGCAAGGTTAGCATTGTTGCATGTATAGTGAGCATGAAGTAAATGTTACTGCCTGATAAGACACCCCCCCCCCCCCAATTTCTTCCCCCTGTGTCTCTTGGCCTGGCCTGCACATGAAACATTTTGAACTGGGCCACTCAGGTTCCCATGTGAATATGTAATAATGATGTGCTCATTTCCCCTTAGCTGTCCTGTGTTTTCTCTCAAAAAGAACCATCTGTGTGTGATTATCTTTTCCCTTCTTTGTGTTTAAGAAAATAATGTACTTGATAAAGTCCTTTGTCAGATGATGACTTTTAATGTTGTTCTCCTTCCTGTAAAATGCAGAAGTGTAAGTGCAGAAAGAGAAATGATTTCTAAAGAGTACAAAATAAATAGTGGGAAGAGAGAGTTTGGAGAGATAATAAATACTCCTGTTTATAAAAACATACCCATAACTCCCCTGAATGGTTCGATGGCCACTTGGAGTCAATTTAAATTCTAAGATGACCACATGTGCAACTGATTTTTCCCTAAATGTGGTCTCATTTGCATCTTGCAAATTATGTAATCCCTGAGCAGGATTTCCTTTTTAAAACTTCTATTACATTCATAAACTGATATTTAGGAAGATTAATTCCAAGAACCTTAAACTCTGTAAAAATAGTATTGTTAATCCTTTAAACACCCTTGATAAGTAGAAAGATACTCATGGCGTGTGAGGTGCTCACTCAACTGTGTGAAGATTTGGGAAAAGGATGGAAACAAGGGACTTAATTTGTTCAGCTCTTTTTTTGTTGTTGTTGTAGTTTTGTTTCGGTAGCAGCTTAAAGATTGTTCCTGTATCTCGTTTTCAGAATTTTATTATTTTCTGCGTAGTGCACATATTGTAGCGTGCCTTCAGTGACTCTTTAATGGTGGAGAGGGACTTTTTCTGAACACCATCGTAAAGGAAGTTGGGATTAGGCATCTTTGACTATCTGTAAAGTTATGATTGATGCATACTTTCTGCTTGCCTTCCAAGGGCTGCCACAAATTGAGGTAAAAGTGGTTTTTATCTTCTTTTGCTCACTGAGTGGTTTCCTCGTGGATATAAATAGTTAAGTCTTTGATGGCCATTCCAACTCACAAAACCTTATATATAGTCTGATAAAATGCTGATTACCGATAATAGTCCTAGGTGGCCTGAGCCATTTAAGGGTCTGAATGTTTGGGGAGGTGTCAGGCCACAGGGCCTCCAGCAGAGCGTCTTGCTTCATTCAGCTCCTGTCTGCCTGGTTCTCAGCCTGTGGTCAGGTATTGAGAAGGCTTTGAGGCCTGTGATTGTGTGCGCACACCCGTGTGTACTGCCGTATGCTCCTTAGTGCAGTGGAGAAACTGCACATTTGAAGGGAATGGCCATGGCTGATAATTGTGTCTTTAGAAATCCCCTTTTTCTTTGT
The DNA here is from genome assembly GCA_004024625.1 of Mellivora capensis. Classification (NCBI taxonomy): domain Eukaryota; kingdom Metazoa; phylum Chordata; class Mammalia; order Carnivora; family Mustelidae; genus Mellivora; species Mellivora capensis. The sequence continues at coordinate 184,922 of PISX010001070.1, forward strand.
TTCTTTGCTAACTGTAGCATTAGTCTCTGTCTGCCGTAGTGCGATGCATTGTAATTTTACAGCTACTTAAAAAAAAAATCTATAGTTTGGCTCTATCATTGTCTTCAGAATCAGACAGAAGTCTTAATTTAATTTTCTTACACATTTCATTTCAGCTCTTTCTTGCCAGCTAAACTAGCTTTTGAGCCCTCACCCTTGTGGTCTTAACATTCATTTCCATAACAACTGGTTGTTGTGCCTCAGACTCTAGGGATTGTGATTTGAGGTGGGAGTGAATAGCAGGAACCAATGAATGCTTAAATGAGAAATCTGTTTGTAATGTCACAGACTTATCAGAGGAGGGCATGAGAGATGGAAGAGAAGAATGGGGAAACACAGACATCCTGCCGGTAGGTAGATTGAAAGTTTCCCTCCTTCCCAATTATCTGTGCCTTATTTCATTGGGAGATGCTTCTTACTGCTTTATGTGGCTGGCCTTTTCTTTACTATTTCTTACATCCTGTGAACGTTCATCCTTTGAGTGCGGTAGTGTTTTAGGCTAGACGACTGAAGTTGAGCTCTTGTAGTACAAAAATACCCATTTATGCTCTGGCTTGTGTGGCTTTGTTCCTATCCAATCTCTTTCCCTTCAGTCCACACCACTTTGAGGGAGTTGCAGAAATGGCTAGTAAAGGCAGCTAACATTCAATCTTGGTACCTGAGGAGTCATCCTATGCTAGTAATGTTCGACTAGAGGTAACCAGTATGACTTCAAGGCAAAGTGCTCTGTGCGTCTTCGCTAGCACATTTAGTGCTATTTTCTTTGGTATTAAAATAACTTTAAAAAGAAAACCCACGTTGGAATAATTGAATAAACCCTGCTGAATGGTTTTGCACTCAGTACACATAAGGTGTCTTTTGATTGTGTATGTAGCTCTGGTGGCAGAGTTAAATTTTATAGAAATGAAGGAAAACTGTGATCTGCAGGGCTGCTTTCCAGCTTGGCCAAGTTCTTCAGATTGATCAACATCTCTCTTCCTTTGTACCATATCATTAAATGAATTGTCAAAGGCCCCGTGTCCTACGCTTTGGATATTAATAGCACACGTGGCTATAGAAAGGACTGTGTTAAGTGTAAGACTGCCTGTGGCAATTCCCACACTGTTTCTCTGGGGAATCATGGACTCAAAATAATTTTTGATTCTTTTTTTTACTCCTTTACATCACCAACACTTGTATTAACGTGGCCAATTATGGTAATGCATCGTTCCTTTTCCAGGCTTACAGGGTATTCCAAGGAGTTGGCATTGGGTATTGAGGGATGTTTCTGTGAGAATGGATGGGTTCTCTGGTCATGAATGATTTCTCTAGTTACAGTCTTGGAGGGAAGTTAGAGTCCAGTAATCCAGAAACTTCATGTCCAGTTTGAAAGATCCTCTAGAAAACATTTTTTTTCTAACTGGCAGTAGTTATCACAGCCTGGTTGACATTATTGACAATACTGAACATTAGTGGTTTGAGGAAATGACTCTTACTTGTATAGGCCCACAGCATGGTGTTTTTTTTGTTTTTTGTTTTTTTTTACAAGGACTAATTTTTTAAGGGTACGCCGCTGTAATAACTTTTAGCAGTGCTTTAGCTGAAGGCAACTATTGCTTTTCCGTTATCCGTGTCACCATATTGTATTGTCACTTACTTGGGCTGTCTTTTTTGACTTTCATATGACTAATGTAGGAAGAAACTATATGTTGTAGACAGAACAGTGTATGAATTAATACATTTTTATATGATGATGGCCAGATGTAGGTATTGTCCTCCTCCTTCACCCCTTTCTTTGTGTGTGTTGTATTGCTTTGGATTAGGAGACCTCTTGGTCCTTTATATCTTTCTTACATATTTGATTGCCATCTGTCTAAGTCATTGCTGTGCTAACTTGTTCCTTTGACCTTGTTTCTGGCCCAGTGGAAGCACCAGCTTATATGAAAACAGAATATTGAAGTAAGAACCTGGCACTCATGAGAGTCATTCTATCTTGGACTGTGCCTGTAGTTCTTTCTTTTGCTTTCCTGACCTTGTCTCCTGTATCTTTGTGTTGACTTGTCTCCTGCCTTCTGATTCCACGCAAAAAGATAAGAACACTTGGTAATATGATTTCTCTATGTCTTTGGACCTTTTCTTAAGATGGACACTATGAGCAAAGCTGGTATGTGGGGTTATGTATGTCCAGAGCACTGACTGCCACCCTGCTCTAGGTACTGGTCCATAACCAGACCAGCCAGGTGGATGCTGGCAGCTGTTTGTGTGACTTGGTAGCCATAAAGTCTGTTAAACCTCTGATATATGGCAGAGGTAATTTTAAAATCAATTACAAGTTTTCAAAATATACCCTAATAGAATGCAGGAGAATTAAGCCAAGTACCCAGTGAAGAATATAGAAGTGTTTATTATTTATTTATTTATTTATTTATTTATTTTTAAAGATTTTATTTATTTATTTGGCAGAAAAAGAGATCACAAGTAGGCAGAGAGAGGAGGAAGCAGACTTCCCACTGCACAGAGAGCCCGATGCGGGGCTCGATCCCAGGACCCTGGGATCATGACCTGAGCCAAAGGCAGAGGCTTTAACTGAGCCACCCAGGCGCCCCAGAATAGAAGTGTTTAAATATGACTTTCTCTAAATTATGATCTAGCTGAACAAGCTGAAACATACAAAATGTTTTTAAAGGAAGTGTCTTATCAAACATTCCTGTTTCTGTAGAAGACTGTATGAACTGGTTGTTAGAAATTGCTATAGTTAAGAGGCAGAAGAGAGTGTTTCAGGTGGGTTAGAACAGTCTGGCTTGGTAGAAGAAACAGCATTTTAGTAGGACTTGAAAGGTGGATGAGTGAAGGTGCAAGGAATACATGGGTACTTAGAGTAAAAATTTTTTTTTAATCTTTTTTTATTTTTAAGTAATCTGTACACCCAACGTAGGGCTCAAACCCACAACTCTGAGAGATCAAGTCGCATGCTCTACCAACTGAATTAGCCAGATGCCCCTAAAATATTTTTTCTCTGTCAGTGGCCCCCAAATCATGAATGTACATGGGAATCATAGACAAAGAACAACAATAAGGAACAGTCTGGGACAGCAACGCTCTTAATTAAACTAAGATATCTGGGATGGGGAAGAATATAGACATGGAGATACATCAAAAGATTCCCTGTTGATTCAGATGTATATCTGGCTTTAAGATGATAAGCTTGGAAATTTTGCTTAGAACCAAAATTGAAAGGTCTTGAAAGCTACACTGTGTGGTGGGTAGTTTTGACTTCATTCTGTGGACTGAGAAGCCTTTGAAGGTTTTAGAGCAGGTATTTGTGATCAAAGAGAAGCATTAGGAATATTCATCTTGTGGTAGAGTACAGTTTAGACTAAAGAAGACACTACAGTAGAGGGCCAGTAAGGTGGGTTTTGGTGGTATTAATGATGAATAGAGAGTCAGAACCAGGTAGTAGACGTGGGCAAGGAAAAGATGCAAGAATGTTTATGCCGTGAAGAGTCAGCAAGTTTGTTGATCCATTAAATTTGGGAGGGGATGGTTAAATTGTAGATTAGTGGGTATGGATTTATCTAAGATTTTGATGTTGGGAGATAAGAATTTAGTTAATGGGTAAATAGAAGTGGAGCTGGCTTGAGGGACCTGATAAACGACAAGCAAGAAGTTCAGCTTCTGAGAGTGTTCAAGCAGGGAGTGAGACAAAGGTGAGGTGTAGGTTGATAAAGTGTGTGGCAACAGATATTTTCTTACCTACACTGAGGTTCATTGTTAATCCAGTGCACATGCTGCAGATGCGTCAGAGAATAAGTTTTGAGAAAGCTTGGTGGGGGGGTGGTGGTGCTAGAGGATTCGGAGGCACTCTGTGCACTGGTTCCCAGGAGTGGAAGGAGTCCCAGCTGGCCACTGGTGGGAGTGATGAGAAGGAGTTACGAAATATCAGTCCACAGTCGCCGGTCAGAAATCTCCTTAGAGTCTGATGTTTCTGAACTCAGAGGCTTTGGGATTTGAGAAAGGTTATATTATGTGGTACAGGTATGGTATATTAATTGCACAACGCCCTCAGTGGAGTTGTGGATAGCAAACCTCTAATCCAACACGTTCGTGTATCTGCAGTAAAACATGGGTATTCACACGAAGTCGGGTAAAGACTTTAACGTGGCCTCACATCATCTGTCAGGTTAGGTTTTGCAGCAGCTCGGTTCAGGCTAGGTTAAGTTACAATCTTTTGGTTTTTAGAGCTTTTTAGAGTTTAAACTGTGGATAAAGGAATATTAGACCTGGAGTCTGAGGCTGCTCTGCTAGAGAGTTTGGACAATCACTACCAACACCTACACTCCTTACCCCCCAAACCAGAGACTGGCAGAAAGTCAAAAGTATAATGTAGGAAATGTCTTTAAAAAGATGAGTTTGTACTGGTATCTTTGCACTCCATACTCTTCTTCCCTTCCATTTACGAGTCCTCATTCTGGGCTATGTGTAACATTAATAGGGGTTGGTGGTAGGATTTTTCTGGTTTACCAATGGGTTTGTTGAGGGCAGACCATCCTAGGTGTTTTGATGTTACTGAAGCCAATCTAAAGAATTGGACAATACAAGCAAACACATCCACTTTAAGTGAGGTTGGGGTTTTGTGTCTATGGCAGCCTTTTTTCTGGTCAGGGCCCATTCCATCTCACTTCTTGTTGAAAGGGAAAAGGATGGATGGTCAGGTTATGGATGGTCAAAAGAAGCATTCTTAGCTTCCCTGGCTGACTTTCACAGCTTTTGACTTGGCTTTGAGTGCTTGAGGCATTTGGTTTCTTTCTTAGCCCATTACCTAGGTGGTATGCATTGTTTAGAATGTCAGGTGAGGAGGAAAGGAGGCTTGCCTTTCTGACTGCACTGTCCATGTCAAACTCTGTACCATCCCCAGTGTTTTCTCTGACTTTATATATACACGATATGAGGGATGAATTAGAATGGGGAAGGTTTTCCAAGGCAGACGAAGCTACTGATTTGGGAGGGGGAGGGAAGGAACTATGTGAGGGGAACCTTATGTTCTAACTTTCCTTTGGCCTGTGGACCTTCTTTCTAGAGACACTGGCCTCAGTGGCCTCATTTGTTTGAAAGACAATGGTGTGGTGTTGTGTGTGACTCACAGCAATATCCCTCCTTTGGCAAATCCTTGGTGAGGGCAGGATTTGGAAAATAAGGAATGCCCTTGTAGTTTTCCAGGATTGTTGTTATGAACAAATGACCCTATTGCATTCCCTGGTTCTTAGCACCCTCTGGACACTGGCCTAGTCATGGGCAATTGGCTGTCCAAATAGCGTGAGCAGGTTTGCAGCCAGAGCTCTTAGTGAGGACGAGGCACAGTGCTTCCCCAGCTGACTGCTCGCGGGAGCATTACCCAGTGTGCAGCTGTTGCCTGAATCACAAGTAGCACCGAGTGCTAGGCTGGCGCTTGCCCCACTCCCCTTCCTTTCTACTTGCTGCTTTGAGAATATCTGATCGATGGGGCTGTGTGTTGGCTGGGATCCGGCTGAGCCAGCCATGTTGTTACATGTAGCGTTTCAGCCTCTCCCCTTCTCGTAACATCCTGAGATACTGTCTTCCAAATAGAACTGGAGAGTGTATTACAGCAGGAATTGTACTGGTTGTGCTGGTCTCCATGTAAATCAGAAGAGTGGTTTTCATTCTGCTCTCTGGTGGTGTCTTGTGGTTTCTAAAAATGAGCATGTAGAAGTTTGGAGCGGGTGGGCGTGTTGGTAAACCTGTGGGGGTGGGGAGTTTCATGGCAGAGCCGTCAGAATGCGTGCATTCACAAGCCATCCACTGACACGCTATGTTAAATACCTCTTGTGCGCCAGCCATGGGAAACCTAAAGATGAATCTGACTGCTCTCCTCTAGGGTCCCAGCCAGACTTTCACTATTGGACAGGCTGCTCTGCTTCTCGGTGGTTCAAGTGGTGAGCTCTGGGCTTACAGACTCTGTTCTTGGGGGGAGCAGAAGGGGAATTCAGACGATAGTAGGTAGGGGTTGGTACATTTTCTTTTATAAGGGACTAGATTTTAAATAGGGTAAGTAAATATTAAGCTTTGTAGGCCATACAGTTTGGCTTCTGTATCTGACTTGGCCTTCTTTTCCCCCTGTTGCTCTCTTCGGAGTGTCTCTTTGAAGACTGCTGGCTTAGCATTGATTGAGAGCTGTTTTTTGTCTCAGTTTTTGGTTTTGTTTTCCCCCTGAACTCTTGTTTGTGTGGTTTGGCAGCTTGGAGATAAACATGGTATTGACCCAGTGATCTCAACTCACTCCCAGCTTTTTTAGGGACAGATAGCATCCCCCTTCAGGGCTTCAGAGGGCCAAAGGTTCAGTGCCTGCTCCTGGGTAATGAATTCTTGTCAGGTATCTAAACTCAAAGAGTTTGAAATAGAAGAGACTGGGTTCTAAACGACCTATTTTACATTCTTGCTGGAGTATGTTGTGCTTTTGGGAGGGTAATTTGGATGGAAATTTTTACTAACAGCCATAATGATAATAGGAAACAGTGGACTTTAATCTTGCAAAGAGCAGAGGTGGTACACAACAGGCCCATTGGAACCTTGGATGCTGGGAAGCCAGATGTTGTATGTAGGTGTGTTGGGCATGAAATTGAGATGTTGATTTTTCTTATTATTATTTTTTTTAATTGAAAAAGTCCCTTCTCCCCACAGTCCCTACCTCTAGCCCCCAACCAAATCCTTTCTTATTCTGATCATTGGCTGTGTAAAAGGGCTGTGGTAATGGCAGGACAAGAAGGGATCCTAAGATGCATAGTGCTCCTCATTTCTGATAAATCTTTTGATTCTTTGACAGAAATGTGTAAACAAGGTGAGAAACGGGCTGGTTCCTGGATTTCCCCTCCCCGTTATTATTTTCATTAAGGTACTGTTTGTTATATTCTGCCTTCTTAGGACTCAGAAATTTACCGACCCTGAAATATGCTTCAACTCTATACATACCTTATCTCTTGATAAAATTTTGTCACAATCGATTCCTGCTAATATGGTTACTTCCTTTGTCATGCCTCACCTTGTCCCGATCACAGTAAGAAAATAAAGTTTGGACTTCTGAAGAGTGAAAATAGATACCTTCTTAAAAATTAGCTTTCATTGGGACGTCTGCGCGGCTCAGTTGTTAAGCATCTGCCTTCTGCTCAGGTCATGATCGGGGATTGAGCCCTACATCGGGCTCCCTGCTCCCTGGGAAGCCTGCTTCTCCTCCCCCTCCCCCTCCCTCTGCTTTTGTTCCTTCTCTCTGTCTCTCTCTCTGTCAAATAAATGAAATCTTAAAAAAAAAAAATACTAGCTTTCAGGGGCTCCTGGGTATCTCAGTTGGTTAAGTGGCTGGCTCTTGATTTCAGCTCAGGTCATGATCTCAGGGTCCTAGGATCAAGCCCCATGTTGGGTTCTGCGCTTAGCAGGGGGAGTCTGCTTCTCCCTCTCCTTCTGTCTCTCCCTCCACTTGTTTGTTCTCTCTCTCAAATAAATAAATAAAAATCCTTTAAAAAAATTAGCTTTCAGTAGAGGCCCCTGGAGTCCTCAGAGCCTATTTATTCATATTTTATTCACATTTAGCCCAAAGTAGATTATCAATTAGAAGTGAATTGGATCTAGCAGCCTTACAGCAAGATAGGAAGCAGAGAAAGATAAAACAGATATTAGACTTTCTGAGTATGTGTGTCATTTTGCATCACAGTATTTTCTGTTTTGAGAATAGAAGATGATTGCAGTGTTAGAATTGTATAGATTATCTTCTTGAATGAAAATAGGGCCCAGGTTGAGGAGGTCAGGTAGAATAAAAAAATTTTGCTTTCCTAACATGAGCCATCATTCTTTGGACGCTCCTGTTCTGTCACTGATTGGATGTTTTGTTATTTTTACTGCAGTGTTTGCTAGGACCAAATTTTCTGTAGCCTTTACTTGCTGCACGTTAGGTAAGTTCTGTTGCAGTTACAAAGCTCAGTAGCTTATAAAAAGTAGAGATTTATTTCTCACTCATCTATCCATCATAGGTAAGCTCTGGCTCTGCTTCATGTATTCTTCACATGGTTGATGTGATCATCCATTATTTGGGGTCTTACCAGTATCATAGCAGAGAGAAGGACAGACATGGTAACTAGGAGCTGACTCATTCTCACTTCACTGGCCATTCGGAATTCACCAGGACAGCCATGTATAATCCTTCCCTAAGGAAGGATTTTATAAACCATATGGCCACATTGGACAGTGAGGTAGGAGATTCTCTCTCACTGGGAGAGGATGAGAGAGAGAGGGAGAGAGAGAATATTTTGAAATAATACTACATATTTGATGGATGGCCAGATTTATCAGGTCCTAAATGGAGAACCATTATTCCTTTACTATGGGGAGAAATGTCAAACTACTTTTGGTCTGCAAAAATTCACATTGGTCTGGTGGGTATAAAGGGAATATAGTATTCAGGTTGTGGGTCTTATTTTCAGGAGCATTTTTACTTTTCCAAAAGCTCATTTCTTTTAGATCTGAGCAAATCCTTTTGGGTCCATGGACTTTTTCTGGTTTGCCTATCAGTACCTAGCTCTGGGGCCAAGTTGTAGAGGTGATCTCTGTAACCTACAAAAAAACAATTAGAATATGGTCTTCCATCTGCCACCAACTTGTATTTTGGGTGCATGATGCCAAGAAGTGTATTTTGTAACTGGCATCTTCTTCTGTCACCTGAAATACTGGTGTAGATTCCTGCCTACCAGCTCAGTGTGGCATTGTTTCTGTTGGGTAGCCTGGGTCCTAAGAGGAGGACCGTCTTGTTCTTCGGAAGCCGGGGGAGCGACAGCTAAACGCCCGCCGCTGTCCAGTTGTGTGGAGGCCTCTGACAGAAGCCGAACCAGAACCAAGTTCTGCTGTTTGCAGCGGTTCATTTCTCCCCTTCCTTGCCCTCATCCCCTGTCTTTGCTGGAGAAGAGCCGACCATTTGGTGATTGGCACGAACCAAGTGCTGATGTGACAGCCCACTGTCCCATCGGACCCTTGCAGGCCAGAGTAGCCTCAGTAAGCTGAAGCTGCCTTGTCTCAGAGGCTTCTCAAAACAGAGTCCTGCTGGTACCAGGCAGCCATAGGTGCTTCGTGCCTGGGAATGAGATTGAAAATCTCTTGCTGCCTGTGAAGAGCAGGAGATGTGCCGAGTTTCTGTGTCTGTGCCCTTCACAGGGGGCAGCGACTGGCAGCGACGGCTGCTCTCCCTTGATGTGGTGGCTCCGGCTCTGTCTGAGAGCGGAAGCTGCTGGTTTCAGACTGGCTCCCTGTAGGATAATGAATTGTCATGCCTCTGCTGATTATCTAACAAGTTTGTACAACGTGTAACACAAGCTGACAAGACAAACAATTTTATTAATTTAAGCCTGGGGATAATGGGATTGCAGCGCAATACGAATGTAGGAGTATCACACGCAAGTCCAGGGGTGTGCTACCCCACGAATGCTTGGGTTCTGGGTTTGGCAGTGGAATAGTCGTATGAATTTTTAAAAAAACATTTGTCCCCAATAAAATAATATTCATTTGAATTTGAATGGAAGAATACTTAACGAATGTTCAGGGATTTGCGGAGCTCAAATAAAATGAGCTCTTGTATCAGCCTTTGAAGTATTAATGCCGGTGGGCAGTAGATAAACTTTGGTTTTTACAAACCAATTACGACTAGAAGAGCTTTGGTTTTAAATCTGTCTGGAGTTTGGTCTTCAGTTGGGCAAGTGCTGGGGCCTTTGGGGAGATGGATTATATTTGTATGGCCTCTGATCTGCAATATTTTAATTTCGCATTTTCTCATGTTCTTACATACGAATGTGACAGTTTGAAGTAGTTGAATCTTGGATTGTTGACTAGAAGTGATTAACCTTGTTTATGAAAGAAAGTCATCATCCGGGAGAAACTGGGTGGGTCCAGGTAGATAAGAAAGAGGTTTCTTATGAATTGTGTGTAATTCACTTCTGGGTTCTGAGAGATGGGTTTCCAGCGTGGAAAAGGATCCAGCATGAGAACTGGGGAGTTTCAGAACCCATGAGAGTATACAAATGTGGGGTAATTTCAGCAAGAGTTACATTCCAGAGCTTCAGAGATAACAGTGGGCTTCTCCTTTCAGGACTTTGGGTAAGGAAAGTAACAGGTTCTTGTCACTTGGGTAGCCTCCCAGCAATGCGCAGACATTTAGAGAGTGCAAGCTTTAAAATGTGCCAAGTTAATGCAGCAGGCAATCAAGAATTTAGGGCACTGGCATAAAAAAAGTCACTAAAAAACAAAAAACAAAAAACTAAAACCAAAACCAGCCAGTAAATCTAAAGCAGCAAGAGATGGAGGCTTTTGGAGTCATGCACTGTTTATACCCCCACAGTTGTGACCTTGCTGCCTGCCCTCCCTTCCTGTCTCCCTGGCACCTCCTTCATGTCTGCTTAGTGGCAGCTTATGTACAGTTGACCACTGAACAACATGGGTTTGAGCTGCACAGGTCCACTTACACATGGATTGTTTTTAATGAATAGAATATAGTACTGTAAATGTATTTTCTCAAGATTTTCTTAAGATTTTTCTTCTCTAGCTTACTTTGTTATAAGAGTATGGTAAATAGGGGTGCCTGGGTGGCTCAGTGGGTTAAGCCTCTGCCTTCGGCTCAGGTCATGATCTCAGGGTCCTGGGATCGAGCCCCACATCCAGCTCTCTGTTCAGCAGGGATCCTGCTTCCCTCTCTCTCTCTGCCTGCTGCTCTGCCTACTTATGATCTCTCTCTTATTCTCTCTGTCCAATAAATAAATAAAATCTTAAAAAAAAAAGAGTACAGTATATAATACTTAAAACCAACAACATACATGTTAATTGAGTGTTACCGGTTAGGCTCTAAGCTATTAGTAGTTAAGGGTTAAGTAGTTAAGCTATTAGTAGTTACTGGTCGGTAATAAGCTATTAGTAGCTAAGGGTTGGGGGCTCCCAAAAGTTATACATGGATTTTTCTACACAAGGGGGTGGTCAGTGTCCCTAACTCCCGCATTGTTTGAGAGTCAGCTATGCTTCAGACTTGTGTGCTGGTGTTAAAGCAGATGGGGGAGGAGGGCAATAAGGACTACAAGTATGTTCTATAAGTGCATGTTGTACAATCAAAAAAAATTCACAACTAGAGAATAGTTGTTGGTTATGTTTCCCATTTTGTCTTTATTCTTCTGAAGCAGAAGCTGTGTTCCCAGAATATATAGCCTCTATTTCTTCCAGTGTCCTTCCCCTCCTCCTTGGATCTTCCTGCATGTCTTTAGGGTCTTCTTACCACCCAGCCTCCACTCGAGCCATTCCTGTGAGATTCTTGCTCTCCAAGTGGCAACACAGAACCTGCCCTCCAAGTGGCAACAAAGAACACAGAACCTGTGCAACTCGTATACTTGCCCCCAAGCAAATTAATACGCAGCTTCATTTTTAAGAGGTAGAATCTGCCAGCTAAAAGTACCTATTTAGCTACCTAAAAGTAACTATTGTTACTTATTTGCATAATGGTACAAATTTCAAGTAATTTCCAGATTCTACTCTCAGTGCTAATAAAAGTTACTCTTCATTTAAATGTAATGTAAATGGTATCACTCTGCCTATCTTTGCCACTTTCTGAAAACTTTTTGGTAAAGAAACTTTTTTGAGATTAAACATCCAGTCATGTGTATTAAGTACAGTAAATTTAAGTATATAGCATGATGAATTTTTTGGTATGTATATACCCATGAATCCACCAGCCAAATGGACACAGCATATTCTGTCATCTCAGAAGGTTCCTCTTCTCAGATAGTATTTTTTTTAATGCCACAAGGTGACCATCATTCTGGTATCTGTCATTATCAGTTAGTTGCGTCAGTTCTTGAACTTTCTGGAATCCTATATCAGGTGCCCTTTTGATTTTGGCTTTTTCATGAAACATTATGCTTGTGAGATTGATGCATGTTATTACATGTATCAGTAGTGGTTCTTTTCTTTTGTGTATAATAGTCCATTGTGTATGTCCATTTGTTTATGTATTCTCTTATTAATGGGCAGGCAATTGCATTGTTTCCAGCTTGGATTTGTTGTGTTAAAGATGCCTGTGAACATTCTTGTGTGTCTTTTGGTGAACATGCACATTTATTTCTCCTGGTGTATACCTTGAAATGGTATTGTTGGATCATGGGGCTGATGAATGTGATGGATTTGGGCTTTTTCCACTTAGCAGCTTCATTAATCTGTTCTACTTATTTATTACTGGGGTACTTGATGATGAATGGCAAAAGAGTGGACTTTAAAGGATTGGGATAGTGTATATCTGAAATCAGCCTACACTAGCTCTGAGGCATTAAGAGAATAATGAAATCTGTTTTTGAATCTGTAAAATGGGCATTATAATGATGACTTTTCTTGGTTGTTGTGTAGTAAATGAGATTGAATTAAGATAGTGCATAGGTGGGGCACCTGAGTGGCTCAGTTGATTGAGTGTCTAACTCTTGATTTTGGCTCAGGTCATGATTTCAGGGTCATGAGATCTAGCCCCATGTTGAGCCCTACATCTGGCTCCATGCTGGGTCCCCCCTCCCCCGCCCGCATGCTTGCTCCCTCTTAAAAAAAATTTTTTTTTAAAGAATGCATAGGGGACATTAAATGTTCCTATGTTTTTTGTTTGTTTTATTTACTTTTTAGAGAAATCTGATCACCCGATGATTTTGAACTTTCCTAGCTTTGCCTAGGACAGTCATCTTTGTGTATTCACCATCATAGGAAAATTGAGTCAAGAGGTTAATGTATAACTTTCTCAGTCTCAAGGCACCTCTCTGCTATATGGTTTGTCATGATATCTTCTTTTTGCTATTGTTAAGGGATTCGCCTCTGCAAACTCTTACTAATTATCTCTATATCCAATGGTTCTTTTTAAGTGCTAGCTTTTTGTTCAACAGCTTTCTCTTCTTCAGTTTTTCTTCATACCTTTAAGCATTGAGACCCTCTGTTCAGGCATTTACTAATTGCTGGTATTGTAACATTATGGACTTGATGAACTAGAAATTGCATTATAATTGCAAACTGTATTCTGAACAAATTTGTGTGTCACTGCAATTTCAGTTTATAGCACAATATAATTTTTGGAGCACATTTAAAAAGTACAAAAAGATTTCAAAAATAGATTCCAAGTGGTTTATTGCTCTCCGTATATACCTTAAGTAGGACTTCTTGAAGTCACTGTTTTCATCCTGTCTCCATATGGTTTTCTAGGCCACTTACCACTACCGTTTTGGCCATCAAGTAGAAGATCAGCATGCTGAAGAATTTTGAATATTTTGCCTGACTCTAATTATAATTCAGCTTGCTCCTACTAAGTTAATCTTCCCAAAACCCAAACAAATTTCTTTTTTTGTGAAGGGTGAAGGTTTTGAGGGAGGAGAGTGCTGTTACCATTTACATGTGAATTCCTAAATAAAGCATATCCCTAGACTTGAGTGGTTAATAGCTAATGATGTCCATGGTTATTGTTCGACCAGTTGCAGTTCTGTGGATTATTTTTGGCGAATTTCAAGGTGAGTAAGCTGTGCCACCATCTCATCTGGTATATTGGGGGTACTTTACCTCCTTGATTAGCTGAGGAAGTTTCAACTAAGAGCGGAAAGCTAAACAAAGAAATACTTCATATGCCAAGGATAGAAGATTTATAGAGACCTAGATATTTAAAATAAACACATAGTCCTACTTAAACTGTTCTTTAACACTCACCAATCTCTTCCATCCTTTTCTGTAAGTTATCAGCTTTGAGAACCTGAAAGTTCTAGTTTTCATTAAATTTCTTTATCTGTGGTTCAAAGCTAACATCTTTCTGGTATTATTGGTCATTTGACCTCATTCCCAATACCCAGTTTTCCTTGAAAGCTGTTAAAATTAACTTCATCTCCCTGCCAGAAGCAAGTTCTTCCTCTCATTCGTTCAAAGCCCTTATGTCTTTAAATTATCCTGTTTTTCTTTGAAGGTACGTCTTTTTTATGGAGGAACGATTGGTATAGTATTCTCCAAAGCTTTGCATCTAGACACGTTGTTGTTCAAAACTACTGGCTGATTTGAGCATCTTCAAGAATTGTGTCCCAGAAATTGATTTAAGATTAAATTGTTGGTCTTTGGTATTGATCTCAGAAATATCTAGGCCTCTGATTTGTAATTATTCTTGTAATACGATAGAAAGAGCTTTGGTGTGATGAGATCTGTTTTTCCTTGATCTTCCCCTTGTTTTGCAGTCACAAGTGAAAACTAACCTCAAAGAGTTGGTTTCCTTATCTGTGAAAGGAACATTTGGAGTGGACTGGGAAGAGCATGGAAATGTCTTTGGGGGTCAGATTGGTAACCAGTAGTTTACTAGGGCTGCAGTGACAACATACCACAGACTAAGCAGCTTAAACCACAGAAATTTATTTTATCACAGTTGTTGAATTTGAGTTCTTCTGGGGCCTCTGTCCTTGGCTTCCAGGTGGCTGCCTGCTCAGTTGCTTTTCATAGGATCATCTCTCTGTACATGTGTGACCCTGGTGTCTCTCTGTCCTCATCTCCTCTTCTTATAAGGATACCAGTCACATCATTAAGTGTCCACCCTCCTGACCTCATGTTAACCTAATCGCCTCTTTAAAAGGTACTATCACCAAATGCAGTCACATTTTGAAGTTTAGCATCTGAATTTGGGGGAGAGACACAGTTTAGCTCATAACAGTAACCTCAGTTTACCAGGCGGCATAAGCCCATCAGAGAGATGACTTTGCCTTAGACTTTGTGTTCACAAATATGTCTTGAGTCCCAGGTTAGGCTTGACACATGATGCTGACTCTCATCGGAAGAAGGCTAGACTTTCTTAAGTAAATTCTAAGTTGAACTTATGGCTGTTTCAGGTTTGTAAAATCCTCTATTTTTAAGGAATAATTGAAAAAGAAATGGGATATGCAGTGGCATCCTATCCTTTGTTGGGACCTTGCAGTCAAACTGGCTAAAACTGTGGGTGGCTTTTAAAAAGGTACATAATTTTTATCAGAGTAGTCACCCTCATAAGGCTCTGTTTAAGGAAAGGATTTAAAGGAAGATGTTTACTGTAGCATGATCTCTCGGAAAAAGTAGTAGTCTAAATAGCCAGAAATAAGGACTAGGTTAGGAAGATTCTAGAGTATCAATGGTCCATTAAGGTTTTCTTGAATTATTTTTTTTTTTTAGTATAGTGTAGAAACCTTAAATGTACAGTTTACTGAACTTTTACATTTGTATATAGTTGTGCATTGCAATTCTGTATCTATGAAAATGACAGATTATCTACTGGGAAGATTACCAGGTTCAATGTTAAGTGATAAAAAGGCAAAGATCATTCTATTTGTACTACAATTATAATTGTACAAAAGCATCAGCATAGAGTAGGACTGAAAGGGAACTATTTATAGAGCATTGTTAAATTTTGTGTTTGGATAAAAAAGTGGTGTGATTTTTTTTTTTCCATTTTAATTTCCTTTAAGGTTTTATTTTTACCGGATTTGTCTATATAACAGACTCTCCTATTTCAAAGGTGAATTTTGATGAGGAAAAGTCACACTAAGGCTTTCCTGCATTGGGCCTCTCTCATGCTGTGGCCCTGTAATACATCTTTTGATTTCTTCCAGAGCAGTGGTCCTTAACCTTTTTGATTTGAGTACCCTTATATAGTAAATTTATTGAAGACCCAAAGAGCTTTTGTTCATATGGATTGATTATAATTCATTAAAAATAACAGTAATAAGCCTGTTATGTTAACATAAGTTTTTATGAAATACATTTTCCTCCCAAAATTGAAGAGTGACATTAGTTCTGTTTTGCAAATCTGCTTAATGTGTGGCTTAATAGAAGACAGCTGAAATTTTATCTGCTTCTGCATTTTCTCTGTTTTGATGTATTACTTGGTTGGAACCTTTGAAGAAATTTTAGCTTCACACACCTAAGTAGTTGGAAAGGGAGGGAGAGAGAGAAGCCGGGGGCCTTTGGTTTACATTTGAAAACTGTGCTGACAGGGTGGTAGATATTTCCCAAGTGACATTGTCAGTCACACTGAATGTACTACCTGAACCTTATAGAAAGCTTTTGACTTGAAGTGTATGTGGCTGTTGATTGTGGGTGGTACTGTTGATAAAGAGAAGGTACCATCTATAAATCAGTATCTTCTGACAGTCCACTTATGTAGTTCACTTACAGTTGAAACTTAGATAAAAGTAGTCACCTGAAAGAGCGAATATGCTCTCTAATTACACCTAGGGAAGATAAATCCGTGGAATTGTTGGCCAGTCACTGGTGTCAGGGAACAGAAATACTCTGTCTGGAATTGTGCATCCTGTGAGTTCCTTGTTTAAGATCTAACACGAGCTGTTTTTCTGAACTTTTGGGACTCTGGCACCATTAAGTTTTATAAATACAGCACTGGTTCCCAAACATGTTCAGGTGGCAGAACTCCTACAACTCATGGTGTATGGAAATATTTGATGCTGTCATTTTAATTCAGGACAATTCTCCAGGTTAAAAAAATGTATTATACATAAGTCATACAAAATCAAGCAAGCATATGTGCATACCAAAATATGCATTCTATTAATAGTAATTAATGTAGGGGCGCCTGGGTGGCTCAGTGGGCGGGGTCCTGGGATCGAGTCCTGCATCGGGCTCTCTGCTCAGCGGGGAGCCTGCTTCTCTGTCTCTCTCTGCCTGCCTCTCTGCCTACTTGTGATCTCTCTCTATCAAATAAATAAATACAATTCTTTAAAAAAATAGTAATTAATGTAATATGCTAGGAATAATGACTTGCTGTTGGTCATTGATTTATTGCCCTTTGACAGTTGATAGCAGATGTTCTTTTTTATTAAAGAAAAAGGGACAAAGATCCCAAACTGAGGCTATTCTATTTACTAACCTAATTTTTGGTAACATTATTTTTAAGTGATGATGACACTTTTTCTGCTTTCTGTTTCAAAAGCACTGGTGTTCTAGAAAATCTACTAAAATTTGTTAGGGCCTATTAAGTCTAATTTCAAATATTGATATAATTACGGGGTAGAACTTAATTCCAATCTGAATGTTATGGCTTTTGCAACAGTAATCCATTGCAAATTTGCCACTGACTTTTTACCTGTTGGTATTAAAGTGTTTCATTTCTTTTGCTAGAGGAGCACTCTCCCATCCCTTGCCCATTCCTACATAATGGGTACTTTCACATTTCTTTCAGTGAGCTCCATTGAGCAGGTGCAGTGTGTGCATGTGTGAGGTACTTGAATAGGGTGATTTGGCTTTTCATGGTCCTTAACTCTGGAAGGAACTCCACATCCTCATTAGGTTTCTGATGTTGTTGTATAGTAGTTGCTGTGCAAGGCTTCCCCTGCCCTGGGCCGCCATCTTCAGTTTTCTTGGCGTAGAGTCAAATAACAAAACCAAGCCTACATGCATGTAGCAGACTGAGATTTTTATCATAATGTCTTTTTATGTTTGTATATTTGAGCTGATTTTCAGAAATCCTGCCTTTTTTTTGCATTTCTATGTCCAAGTGAAAGATTTGGGATCAGAAAAAGAATAATTTGTAAGTTCGTACGAAATGATGTTTCTAGGACTGGCTTGTAGGATCAGATGTGAGTTTTTCAAATTGGAACCTTTTCTAATGGGCCCCTGGGAAGTGTCTTAGCTAAATTGCAACAGTGACTGGTGAAGTCGATCGAGGTAAATTGCTCCCATTGCTGAGGATTCAGAAACCAGGCAGTTGAAGCTAAAATTCTTGGGGAAATCGGGCAGAACTATTGCAGATGGTTTCCCCCTTGAATAGAGAAGGGGGTTGGTGTCACTGTTGATGAATGAGAGCAGATTAAAGCCTGATTTTGCGATGAATTGGTAACATGGTCTTTGGGAAACTAAAGAGAAATTTATGAAAAGACCATCAGAATCATTTAGGTGATTCTTTTCAATATTGTCTACAAATGATATCTGAGAACACATCGAGAGAGCACGTCAAGTAGTTTTTATTACAGAAAAGTAGCGCCTGCAAACTTACTGTCATGTATACCTTTGGTGAGCTCGGAGGATGAGGGATTCCCCAGATGACTTCTATTACCTATTAAGGCAACTACTGAGCACTTAGATTTGCGTTTAGAAAAAAGAACCTGGCTGGGTTTTTAAAAATTCTTAACATAATTTAATTTTTTTAGATTTTATTTATTTGAGAGAGAGCGAGAAAGCACACAAGTGGGGGAATGGGCAGAGGGAGAGGGAGGAAGCCAATTCTGCTGAGTAGGGAGCCCAATGGGGGCTCAGTCCCAGGACCCTGAGATCATGACCTGAGCCAAAGGCAGACACCCAATTGACTGAGCCAACCCAGGAGCCCCATCCTGGCTGTTTTTGACTATTGGTAATTACGTTAAAATAGAGGTCATCAAGAAAGTACTTGTGATTGGTATTCTGATGACCCAGCTTATATTTTTCTCAGACACCTACTGTATATATGAGAAAGTCTTAATCTCTCAACAAAATGGAAATAATAGTAAATCACAAAGTTGTGTGACACTGGGTCTTTTGTAATTGATAAAACTCCATACTAACAACATCTCTCTGTCCATTGTGCTGAATCTCTAGTAAGTACAGAGAGCACTAAATTAAGGACCAAGCTAATACTTAAATGAACCATTTTGAGACTGAGGTCTTCCTGAGATATATATAGCTCATTGGGTTGGTGGGGTACATCTTGAATGTATGGGAACATAAATTTTTGTGTATTTTGTCAGTGGAATTTCGCATGTGTTAGTTTGATGTCTCTTGGAAATGCTTTGTAGATGTTTTGGAAGCTCAAATCTTTTGTTTATCTAGGATGATAAAGGACTTGATGGCTCCTTGACTTGATGAGAATTGTTGTAAGGGCTGAACTTCATATACTTGAGGGTTGCTGTTCTCTGAGTCCGGAAGATCATTTTTTTCACCTGTTTTTCTTTCTTTTTTTAAGCATTTGGGTGTTTATTCAGTATTCACATTTTAATATTACTTGGATGAACTTGTCATCGTGTGATTAGAAAACCATAATTCATGTTTAATGCCAAATGCCAAAGGTGGAAATTGTCATAGAATTGCTAAGGCTTTGGATTACTGATGGGTTGATTCTGGTTTGTGTAAATTCTCCTACAGATCATGCCTTATTAATTAGTCACTTTCTTACTGCCTCCCAGATTTTTTCTTGCCAAGAATTTGATGCAAGGAAATATTTTCCTGTTTTCCTCACCACTCTGTCCACTTCTAATTTAGTCTGAGTTCCTCCAGGCTCTAGTGCCTATGTTCTATGGTTTGTAAAGTGCTGTGTACTTTTATAGCCTCTATAAATAACAAAATATAGTTCATGGCAATAACACTGTGGCACCCTACACGTTTTGAGAGTGTATGTTAGAAAGACAGGGAGAGACAGACATATATCTTGAGTACAAATGTCTGGCATGCAAATCTGTTCATCTCACATACTTCAATACTGCTTCTCGTTTTTGTTCATTTGTTAGTAAGTGACATTCCTTGATCTTTGGGACATTTTATAGAGAGAAACTAAGTGTGACCCTGTTCTTCTTTCTCAACTACTCCTTTCCCCCTTTAATATGGCAGAGATGAAGAGGGGAAAGCTGGTTTCCAGTGTGATGAGATTTCCACCCAGATGCTTGTGTGCTGGGGGCCCAGTTTCCTATCCTGTCTTCCTGGTTTTGTTCAGTGGATCAGATCACTACAGATGTCATCACATATTTGGGAGATGTGAAGCTAGAAGCAATTTCTTTTTTTTTTAAAGATTTTATTATCTGAAAGACAGAGATCACAAGTAGGCAGAGAGAGAGGAGGAAGCAGGCTTCCCGCTGAGCAGAGGGCCCGATGCGGGGCTCGATCCCAGGACCCCGGGACCATGATCTGAGCGGAAGGCAGAGGCTTTAACCCACTGAGCCACCCAGGCACCCCTAGAAGCAATTTCTATTAACCTTGTCAATATAGTTTGATAAAATGCAAATGTCTTTAAAATGGTAGACTTCCAATTAAAAGGCTCCAGCAGGGAGTCTGTTTTGATAATGAAAGTGATTAAGAAGGCTCTTTTTTTTTGTTGGTATGGATGTTCAGCTAAAATAGCTTGGTTTTCTCTCTGTAATTGGACTTTGCTAATGAGGATCTAATAACTGAGGTTCTAATGATTTTAGCAAATCTATTGGCTATCTTTGGTGATCAGTGGTGGAGATCCAGACATAATTTCTGGATGGTAGTGGCATAAAGGTGTTAAGGCATAAGGCATTTCTCCTTTAAGAAATCAACAGGAGTTAGTTTATTTTCTTTAATTCTGTAATCTGACTGTATCCTAGGTCAGAGTAATATATATATATGTAATATATGTATATTATATATATATATATATATATATATATATATATAAAATCAGTATTTATGTTTGGAAATGCCTTTAAAACCTGAAATTTTATAGACCTAGAAGAATTGGTTTTGATGTGTAAATTAGGGGAAGGACAGAAAAACACAGCTATGGATTAATTGCAGACTGGGCTCTTTCTAATTTCTCCAGTGTTTTTTAGTCTCTGGACCCTTTCTTCCATACATAGCCCCAAGGAGGAACATGGAAGAGTATAAAACTGGTAAAACTGTTGAAGTTAATATACTATAGCATAATCTGGGATGTATTTTGAGCTAGACTAGTTGTGAAAGATGAGTTGCCCTGTTTATCTCTCAACACCTCAATAATAGCCTGTTACCCTCCCATTTGTCCTTAATAGGTCACTGTTTGTGTTCTCTCTAATTTTTTTTAAAAGTCTGTCCTTTCACTGTCTATTTTTCTACCTTGTTCCTTGCTCATTTCCAAAGGACCTAGATATTTGTTTTATATCACTCTCTTATAACAAACTTGTGAGCTAGGACAGAATTACAGAGACATTAGGGAGGAAATAACTGTCCTGGGTATTCTCTGCAACTCAGAATGGTCTCCGAATTTGCTTTGTTATTTAGATTCATAATCATTTTTCTTGCCTTTTTTTTTTTTTTTTTTTTTTAATGAGGTACGTGGATTCTGGGGACCTTGATGTGCTGTCTCTTAGTTATACAGACAAGGCCATAATTGTAAGATACTGA
Organism: Mellivora capensis; assembly: GCA_004024625.1. Taxonomy (NCBI): domain Eukaryota; kingdom Metazoa; phylum Chordata; class Mammalia; order Carnivora; family Mustelidae; genus Mellivora; species Mellivora capensis. The sequence continues at coordinate 206,093 of PISX010001070.1, forward strand.
ATGGAATCTGTGGGGACTATTATAGAACAGAGTTTTTCTCTATAATCTTGATATTTCAAGAGAATTTTTTAATGAAATGATAAAAATGACTAAAGATTTGCAGGTGATTAGTCTTGACTTTGTGTGAGCATTCTTGTGGATGGAAGAGCCATTTTTCTCTGGTGTCAAACTTAAATAGATGATGTTCATACTCTCCATAGCCAATTAAATATAAGGGGGTTGTGGTTTTTAAATTTAAATATCAGAATAACAAATCAGAGTGAAGTTGTAGCCTACTGGGAACTGGAGTCTAAGGTCAGAGTATGAGATGAAAATTGTGTATAGTAAAAATCACCTGTGAAAAATTCCTTTATTGGGGTGCCTGGGTGGCTCAGTGGGTTAAAGCCTCTGCCTTCAGCTCAGGTCATGATCTTAGGGTCCTGGAATCGAGCCCCACATTGGGCTTTCTGCTCATCAGGGAGCCTCCTTCCTCCCTCTCTCTCTGCCTGCCTCTCTGCCTACTTGTGGTCTCTGTCTGTCAAATAAATAAATAAAATCTTTTAAAAAAAATTCCTTTATTGTCATTTTGCACAAACAGAAAGGCTTTAGGATAGTCAGGTACAGTGTCTGGGATCAGGCATAGTTTAAAATCAAGTTTTTTCTCTGAGTGGAGTTGGGAGAGAATGGGGATGGATAGACAGACAACAATATATAAACATATAAAATATATACTTTGTCTTCATTGCACTTCTGGAATTCATAAGAAATTGCCTCTGTAGGGACGCCTGGGTGGCTCAGTTGGTTAAGTGGCTGCCTTCGGCTCAGGTCATGATCCCAGCATCCTGGGATCGAGTCCCACATCGGGCTCCTTGCTCGGCAAGGAGCCTGCTTCTCCCTCTGCCTCTGCCTGCCACTCTGTCTGCCTGTGCTCGCTCTCTCTCTCTCCCTCTCTCTCTGACAAATAAATTTAAAAAAAAAAAAAAAAAAGGTGACCTTTAAAAAAAAAAAAAAAGAAATTGCCTCTGTAGAAGTAAATCCCTTAAGTTTCATGTTAGGTATTAAGAGAGTGAAATGGGGACAGATAAGGTCTTGATACTACTGGTAAAATTGTGTCAGCCATAGACCCACAGTTAAAATGGTCAAGAGGGAGGCCTTTAGCTTGTTTTAAGAAGCCCAGAAGCATTAGGCAGAGTGTTTTTAAGAAGTGCCAGTGCTAAACAACTGAATGCTGCTTTCTCTGGGTGGTGACTAATCAGAAGCCTGGGCTGTCTGGCCATGGGTCGGGCAGTTTGTATGCTGTTTGCTCAGGGTAGGAGAGAAGGGTGTTTGCCCAGCTCTGTTGGATTCTTTGTGCCATTACTGGGTGACTTTCTACCTAGGGTGTTGGGTTATTGCTTAATTCTGAGGGCTCTTTTGACTTCTTTCTAGCAACGTGTCCGATTCTGGTTATTTATGTTTCTTGCAGCCCCTCCCTGGCATCTCATTTGTTAGTTGTGTTCTGACCAGCTTCTCTTCCCTGTCCAGGTCTATTCCATGTACCTTATTCTTGAATGAGGTCATTCAAGTTGTCCTTTTTCTGGTATGATTTGGCAGACTTTCTGTATATGTATGTATGTATATTTAATATAGAATTCCATATGTATGTATCTTGTATCTTTTCTATTCCCTTTGCGTTACAGATGCAGCTTTATTAACTGCAACAGTGCCCTTTTGTAGCTCACTATTGGAGTGTGTGTTGCTTAATCCTCTCTTGCTTTTTAAACTTTCAGCCAGTAATGAATTAAATAGTTTTTGACTCTTCCTGATAAGGATATTTATGGGTCAGACTGGCAGAATTCCACAGAAGCACATTAGTGTCGTCTTTGAGTGGAAGCACTTATGTAGAGGCATCCTTCTGAATGGAGGGAAATGGAAATGCTTTGGGACTGCTTGCTACCTCTGGCCCGTCTAGCCTTCCAGTTTTGTTCCACTCACCTTCACCAGAGTGTGGAATGCCAAGCAGTGAATACCAGCTCTTAAACCTGTGGACTGCTGTTCATTCATGCTTCATTGCCCAGGTATTTCTTCAGTTGCTTTAAAAAGCTCAAGTATTTTTCAGTGCCATAGTCATTTTTGAGGGGGTACAAAGATGTTCCTGAATGTGGATGGGAGTGGTAGGTGGGTGAGTCTAAGATAAAACACGAATAAAGACAATACAAGGTAGAAGAAAAGTGATTTGACAAACCAGTGAAATTCAGAGCCAGAAAGGCTCTGAGGGTTGGGAAGTGCATAGCTTCATGGTGCTATAACTGGTAATAATAAATAACATGAACCCTTTTGAATCCCCCCCCACCCCCCACCCCCACCCCGTGCCAGATAATTGTTAAGAGGCTTCCTGCACTAATTCTACACACAGCCAAGGCCCTATGAGGTAAACGCTTTATTACCTTTATTTTACATGTGAGGAAACTGAGGCTTGGGAAGAAAGATCAGATTAACTTGTGCAAAGTCAGACCACTGGAAAGTGGAACCCTTGGGAATAGAATCCAGGCCTGTATCAAAAGGTTGTACTTGGAACTACTACATCTCATTGTTTAAATTCTCTTGATTTTTCAATTTAGTGCTTTATCTAGGTCACCAGTTCTTTCAATTAAAAAAAGTGTGGTGAAATGAATGTGTTGAGTAATTTGTGTTGTGCTAAATGCTTATTGCTATTTCATGCTATACACTTAATTGCTTCTATATGCTTATTGCTTAATTACATAAAATGCACTAGTCCCTTTATCATCTTTCTGCAAAACTGCTCCTTATTTATTATGACTTAAGCCAATTAAAAAAAAAAGGCAAGAGTGTGTGCTAATTTTAAATTTTGGTGGCCAGACTTCTTGTAATGTTTTCTTTATGAATGCACTGATATTTCATTGGTTAAAGCGTGTGTCTGGTCAGAATGCAGCTATTCAGGATAGAAGCATGAAACAGCTGTCACTGTATAGCATCTTTTCCAGGCACCAGGTTGACATCTGGATTCAGTATTTTGGTGCAAGAGAAATGGGTCTTGGTAATCGTGTTGTCATAGGATCATACATCAAACAGAGCTGGGGGCTGTGTGTCTCTGCCAATTGCCTTCTGATCGTTATTCACTCTGAGTTAATGCAAAGAAAATGATCAGCTCAGGGCCACAGGCTAATTCTCGGCATATACATACTATTGGTTTCCCAAAGGACCAAATTTAAGTTTATTTTTCCTAGATTGGTGTAAGTGATTTGGATGATGCTTGGCCAAGCTGTAAGCTCCCTAGGTATCTTCTGTCTTCTTCTGTCTCCATCTGGTTGGCATATAGAGTTTTAACTATTTGAGGTCTACTGTCTTGGAGAGTGGTTATACTTGATATAAATGATACATAGTGAACATAAGGGGTGGGAATAGCTATAAAGTAAACTTGCCAATGAGATTTTTTTAACTGTGATAGACTAAAAGTAAAGGTTTGCATTTATGAAATAATCCTGCCTTCTTGACCTTATTGGAAATATACTGCATTTCTTTAATTCTTAAAAGATAAATCCTTCCCCGTCCACCACTTTTTAACGTATCAGCATTCAGAATGAAACTTACTGTGGTAACTGACAGCTTTTAATGGCTCATAAAATAATAGTTTGTCTTACAATAAGTGGAATTTTAGATTTAAATAAATATGATAGTTGTATTCATCATTACTTGGTTCTAACCTCCACTGTGATCTCTATTTCTCTTGACTTGGTAAATTGCTTAGTAGATTTGGAACACCTGAGTTCTTTGGTTCTGGCCTGTTTCCCTAAAAAGACGTGTTACTCACTTTAGTCATTGGTGTTTTCCTGCCCACTGAATAATTTTTGTAATATTTCAGAGTTCTTCTGGCACTTGAGAATTGTAGGTAATGGAAAAGATGTTGTCTAATATAAATGCACCGGAAGCGTAGTCTTCATAAATATAATCAGTGCAGATGGACATTAAAGGAGGGGAGCATATATTTCAGCAATAATTTATTTGGATTTAATGTTGTTTACCAAGATAAAGAAGGAGCAGTAGCTGTGTCCTTGAATCTCAGAGAGACAAAGACCTGGAGGAGATTAGGCAGAGATGTCTTTTCTCACAAGTCAAAATTAGATTTAAGTTCTTCTAATGAATGGTCCTTTTCCATATGAACAAAGGTTTAGTATTTCCTCACCTACTCTTTAAGAATATTTTCCTATGCTTAAAGTACTTTTAGCCTAGATAGTGGGATTTGTGCTCTTAGTTTTGAAGAGATGTCTTTGTTTTATATATCTAAAAAGCTTAAAAAAAACCAAACAAAAAAAAAAAAAACCCAACCCAAACAACAACCATGTTATCATGTTTTTGACCCCATCCCAATTATGGATGGTAATTTTTAGGATTGGAAGAAATGGACAGTGTTATATCTGGTATCTGTTTATACCAGATCTAGATCCACTCCTAAAACGTTAACCACATTTCATGCATTATTATGAATCAGCAAAGGAAAAAAAAAATCACCCACTTTCTCATCTACGCCACCATGATGCTGACAAATGTAAGAGGGTATGTTAGAGATCCATTTTGAGACTGTTGTTTACAGGCTGCCTAAAAATAATGAAATGTATTGTTTTAGTTGCCAAGTAATTTACTAGACAGACATCTCCAGGCACTGTCTGGCAAGCGCATGCTATGAATGAGACCTTTATTTGATATATTTGCATTGTTGGCAGAATGAACCCTCTCTCATTTTTGCATCTGAGAGGTTATTTGAGTATCTGGTGACTATCTTAGTCTTCAGTTTATTCCTTAGTGGTATAATGTGTTTAATCACTTAATTTCTGTTAATAAGTATTTCACTATTTAACATATCTTCTTTTATATTTGAAAATCTGGAGGATAGAAATCAGTTCTTTTAGTGTATTCTGTATTATGCTAGCTTATTTGATTGGTACACATCAGACATTGTGAGGACGAGAAGACTCTTTGAGCCATTGTGAAATCCTTTACTCTTAGCCTGTAAGAATGTAAGAGTATTTTCCAACATTAGTATTATGCATATGTGTAAATGAGTATGTATGTAAACATGTTAAAGATCATGAAACACCTTTATAATAATGATGGCTCCGAAGGACAAGACTACTACTCCTGTAGAGGCAGATTTACTTCTGACTTAGATGAAACTGTTTCCCGACCCTTTCTGGTTGTGAAAGTACATATGGTCCCTGACTTGCCGTGGCTGGACTTAAAAAAAATTCTGCTTTATGATGTTGCAAAAGTGATACTCACCTAGTAGAAACTGTACTTTGAATTTTGAATTTTGATCTTTTCCCAGGATAGTGATATGCTCTAAGATAATCTCTGGTGATAACTGGGCGGCAGGCTGTACCTACCTGTCAGCCAGCCACTTGATCATGAGGGTCAATGACCATACCCTAACAGCATTCTGGACTCCTACAACCGGTGTAGTTTTTACTTTGAGCACAGTATTTGATAAATTTACATGAGTATTCTGAGTATGTTTAAGGTGGGCTAGGTTCAACTATGATGTTTAGTAGGTTGGGTATATTAAATGCATTTTTATCTTGCGATATTTTCAGTTTATGATGGGTTTATCAGGATATAACCCTGTTATAAATTGAGGAAGATTTGTAGATTTTTAGCCTCTAAAATTGAAGCAATAAATTTGAGATTAAAATTGTTATTAGTCAGAGGATGGATGGAATAAGGGTCTTGGGTTGTTTGTTGCACACATAATTTTGAAGTTGGAAAGAAACAAAAAGGAAGCTGATTTTTGCGTTTTGTTAGCCATATTGAAGTTCTTTTGATTCAAAATGAGATGGCCACAGTGTGTATGTAGGAAAATATTTCTTGCTACATTAACTAAAATTTCATTGTCCCTCATTACTGCCTCCTTAAAGAGAACTTCACTGTGTTAGATGTTTGCCCCCCTCCATCGTTTGTTGAATTTTCTTCTACCAATGATGAAGTTCTGAGTATCTGTGGATAGGACATTATTTAGATATAGGGTCCTAGTAGTCATAATTAAGTCAGGATGAGATCATACCAGATCAGGCTAGGCCTTAAACCCAATGACCAGTGTTCTGATAAGAAGGTCGGCCGCATACAGTTGGAATAAGGCCAGTGGCGGAGATGGGAGTGATGTGGCTGGAAGCCAAGCACTGCTGGCAACCACCAGAAGCCGGAGGAAGGAAGGATTCTTCCCTAGAGTCCTTGGAGAGAGCTTGGCCCTGCTGCCTTTATTTTGATTTTGGAATTTGGGATCTCAGCCTTGAGAGAATTAAATTCGTGTTTTATGCCACAAGATTGTGGTAATTTCTTATGGTAGTAGCCCTAGGACATGATTCTTGGGGGTGCTCCCTGCCACCATTTGTTTTGTTTTGTTTTGTTTTACATTTCACATCTTCTAAATAAGAATGACTTCTCTTTCTTTCTTTTTTTTTTTTTTTAAACAAAATCACACACATGGTTTTTTGAGTGAACATCAGGTATGGCAAGGCACGCTCATTTGAAATTTGAAAATGTTGTTTTGAAATGCTTCAGTTGGTCTTTAAAAGAACTGGCATTTGTGGAAATTGTGAGTGGGGGCTAATTTCTAAACATTGTTTTCCCTCCTGTGGACAAGATGTCCCTTCATGCTTCACCTTTAGGAGCACCCTGGCTACCCTAGTGAAATTAGGAAACATTTTTTTAGCTTCTCTGTTTGTACTTCTTCCAAAGCGTCTGTCTTGTTTCCAAGCATCTTGTTATTCTAATTGTTGGCACTGGTGAAATTTAGTTGAGAGTGATGAATGCAGAACAGAGGTTGGCGTCTTATGAATTGTGTGGTATCTGTTTCTCTCCTGTGACCTTTTCATATGATCATAGGCAAACTGTCTCCCAGCTCTTGTTTCTGGAAAATAAGAATAGCCATTTCAATTAAATTAACTCTGGGTATAATTTTTTTTAAAAAAAGGTAATTAAGTAAAAATTCAAAAGACTTTAATAAACTTTATGTAGATCACTCTAAGCTTCTGATGTTTGTGATTTGTGTATGTGTTACTTTGTATTCTGATAGTTAAAATTGTTCATGCAACCACTTTTTTTCTATTTTTACAAATAGCTTTATTGGGACATAACGGATATGCAAGAAAACTCACATATTTAAAATAGTTTAGTAAATTTTGAGAAACATGTATACCCATCAAATCACTATAATTAAGAGTGAACATCCTCATTCTCCCCAAGTTTTCTCATGCCCTTTTGTATCTCTTCCCATACACCCTCCAGTCACCGATCACATTCTGTTATCATAGTTTGCACTTAAAATGGAATCATACAGTATCTCCTCTTTTTAATTTTTTTTTTTATTTTTTTAAAGACTTTATTTATTTATTTGACACAGAGAGAGAGAGAGAGAGAGAGAGAGAGAGATCACAAGTAGGTAGAGAGGCAGGCAGAGAGAAAGAGGAGGGGGGACGCAGGCTCCCCGCTGAGCAGAGAGCCCGATGCAGGGCTTGATCCCAGGACCCTGAGATCACGACCTGAGCGGAAGGCAGAGGCTTAACCCACTGAGCCACCCAGGCGCCCCTCCTTTTTTTTCAACCTGCCTTTTTTCACTCAGCATAATTACAGATTCATCCATGTTGTGGTGTGTATCAGCATTCCTTCTTATTGCTAAGGAGTATTCCGTTGTAGGGCTGTACCATGGTTGGTTTGTCTGTGTGACTGGTGGTGCTGATTTGGGTTGTTTCCGCTTGCTCTCAGTTTTTAGCTATTCACGCAGAAAGCTTCTATAAACATTTGGATATATGTTTCCTTTATATATATGTTTTCTTACCTCATGGGTAAATAGCCTGGAGTGGGATGCTTGGATGATCATTCTTTCTAATGCTTTTCTGTGGTTCCTTCCCTGACCTCAGGTGGTTGGTATTTTCTGCACACCCCTGTGCTAATCAGTACTATGTTCAAGGGGGACTCTGTGCAGATCTCAGCAGTTCTCCGTCTGTGCTGCTCTTTTCTCTTCATGTGTGCTGTGAACCCTAGCTATCTTGGTCTCCTCAGACCCTTGTCTGTTCCCACTAAAAACTCTAGGTAGTAAGCCTCCCTAGGGCTCATTTGTGGTCTGTCTCTTAGGGTTTGCTGTTCTTTGTCTCCTGTTATCTAGCATATTAGAAACCGTGTTTCAAAGCGGGGAGTCGGCTTTTCTCTATTCCTCTGACTCTACCCCCTGCTCATGCTCTCGCTTTTTCTCTTACTCTCTCAAATGAATGAATAAATTTTAAAAAACTTAAAAAAAAATGTGGTGGGGTTTTTTTTTTTTTGTTTTTTTTTTTTTGGTCTCTTTTAAACAGGAGGGAAGATTAGATCCTTGTTCTATCTTGGTTAGAAATGGAGGTCCCATATTTTTTTTTAATTAAGGCACTTTTAATTTTATGCACGCACACACACATATATTCCATTATGCTAATATCCTGTTTTCTGATTATTCCCTTGTTTCAGATTTCAATTTTTCTAAATAGTACTAACATATACTTTTTTGTCCTATTTAGGATTATTTATTTTAGAACTACATTCTCAAATTGGGTTAATAGGCCAGAGGATATATAAGCTAATTTTCAGACTGCACCCTGTAAATACTTTTCTATACATATTTTGGTTTGGTTTTGTCACTATTTTTGTTAGATCTCTCAGATTAACAGGACCTTAGAATTGTTTTCATTTGCATATAATATTTGTAGTGAAGATGTGCATTTTACATGTGTTTTACCACATTTCCCTTTATGTATACTATTTATCTCCTTTGATTACTTTTAAAGGAGAATAATTACTGTAGTGATTGTGTGTATCTTTCTAGTGTGGCTCTTGAATGGGTTTCAGTATGTGGGTTTTTTTCCTATATTGGAATATTTTATTTTAATACATTTCATTTTATTATAAGACTGTTTTTTTGTTTGTTTTAGAGCATTGATCATTTTACGTCCTAAATCTATTGTCTTCCCATAGCTGGGCTTAAATCTTTCTCCATCCTAACCGCCATTTACTTACTTGCTTGAAAGCTTAATTTTGTGATACAACTGGAAGTTTATTGCAGTGCCTGTTGAAATAAGCAAAGTTCTTGTTAGAAACCAACTCTCTTGATTATAGAAGTAACTGGCATCCCAGTTCATTTCAGCACAGCTCAAACCATCCCTTTAAAAACTACTTGTTGGAAACCCTGGCTTTTCATTCAGCAAATTGCTTCTCTGAAACAGTCATACAGATATTCTGGAAGCCTGCTGAGCTTCAAGAACTCCCTAGTGATGAAACACTTGTGTTGCTTTTAGTGCAGAAGTTTCATCATTTCTGAAAATTACAGTTGGCTCTAATGTGGTCATTGGCCAGTGCCTGAGGTGGTTGGAATCCCACTGAGTGTCGTGAATACGTATATGTAGAGTATGTGTGCGTATTTCCCCAAATTGCTATCTACTGCTTCAAACTCTCAAGTGGCCTAGGTTTGAATAGCCAAAGGCCTGGGTTTGATGGCTCCCAAGGTGCCAGGTACCACTTCTGAGTACTTGACATACATTATAGATTTAATCCTAATAACAGTATGTGGTTGGAAGGATTTATGCTCACCAGTTACAGATGAGGAAACTGAGGCACAGATAGTTTAGTAAACTTGCCCAAGATAATGCTGCTGAAAAAGTGTTAGCCAGTAAAGTTTGAAGGAAGAAAAGGTAATTTTCTGATATTATACTTCCTTTTGAGTCTGGAATCACAAAACCGGTCAGGGTCCAATTCAGTCAAGAAAGTTCACAGTCACGAAGCACAGTTTTCGTGACTAAGCAGGTAAGATCACTGTCCCAACTGGGGAGCAGGAGCAAGATGCTGGCAGTACATGGTGAGGCTCGAATTGTGCCGTCCAGCATGTGCTCGTTCTGCTTCCCCTTTTTCTTTGAAACTAGAACTATTTTTTCGCAGAAAACTGAACGTTGTTAGGGTTATAATCTTTATCATCGTAATAGAAATTTGCTGGGTCTCCGTAATAGAAACTTACTGGCTTTATAATGAACAGGTACTTGTAACTCCGCTCTCTAATGAGCACATGAATTTATATTGACCCTTTCATCTTGTGGCCAGACTAGCTCACAATCTTCATTTCATTCATTAGCTCTTGTCCCGTTGTTCTGGGGCAAGGCCCAGTTGAATCTGAGTAATTCATTTGTTTGGACTGACCTTTAATGCACGGCATAGGATTTGACATTGCTGTAGTAAAATCCTCTGCCAGTTTTCCTCATGACTTTTATGTGCCAACTTTGGTTATCTATTAAAACTCAGTTTATATTTATCTTGTTTCATTTAAGATTCAGTGATTTATTGTTGTTTTAAGGAGATGGGCAATACGTGGGGCAGTGATGCTTTAAATTAGAAGAAGAATGTGTTTGAAGTTTTGTATCCTGGAGGCCAGGCCCTGCAGTGTGCGGTTTCCTGGGCACAACAAGAATATTTTAATAAAATACTCCTATTACCCAGGAAATAACTCTTCTCTTTCTACTCTTCACACCTTCCCTAGGGATAGTGTGGCAAAGGCCTGTAAGTATAAGTATTAAGTAAAATGTGTCAAAATGGTATTACCTGTGTAAGTGGGTATAGTGAAGAAATTAAGGAGAGAGACTTTATACGTACAGTTCCGGTTTCTGTTTAGACATCCAGATGCAGGAGTTAGTGTGAAAAAGTGTGTATTTCTTTTTTTCTTTTTTTTTT
>PISX010001071.1:0-33997 GCA_004024625.1 Mellivora capensis
ACGTGCACGCACCCACGTGCACGCACCCACGTGCACGCACCCACGTGCACGCACCCACGTGCACGCACCCACGTGCACGCACCCACGTGCACGCACCCACGTGCACGCACCCACGTGCACGCACCCACGTGCACGCACCCACGTGCACGCACCCACGTGCACGCACCCACGTGCACGCACCCACGTGCACGCACCCACGACTCACTGGGTGGACTCTTCACCCATCTTCCTGAATCCTGCGTCCGGGCTGTGGGCCCAGCCACGTTGTCCATGTTCCTTCACCTTGTCTATGTCCTTGGCTCCTCCCAGGATAACTTACTTAAAACCTCCTTTGTCTGCCCCTTGCAGCCCTGCCTGCCTCAATGCTTCCTCTTGCCGGCGGAAGGTCCTCCCGGATGCATGCTTTCTCCTCCTTCAGCTGCTGCTTTGAAGGATCACCTCCTCTTCTAAGAACAGGGATGATGTGTGTGCCCTGGCCTTCACCCCCGTCAGGGCTTGTCCAAACCGGAAGCTCCCCTCTTCATTCTTTCCCAGTACCTTTAACTTTGCCTCACCGGACTAGCCTCTCGACTTCATAAACTCCTGTCACTGGTTAGACAAATGAGGTGTCTCCCGTATCCCTTTCAGCAGGAACTCAGGATTTGTCAAAATCGAACCATTAAAATAAGGTCATTTGAGGAAAAAAAAAAAAAAAAAAATCTCAGGTGTTGAAGCAAACCATTTCCAGCCACAGAGTGCAAAACTTCTCAGGTATAAATGATGCCAGATTTGGTTCAGACTCGTGAACATTTTTTATTCTGTAGGATTAAAAAAAAAAAAAGCCTTTTTTTTTTTTTTTTTTTTTTGCCGGAGTTTGGGGGCGTTGGGGCCGAGGGGAGAAGGAGGAGAAAGCACAGGAAATGTAAAGGATCTTGGAATTTGAAATGTATGGGGAAGACAAGTAACTTCCCTGAATCAAAGCAGAAGGTGGTGGCTGGAAGTTAAATTAAATGGACCACCTGCAGAAAATGGGGACCAGAGGAAAAACACCCCGTTGGCACAAATAGAAACCACACATTTCTAAAAGCTTCCGTCAGTGGCTCGTTAAACCCGCAGTGCCGCTACTTCCAGGTTTGCATGTTTTGGCAGCCGTGGAGGGAAGAATGCCAAGGCACATGCACCCAGGCTGAATGCTCCCTTTGCAATTCCTGGCAGACACCTTCACTCCTACTCAAAAGATCTGGGGAGTGTTAAGGAAGAAACGCACTTGGGTCAAAGCAAAGGAAACCAGGGGTGCTTCCATAGCTAAGCGGCACGCACACGCTGGTTTATTTTCCGAGAGCCAAGAGCCATTTCCGCACCAAGGAAAATATCTCCGAGATGAAAGAGAAAGGAGACCCCTGCACGGGGCACCTCCATCCACTTCCAAAAATTATTTCTGCTTCATAGTTTATTATATGGTGCCTGTGTTGTATTTATGCCTTGGGATCAACATCAGCCTTGTGTGTCGAGGGAGACAGCTGACCCTTGGAAAGTTTAAGTCATTTTCCAATATATTGTAATTAAAAATAAGAATGCCTGGGATGGATGGATGGATTGATTGATTGACGTTAAATAAATTTAATTTTATCTTTATTTTTTTTTTTTTTGGAAGAGAAAGCAAGTGAGGGAGAAACTTTAGTAGACTCCCTGCTGAGCAAACCCCCCCCCCACACACACACACATGGGGCTTGATTGCAAGACCCTGAGATGGTGACCTGAGCGGGAACCAAGACTGGGACACCCAGGGGCCCTGACACCTGCTGTTTATTAAACACTCCCTAAATAGCAGGCGCTATGCTGAGAAGGTAATCTACAAGATCTCATTGATCAGTTACGAAGTCATAAAGTCAACCATGTTGGTCCTACCATCAGAATCTTGCATTCTCTTCCTTCAGCTTCCTGGTGTCGTTTGAAAACTGCCTTACCTCTTGGGTGATTTCTCCTCATGCTCAGAATAAAATCCAAAGTCCTCAAGACAGGACCCAAGGCTTACTATCATCGGTGTGTCCTGATAAGTTCTTTCCTGTGTTAGGGTCCTTGTACTGGCTCTTCCCACTGTCCCTAAACTCTCCCTCACACAACCATCACACTAATCACTGAAATCGACTCATCTTTGGTGTTTTGGAGGAAATACCATGTCTCTTTTGTAAGTTCTGCAAATACCCTGTGGTTTCCCTTTAGAGTGGAGCACTCATACATTTGTGATTCTTTATCTATTTGCTTAGTTTTATCTGTCCTATCTGCTCCTTTGGGGCCAGGGATGGGAGTGTTTTACGCATCACTGCATGCTCGTTACTCAGCAACACCTGGCACACAGTGGTATTTAACAACTATTAACGAACGAAAACAACATTTTGAGAGACCTTCTAAAAAATACACACGACACTTGCATTATTGGGATATATAAGTATGCGTGTCTAATATATTAGAAAATATATCGAAAAGCTCAACTTTTCAAATCTCCAGTTTTATACTGTATTGTGTTTTGACTTTTAGGATTGACTTACAGACAAAGCATGGGAGGCTTGGTGGAGGCCATGGGAGAGAAGGTTAATGTCAATGACCATGACACAGTAAGGATAGGGATGGCACTGATGAAGAAGGTTAGATGATGGAATTTGGGACACAGAAGATGGTGGAACTACCCTAACCTCACTAAGTGGGGTGTCAGTACACACCGTCCAAGGTTGACTTATTGAGAAATGGAAGTTTAAGTGGATTATTTAAAATTACATGAAGCCAATAACAGAACCAAATATGAACATATACACATGGCAAGTATTTGAGATTGAGAGTTGAATCATAAGTGATTATATACTCATCTTTCCTATGAAAGAGTCTATGGGTGTCATCTAAAATGGTTAAATCAAAAGAGTTCTAAGCATTTATCTACAGCTATATGGTCACCATAAAAAGAACTAAAACCTGAAGAAATAAATAAAATTTGTCCTTGAGGAGGGGGTCCTTGGCTTTGATCACAGGCTCTTCTGTGCTGTTTAACCATTCATGTCTTGATCTGGGTTCCCCCGGGAGTAAATCTTAAGCCAGGCAAGTTTTCTAAGGGGGGTGGGGGTGGGTTAAGAAGGAACACCTGCAAGGGAGGGGAAAGATTGATACAGAGAGGAAGGAGAACCAATAAAGACTAAGTTATTAAACCAGCTACTGCAGTGGACACCTAAACCTATTTCCAAAGGACAACTGGAAGACAGAAGACTCCAAGAACCTCATACTTACCTTATCCAAGAAGCAAGGGAGCTGGTGGGGGAGGGATGGATTTATATACTGATCCCCAACTGGTTGAGGGCTACTCTCAGAGTTTTGCTAATTTCCCAGAACTTCCAGCCCACTGTATGGGAAGGGCAGAGCAGCCTGCTGTGGTTCTAGAAAGGTGCAGAAGTGCAGACCCTGGCATTCAGCAGTCACGGGCACCAGGGAAAGGGAGGGGGGCCCAAGGATGTGGGGAGGTCACTGACAGCATCTCTAAAGTTGCCATGTGTGCCTATCACTTTGATATAAAATTAAACATGAAGTGGCAAAATGTGTTTTAGATTTTCTTACATATCCACACAAAGGAGTGAGTGTTTATCAGGCATCGATGATGCACCAGAAACTGTGCTAAACAGATCTGTTTGTATTGTCTCATTTAATTCTTATGATAACCCTGTGGTGTCTCTGGCTATCTCTTTCAGATAAGATAAAGAAAGCTCACAGAATCTCTATAAATATTAAAGGGAACTTCAGCTTCTAAGGTAAGTCCTTATATATGAATATGAGCAAATATTGAACAGGAGTGAGGCCAACACTTGCTTTAAGTCTTCTAACACAGAAAATCCTAAGAATGGTTTAAAAAAAAAGAAAAGAAAAGAAAAGGGAGAGTGAGGATTTTAGGAGAGTCGAGAGATGATGATTTTGCTTTTGGAGATGGTGGAAGAAGATTCATGCACCTCCAGAAACCGTGACCAGAGTCGATGGTTGGTAGAAGTGTCTTGCCTGAAGCACAGAGGTCCCTCTGGCTGGAAGGCTTATCCCATACTTCTGTTTTCTTTCTAGCTCATTTCTTCACGCTATTTAGATTTATGTTAAAAACTTGCACCCTTGGAATACATCTTCTCTAACCATTCCTCTAGACAAGGGGAAAAGCCCATCTGAGGAAAGCCAAGGAACAAATCCACTGTTGTCCTTCTTTTTTGTCTCTGTTTTCCATTGGAAACAGAATCCCTATCTTCCCAGTCAGAAGGTAACAGGCATGGAGCTCCCACTGATGTAGCCCAGACAGATCAGTAGCCTGCAACAGAAATCAGAGTGTGTATCTTCAGGGTGCAGTAGACTGCTTGTAAGAATGGCCTCAACTTTCCACCTCTCTGTATCAGCCTTTGAAATTTGACTTTGAAGGTCCTTCCATCAAAACGTTGAGTCCATTCTCTTATTCCTTGAATCTGAGTTCTCATGACTTGCTTCGTGATGAAAGAGATAGTCTTTTCTTTCTTTCTTTCTTTTTTTAAGCTAGGCTCCACACCCAGTCTGGAGCTCAACATGGGGCCCAAACTCACAGCCCTGAGATCAAGACCGGGGCCAAGACTCAACCGACTGAGCCCCCTGGGCACCCCAAGTGTTCCGTTTTCAAGCCCAAGCCTCAAGAGTCCTCACACAGTCCCTGTGCCCTCTGGGAAAACTGCCTGCTACTTTGAGAGCTAGCCTTGACAAACTGGAAGATGAGAGAGTGTGAGGACAGATATGTGCTCTTTCCTTGGAGGCCATAGCAGGCAAGCTCCGTCCCAGCTCACAGAGCATCTGGCTGTGGTTGCATGAGTGGCCCCAGCCAAGACTAGAAGAATGGTCCTTCTGAGCTCAGCTTGAATGCTGGCCCTCACAGTCATGTGCTAAATAAATATGCACTGCTTTAAACCCTGGGTGTCAGGGAAGTTTGTTACTCAGTGTCTGAATACTGGATTCCCAGTAGGGCTCACTGGCGCCATGCTCCAAGAGCATTTGTTAAAACGAATGTATGGTTTTTCTTCATTTCTTGTAGATTTTCTATCTTGACATGACTTTACCGTATTTACTTTCGGCAAACAAATATAAACATACTGTGCTTCACGGTATGTGTAACTTGTTTTTGTGGGTGTTTGGAAGTTACATCACATTTTTAATGGGTTCAATGTGTTCCCCCACCGGGACATGAAGACATTGCTTTGGAGTGTTAAACAGCTTAGGTTCAAACCCTCGCTCCCTGGACACTTACATTGAGATTATTACTGAAGTTATGGAAATAGATAGATTTCTGGAGATGATAAATAAGAAGAGCTAAAGATAAGGAAATGAGCCTTGAGGAATGCCTGCAGCTTAGTATGTAGAGAGAGCAGAAGAGGAATGACCCAAAGCAAGAAATTGCTTTCAGATACTCACTTCTTTTATCTGTTACTTTGCCTTCGCCTGGTGGCTGGGCTGGAATGGCTCTGCCTGTTGATTTCATGAGTCACTGTATTTTCTAGGAGTCTCAAGCATCTAGAATGATGACTCTTATATTTTAACTGAAAGATCAATACAGAATCATCGAAGGGATGTCATGAAAGCATCTTCGCTTGTGTTATCCATAAGAAGTCTGTGTCAGCTCTCATCTGTGTATGGAAAAGTGTTCAAAATCCATACTTTTCTCTTGGTCTTCACTTCAAGTCACCCCTCCCCCCTCCAACTACTGCAGGATTCACTTCTAGGGCTGGAGAGAGAGGTTGCCTCTGAACCAAGCCAAAATGCCTGGATGAAAAATGAAGTAATTTAGTCAATCATTCACATGCTAGGTCTCCATGCCAAACATCTGGACATTTGGAAGCAGTTGGATAATTAACCATTGTTCACTTTTCATCTAGAAATGTTGGCAGATGTAGTTCCAACCAAAGACATGGAGGGGCCGTGCAGATCAATTTGCCATTTCAGTTTTGTGGAGTCCGACCTCGAAAGGTCTGTGACCATGTGAAATCCCTCCTAGAATGCTAAAGTTGAAGAGGAACTCATGTGAAATCTAGTGTGTAACTCCTTTTTTTTTTTTAAATAGCTAAAGACACTGAAGTCCAGAGAAAAGATGTGTCTCGACTAAGCACATGCAGCTACCTGAGGAATTATCCAGATTTAGACAAGAGACATTATACCTACAACATTTTCTGCCTTGTTTAGAGGCAAGAGAACAAGGTGTAATTTGTGCTCAAATGGGACAAGAATAATACTTACCACTAACTTGAATAAGTAAGTTTATTTGCTCAACACTTTGTAGCTTGTCCTGTGCTGTAACAAATGCTTCATTTTGGACCTTCACAATAGCTATGGCAAACAGCAGCTAACTGTATCCTTAATTACGGGTGGAATTAGGTGATGGTGTCACAGCTTGCAAGTGACAAAGTTGGCACTGGATACCAGCTCTTTTCCCTGCATTTATTCTTTCAAACATTTATTGAGTGCCAACTGCATGCCAGATGCTACACTAGGAGCACATTGGTACCACAGGTCTTAATTCCAGGAATAGGGGCATCTCCTCTGTGTCAGCCAGCTTTGGCTAAATCACGCTGCCGTAACAAACAACTTCAAATCACTATGGCCTGAAATACCAAGGTTTCATTTTGACTCACGCTACCTATCCTGGCTCAGCTCCCTATCATCTACAGCCTTGCTCTGGGATTCAGGCTAGTGAAGTCACCAAAAGCAATGTGTCCTGGGCACGATGTTTCCTCCACAGCCACATAAGTGGTCTTAAGAGACCTGAGTTCTGAGGGAAAGAGGAAGCAAGAAAAATAAGGAAACGGCAGCGCAGAGATAGAAAGGGAAGCCATTGTGAGAGATCTGCAAAGATGATTTCATTAGTTACAACTGTAGGAACAGAAAAGGGACTGGTTTGCATTTCAAACAAGGGAAAAAGGAACCATTGTTTTGGGTGAGCTGGGCTGGGTATTGGATTCTGAATTCTTTGTTATATCCTCTGGCAAGAATTCAGCTGGTCTCTTACTTCTTCCTGTCAAACCCTGAAATGGACTACAGCCTTTGAACTAAAATGCTGTACACCCAACCCAAGACTCAGACAGCTCTGAAAACGTTCACTGCTCAGCAGCCGATTTTTAAATCGTTCTTGCCCTTGGCTATTTTAAATCATCTCCCCACCATCACCCTGGAACACATTAGACAACTTTATTGCCACATTCCTTGCCAATTTAATTTTTGTAAATCATATTCCTCATGTAACTGAGAGATATTTTTTTTTTTCACATGAGCTATTGAATCAAACCGTTGAGTTCAGGGCTTGCTGGGATCACGACACGCCATTCTTAACAGGGGACAGGCGTGGTTGTTAGCTGACTTCCTCGGTCTGTTTTTGGTGCATTTGGATACTGCTCGTAATTATCATGACCATTGAGGGAACCTGACATGGGTGATTCTGTGGAATCTGAAATATCGCATGCCCAATGTCAGCCCGAATGAGATTGGAGCCTATATTACAACACTAATACAGTACTGAGATCATTGGAATGGATTTATTGTTTAACTCCCAAATTCAGAGCTTTTCTTTTGTAAATTTTCTTTTCATGTCCTTGTTTACTTTATTGCAGGCAGAGGTACGTTTTTATACTGATTTATAAGAGCTCTCCTGAACGAGTCAGTGAACAACTTGACTGAATGAAGAATTCTTTTTTTATTTGATTTGATTTGTTCATTCAAGAGAGAAAGCATGAGAGCTGAAGGGAGAGGAGAGAGAACCTGAAGCAGACTCCATGCTGAGCGTGGCTCATGACCTGAACTGAAACCAAGAGTTAGCTGCTTAATGGACAGAGCCACCCAGGCACTCAACTGAGTAGAGAATTCTTTTTTTAATTTAATATAATTTTATTTATTTATTTGACAGAGATCACAAGCAGGCAGAGAGGCAGGGAGAGAGAGAGAGAGAGAGGAAGGAGAGGAAGCAGGCTCCCCACTGAGCAGAGAGCCAGATGCGGGGCTTGATCCTAGGACCCTGGGATCATGACCAGAGCAAAAGACAGAGGCTTTAACCCACTGAGCCACCCAGGCACCCCTGAGTAGAGAATTCTTGAAGCATATTGATTTCCTTCAAAACTGTCAACCTTGCTTCCCAGGACCTTGGTGCGTAATGTTGTAAATGTATTTTTTGATGGTATGTTTACTCCCAGTGGATCTCAACCAGGGCTAATTTTGCTGGCAGGAGACATTCTTGGCCCTCACATTTTTGCCAGTAGGAGGCGCTACTGGCACCGAGTGAGGGGAAGCCAAGGATGCTGCTGCATACCCACAATGCACATAGGGCAGGTCCCACCACAAAGAATCTTCTGGTCCCAAACGTAAATACTTGTGAGGCTGAGAAACCCTGATCTGAATGATTAAATAACGCATTCTTAAGATTAAATAAGTTCATCAAGATATATCTTGGTTTCACTCATTTGTGTGTGTGTGTGTAATTGTCACATGTTAAGAAAATTTTCTGCTAATTGCTTTTGTGGGGTTTTTGATGATCCTCTGCATTCTAATTAGGATCCTCTGTACAATTTAAAAAAGAGATTTATTTGAGAGAAAGAGAGAGAGCTGGGAGAGGGGGGAGGGTAGAGGGAGAGAAAGATTCAAGCAGACTCTGTGCTGAGCATGAAGCCGGACCCTGGGTTCGATTCCACAACCCTGAGATCACAATCTGAGCTCAAACCAAGAGTCCATGCTTAACCGACTGTGCCACCCAGGTGCCCCCGCACGTTTCATTTTTAATTTTGTCCTAATTTATGCTTTTCACTATTTCTTCAGGTTTCGCTGTGGCTTTGTCTCAGCACTACGGGTTCTCTGTTTTCCTCCATTGACTGCTTCATCCTCTCGTTTCTCTTTCCTTATTTCATAAAGCCCATCCATTTTCATTACATTGAAAAGTTAAACATTTACCCTTCTTGACTATTCCTATAGTTTCTGAAATAAGCCTTCTTTGGAAGCATACTCTTTATCTTTTTTTTTTTTTTTTTTTTTCCTGTGTATGTTCACTTCCTTGTATTTTGTTGGCAGATTTTGCACTATTGCAACATTGTGTTTTCTTTTTGTTTTGGCTTAGCCATTTTGGAGTGGATTCTAATCTATCTTGTTCTTAGTCTTGTTATTTATCACAAAATAGTGTAGATGAATTTACTTTGGGTTTCCTCCTTGTTTGTGTGGGCTCCATTTGAATATCCTGCATAGAGGACAGAGAGGGAAGGCTGGTGTAAGTGTATGTGATTGGTCAGAATTCCAGTAGCCTGGAGGTGAGAAGAGGTCATAGAAGATGAGGAACTTTGTCAGTAAACATTATTTTCTTCTACCTTTTATGTACCCATGTCATGAGATACCATCTCTGCCAAGTTGAGGGAATATCCTTTCCCTTTGAGAGGATGTCCCTGTGCTCTCATATTGATCATCTACTTTAAAATTATATGAGTTTTGTGCCTGAAGATGAATGGAAGCCCAACTAGCAATGCATTATTTAGAAAATACAGTCACATATTTGTCTTTTGTTTCTGAGGCTGCTGGTCTACAGAAATGGCCACGAGTGCTTTGGGATCTCTGTCTGTCCAAACGTCTACTCTTCCTATTCCAAATGTTAAGTCGTCCAATGAAAATTAACCTCTATACTGCTTTTAAGAAGACCTTGATGTGCAGTCTCTAGGGAAAGCAGTGGGGTAGTTTCCCAAAAAATTCAAAATAGAATCACCGTATGATCCAGTAATTCTACTTCTAGGCATATCCCCCCAAAGAATTGAACTCAGGGACATGGACAGATATTTGTACACCCAAGAAGATAGCAGCATTAGTCACAACATCAAAGAGGCAGGATCATCCCAAGATAGATTAATGGGGAGACGAAATGTGGCATAGACATACAATGGAATATTATTTAGCTTTAAAAAGAAAAAGGAAGGAAATTCTGACACATGCTGCTACATGGATAAACCTTGAGGAAATTGCACTAAGTGAGTCACAAAGGGACAGATGCCATATGATTCCATTCATAGGAGGAAACTAGGGTAGTAACATTCATAGACATAGAAAATAGAATGGTGTTTTCCAGGGTCCGGGGGAGGGAGAAATGGCAAGTTGTTGTATAAGGGGTACAGAGTTTTAGTTTGGGAAGATAAAGATATTCTAGAGACAGATGGGATGTTTACACAACGATGTGCATGTACTTAATGCCCCTGAACTGCATTCTTCAAAGTGGTTAAAAAGATAAATTTTATGTCATGTATACTTTACTATAATGAAAACATAAATAAAAAAATAAAAATTCCTGAATCCCATCCCGCACCAAGAAAACCCGTGGAGTGGGAGTTCCAATTCCTTAGTATGTATGAGGTTACAAGAGACTACACATTTAACCTGATAACTAAACAAGCTAAATGAGCTACAAGTCATAGGGTTGTTATTGTTGTTTTTTCCTGGAACAACCAAAGAGAAAATTAAGTGAACTAAACTTCAGAAAGTAACCATCTCTACAGAAAAAGAGACGACTGCTTTCATGTCTGGCAGAACGTAGTAGGAGAAAAATGCTCCATAGAAGAGAGTACGTAAGGAGACAGTAAGGAGACTCTACCTAGAAATTTGAAAAACGTAACAGGTATATGTGGGCTGGTATGACAAATTAGAAGGCTGAGAAGAGGCCTAGCCATAGAATATATTTGTTCCCCCACACCAACCATCTTCCATACGCTGGATCATGAAACAAGTCTCATATTATCTAATCACAATGGTATTAAATTAGAAATTTATAACATAAAATTACTTTAAAGATCCAAAATATTTATGTATTAAACAACACACTTTTAAATAACTGAAGAGTCCAAAAAGAAATTATAATACACATTAGAAAATATTTCAAACTGAATGATAATTAAAATACAGCATCAAATCTGTGAGAGGAAGCTATGAAATTGCTTAGAAGAGAATGTTATAGTTTTAAATACTTACAAAAAAGGTTATAAGATTAATTATCTAATTTTCTATTTCAAGGGGTCTAAAAAGAGCAAATTAGCCCAAAAGCAGAAAGAAGGAAATGATTTAAAAAAAAGCACAGAAAACAATAAAACCAAAACCAAACAACATAGAAAATAAAGTGAAAGTTGACCTCTAAAAAATAAAAATAATAAACCTTTAGCTATACTGATAAAGAATAAAAGAGAAATACAAATTACCAAGATCAAGAAGAAATGAGGAGATACTATTACAGATCCTATAGACATTAAAGGATAATGAGATATCATAAACTTGATTATGCCATAACTAAACAATGTGAATTTGACAAATTCCCTGATAAACAAAATACATGAAATGTTCACACAAAGAAACAGAGAATCTAAACAGCTCCATATCTCTGCAGGCTTTCATAGATTCAATGATGAATCGTATCAAATTTTGAATGGAAAAAGTAATACCAATTGTATACAAACTCTTAGAAAATAGAGGATGATGGGAACTTCAAAATTAATTATACTAAACCTGTTCCCAAGAGAACAATGCGATGTTGTAAGAAGAAGAGGGAAGCTTTCTGGAAAACCATTCTACTACTTTCTTTTGAAAGGAGAAGGCCTGGAACTTGAGTGGGTCTATAGTGGTTGTTCCAAACCTGTTCCAAAACCTATTCCAAAAAGAGCAATTATAAGCCATATAGTATGGTATTCATAAACACAGATTAAATATGACCTAACAAAATTTTAGCAAACACAAGTGACCAATATATAAAAATGATAATGCATTATGTACAGAGGGTATTAATCCCTTTATCATCCTATACACAAAAAATAATTTGGGATGTAACATAGCTTTTTTTTTTTTCAGATTTTATTTATTTATTTCAGAAAGAGCCCAAATATGAGGGAGGGTGGAGAAGCAGACTCCCCGCTGAGCACGGAGCCCAATGTAGTGCTCAGTCACAGGACCCTGGGATCATGACCTGGCCAAAGGAGATGCTTAACAAGCTGAGCCACCCGGGCACCTGTGGGATGTATGATAGCTTTTTTTTTTTTTTAATTTATTTGTCAGAGAGAGAGGGAGAGAGAGAGAGCGAGCACAGGCAGACAGAGTGGCAGGCAGAGGCAGAGGGAGAAGCAGGCTCCCTGCCGAGCAAGGAGTCCGATGTGGGACTCGATCCCAAGATGCTGGGATCATGACCTGAGCCGAAGGCAGCTGCTTAACCAACTGAGCCACCCAGGCGTTCCGGGATGTATCATAGCTTTAAATGTAACAGTCAGAAATAGAAAATTTCTAGAAAAAAATTAAGAAAATATTTTAGTTGATTTGAGGTAGGCAAAAATTTCTTGGACAAAACACAGAAAACACTAGCCAAAAAGGAATAAAATGATAAATTTAACTTTATCATAATTCAAAACTTCTACTCATCAAAAGGTGATATTAAGAAAAATAGATGGGGCATAGTCTGGGAAAATATTTACATTACATATGTCTGACCAAAGGACTCTGACCCAACATATACAAAGATATCCTGCAATATATAGTAAAAATATGAACATCCCAATTAAAAAATTTGAAAAAAAAAAAGTTTAAAAAAAGTCAAAAAAATTTGAAGGCCATTAAGAAAGGAAAATATGGGAACAGTTAACATTACTTATTGTCAAAGAGCTGTATATTACATTAGGGTATGCATTTCATAACCACTAAAGTGACTATAATGACTAATTATAGAAATATTGGTAAAACATGGGACAATTGGAATTTTTTAAATTGTTAGTGGGAGTACAAAGAACAACAGGGCTAAATCTTAAAGGTATTATTTTGAGCCAAAGAAACCAGACATACAATGGTCACATATCTATGGCACCTAAGAGTAGGGAAAGCTAACCTATGGTGTTGTATTGAAGAACACTTATCAGGTATGGAAATGTTAAAATTTTCTTTATATTGATTTAAAAACTCATCAAAGATGAGATCTGTACGTTTCACTATATGTTATTGTAACTAAGCCTGAGGTACTCTTGGGTGGCTCAGTTGGTTGAGTGCCCGACCCTTGATTTCGGCTCTGGTTGTGATCTCAGGGTCGTGAGGTTGAGCCCTGTGTTGGGCTCTGTGTTCAGAGTGGAGCCTGCTTAAGATTTCTTCTCCCTTTGCCTCTTCCACTCAGGAGCACGTGTTCTCTCTCTCTATCTAAAAAATAAAATAGAATCAATCAATAAATTTTCTGAACAAGGTGAGAAATGACAGCTTTTTAAAAGTAAAAAAAAAAGTCAAGTTTTTAACTTTTTTTTTTTTTTCTTCTTCATACCACTATAGACCCACTCAAGCTCCAGGCCTTCTCCTTTCAAAAGAAAGTAGTAGAATGGTTTTCCAGAAAGCTTCCCTCTTGCTTCTTACAACATCGCATTGTTCTCTTGGGAATCAGGGGAGGGGGATTTTCTCAGATTCTTTTATCTTCCTTAGCTGTGGTTCAGATTTTATTGTATTTGGCAGAACTTCCTCACGGCATATGGTTACAACCTTGCCTTGCTTCTTCCCCATAATTTTGCTCCTTTTAAAAATCCTTTAGGTCAAGAAAAGTATCTTCACTTAAATTATTTACTGGAATTCGTATCCCTGTTATTTCGTCAACCATTTAGGGCAACTCAGTGGAGTGCCCGGCCCTTGCTCATTTGGGGGCCAGCCGTCTTAGTTTCTTGCTGTGATGAGAAATTTTCTCTTATTCCTGTCCCCACACTGTCAACTTCATTGCTAAAGGATTTCTTTAGCCATACCTAAAAACACCAGTGGCCATTTTATTGGACACCTACAACGGTCATAAAATATTTGTTTGGAGAAGCATTTGACAAATGTAGTAAACAGCAGAGGGTCAAAAGAAAAG
This sequence comes from Mellivora capensis, assembly GCA_004024625.1. Taxonomy (NCBI): domain Eukaryota; kingdom Metazoa; phylum Chordata; class Mammalia; order Carnivora; family Mustelidae; genus Mellivora; species Mellivora capensis. Next base: position 13,868 of record PISX010001071.1, read on the forward strand.
TAGTGCAGATAATTAAGGGGCTCTGAATATTGATTTATGAAGAAAACTGAAGATATTAATACAAACCACATTTCTTTCCTGAACACCTAGCGAACAAAAGAACGAATGAGACAGTAACCCCTGATAGGATGAACAACCAGAGGAGAAAGACATTTGTGGGGAGTATCAAAAAAATTCCAAATTTTCAAAAGGAATTTAATAAAGGAACATGTGGGCTGAATATGAAGAGAAAGTTGCAGCTAGTGGAAGGCTTGGGGCAGGGTACCCTGCTCTTAAAGATGTGGGGTGACCACCACATACCTAAAATTCTAGGATCAAATAAAGCCCAAGGATGCTTATGACAGAGCCCCCCCCACCGATGCCAAGCCCCTGTGTGAGGTGTCCTCTCAAACTTTTCTCATCCTCCTTTTTATTCTTAATGGCTATGAATAAAGGAAAAATAAAGAGAAAGAAAGGAGGGAAAAAAGATCAGGCATGCCAACCATGTCAGCCCCTGGGTTTTTGTTTTAAAGAAATCAGTCGGTCTAGGGAAATATAAATCCATCTGTATTCTAGTATAATAAAGATAAAACTAGAGTGGGGAAAATGGACAGATGCTGGTCAAAGGGTACAAACTTCCAGTCATAAGATGAATCAGTGCTGGGGATCTACTAATTACAGCTAACAGCTGTATTATACACTTCAAAGTCGCTCAGTGAGTAGATCTTAGAAGTTCTCACCATAATAAAGAAATGGTAATTATGTGACACGATAGGAGGTATTAGCTAAGGCTTTGGTGGTAATCATTATGCAATACAAAAGTGTATCAAATCAGGGACGCCTGGGTGGCTCAGCTGGTTAAGCGTCTGACTCTTGATTTTGGCTCAGGTCCTGATTTCAGGGTCCTGGGATCAAGACCGGTGTCGGGTTCCATGCCCAGTGGGGACTCTGCTTCTGACTCTCTCTCCCTCTACCCTCCTCCCACGTGCACGTGCGTTCTCTCTCTCAAATAAATAAATAAATCTTAAAAAACAAAGGAAGTGTATGAAATCAGCATGTACACCTTAAACTTGCATCATGTTGTACATCAATTCTATCTCAATAAAGCTGGAGAGAAAGGAAGTCTAAACTAGTGATTGCCATGTGTCTATAAATTGATCTGTTACAATGGTGAATAGAGATCTAGTCCCAGTGTTTCTTGCATTCAACAGGATAAGGTTAAAAAAACTTTCCATTGGAAAACAGAACGATGCTGTTACCTCTGTGGGTAAACCTGAATGACAGGTAAACAGGGCTGGCCAGCTCTTTCCTCACCCCAAGGATGAAGGTGATTGTGAACATGTCATGGGGCATCTCCCGGAACCATGTCAGGGCGGGCTGGACAAGTTAGCACCTGTGTCAGAGTTGTGCTCTGGCTCTTGTTGACTGCATTTCCTCTGCCCACTCTTTGTCCCCTAGATCATGAGCTTCCTGAAGGCCAGGTTTGGGTCTTTCATTCCTTTATCCCCAGAGGCATGACATCAGCAAGGCCGGTTCTCTCTCTATAATAGATCTGACATGGACGCACCCTTCTCTGCCTCCATGGCCACCATCTTGGCCCGGCCACCATCATCTCCTCTCTGGATGGAATGTTAAGTAGCCTGACTAGTGACCACATTTCTTCTCCGGCACAATGCAAGATGTTTTGGCAAGGTAACTGGTTTTATCTACTTACCGTTCGCTCCATATCATGCTTTTCCTCCCGTCTAAATTGCCTTCCTCTGACTCCTCTTTTCTTCATGTCGCCTTGCTGAACCCTCTCCCAGCTAGGTAAACTTGACAGGATATCTCATGAGGTTAGTTGTCATTTATTGAGTATCTAGTACTTACGAGATATTGTGCTAATTTCTGGGCATATAACTATGAACAAGATAAGGTCTAGCCTTCTAGGGACATATATTAATACTAGTATATACCAATGGTTCCCAAACTTGGCTGAGCCACACTTACCCTGACATTCAAAAAACAAAACAAAACAAAACACAACAAAAACAACCAAGATGGAGGGGACCAGTCGTCAGTCCTGAGCTTGTTTGTGCCCTGATCCATTTCCCATCTTTCCTCTGCCCTGTTCCGTAACCTGTTTTCAGGCTCTGTTGTCAACTGGGAAAAGGGAAGATGGGAAATTAGAGGGAAGGAGGAAAGGAGAAGCCAGTGTGTCCCTGCCCATCTCTGGTTTGGGTGTTGCCTCCTGCCATGACCAAGACATTGGTTTGGCTTCAGGTCCCTTTATTTTAAATATTCGAGTGGTTTCCATTATTCCAATTGGACACTGACCACTATAGTTATTGGTACCAGAGGGACCCCCAAAAATCAAACTCTTAGGATGCAGTGCTGAGATTGGGTTGCTCATGCCTTTGAGTTTGGTGACCACCTTGCAGGATGGTGAGGGGTATCAGGGTGCCATAGCATATGGTAGAGTCACAGTCATTTAAATTTCTCACCTGTGCTTGCTCAGGGTGAGGTGTCTTACTCATTGTCACGGTGTTCTTCCCTCCACCCCACGGCCCAAATGCTTCTGACCAAGGTCTACATTTCACAGAGAAAAAAGTGCAGAAAAGGATTCTTACCATGTTCTCCATCACCAGCAAGCAACTGGCCTGATAGGACGTTACAATCCCTTCCCGAGTATTCAGTATGCCAACTATCGGGGTGTTGCCTCTCGGCTCCAAATTCAATTTGGGGTGGCAGCTCTTCCTTACATATTCTATTCCATCTGATTTGGAGTTCCCGTCACTTTGTACTAGCCAATCCCTCATTTGTCCAATTCTCTGTCATAGCTAATGATTCTTTATGTTCAACTTACATTAATTGTTCCAGTTAATGAATAGTTTTTTTTTTTTCTTCTCCTGATTGGATCCTGATTGAGGTCCTCTGTTACGATTTCAGCTGCCCGACAGAATGTGGCATCATACTACCAGAAACGATCGCCAATAGATGGTGTCATTTTTCCAGTCGCTGAAATAAGTCCAGGAACCCAGAGGTAGAAGTCATGATTGAACCTGATCACCCACTCACAGAGATTTTGCTTTGAATTCCTGAAAACTTTGGCTCTTATGGTTTGGTTCTTACTTCATAATGGAGGACTGTGCTTAGGGGACACAGCAATGGCCCCATCAAATTAGCAGTGGAGACTATGCTGGGTTCCTCGTCACACTGAACTGCCAGAGAGACAAGGGATGTATTTGGCAATTTTTCATGCATTTCCTCAGTGGAGGTGAAAGCCTCCAGCTGTTGCTAACTTCTGGGTTGACTCACATAACTCCTTGTAGGAAACCCCAGCCCTCCAATCCAATTTGGTCAATAAGTGTTCTTTATTGAAACATCAAGAATAGCTTTTGACCTTTTTTGTTTTGCTTTTTGACTAAACACTGTCAAATAGACAGGCTTAATTAAACTGCTCCTCCCCCTGCTACCAGTCCCTCTCTCCTTCCCCTCCCCTGCTGTATTTTCTCCAAGGTACTTACCAGTGTATAACATACTTATTTAGCCCCTCACCTGGTCTCTTATTTGTGTATGATTCACAAAGGATACATTGGATCCATTTGGATCCATTTTGCTTTTCACTGCTGTTTAGCTGATTCCTAGAGCCACGCCTGGCATGTCATAAGCACTCAGTAGTAACTGTTCGATGAATGATTCCAGACAGGTATACATTTTGAAATGGACGACGGTGTATAGCGACTTGGTGCATGGTGGTGAATTCTCCAAATCAGCCCATAACTTCAGTGCCATTCAAATTCAATTTCCAATGCAGTCTTTTGCTGAAGTTAAGAAGCTGAAGCTTAGGTACATAGGGACAAATGAAGTTACACGATCAGCGAGGCATTGGGAGATGGGAAAGAGAAAGCTCACCGTTCCACTGAATAAGATTTCTTATAAACCATATTTAAAAAGTTTGACGGTCATCTAGGAATAGATAAAACAGTGGGATAGAGAAGAGATCAACTCTCAGATCTACTCCAGTAATAGGTCAGCCACACCTGCAAAGGTGAGAGAAGACAGAGGGGTACATAATAAATTGGTAAGAGGATGATATACTGCTATTCAATTAGCAGCACACAAACATTCACTATTCATAAGCAAGAAAATGATATTAGTTCTCCACTCTATACCAGGCACAAAATTAAATCCCAACTGAATAATTGAACAAAACATGAAAATCTTAATTAAAAGACTTCTAGAAGGAAATGTTAGGAAAATACCATCACGTCTTAGGCCAGAGCAGGATTCCTCCAGTGAGACAAAATAACACAAGTCATGAAAGGAAACATTTTTTATAAATCTGATTCAATTTAAATTAAAGTATTGCAAAATGATGTACGATGGGGACAAATTTATATTTTTTACAGATTGGTCAAATATATTTCAACCTATGCAACTGACAATGAAATAGAGACCAGAAAATATTTTTTAAAATGTCATCAATTAGTGAAAAATACAAATAATCCCCCAAATAAAATGAACATTTAACAGAAAAGAAAGCCTGAATGGTCAATAAACATAGAAAAAAATACAAATGTCACCTTTAACCAGGAGAATGAAAGCTAAAACAAACAGAAATGATTCACTAGTTCAGTCCCAAAGAAGGACAAAATTTTAAAAAGTTTGATTCAGGTCCTTTGTCCATTTTTAACTGGGTTATTTATTGATTTGCCATTTAATTGTTTGAGTTCTTTATATGTTTTGGATATTATCAGATGTATGATTTGCAAATACTTTTTCCCATTCCATAGGTTGTCTTTTTACTTTGTTGATCATTTACTTCGCTGTGCAGAGGCTTTTCCGTTTCATATAATCCCACTTACGTATTTTTTACTTTGTTGTTTGTGCTTTAGGTGTCATATTAAAAAACAAAAACAAAAACAAAAACAAAAAACAAAACCCAAAACTTATTACCAGAATCAAGGAGTTTTGTTCCTATTTCTTCAAGGAGTTTCATGGTTTTAGATCTTACATTTAAGTCTTTGATCCATTTCAAGTTAATTTCTGTGAGTTGTTTAATTCTTTTACATGTGAATATGCAACTGTCCCAGCAACTTTTCTCCATTGAGTATTCGTGGTTTCCTTGTTCTATATTACTTGCTTTGTATGCTTGGGTTCATTTCTGGGCTCTTCATTCTGCTTTATTGGTCTATTTGTCTGTGTTAATGCCAGTATCATGCTGTTTTGATCACTATAACCTTATCGTAGAGCTTGCAGTCAGGAAATGTGACACCTCCTGCTTTGTTCTGTAGACAGTTCTCCAAAGAAGATCCACAAAAGACCAACAGGTACATAAAAACATGCTCCACATCACTTGTCATCAGGGAAATACAAATTAAACCACAATGACATATCACCTCACACCTGTTAGAATGGACATCACCAAAAAAACAAGAGATAACAAATGCTGGCATAGATGTGGAGAAAAGAGAACTCTGCACACTGTTGGTGGGATTGTAAGTTGGCAGAGCTACTATGGAAAACAGCAGGGAGAATTCTCAAAAATTAAAAATGGAACTACCCTAAGATCCAGCAATTCCGCTTGCAGGAATGTACCCAAAGATAACAAAAACACTAACTGAAAAAGATATCTGCACTCCCCTATTCATGATGGTGTTATTTATAAGAGCCAGAACATGGAAACAATGTTAAATGTTCATAGATGGATGAATGGAGAAAGAAATTGTGGTGTATATATATATATATATGCAATGGAATATTATTCAGCCATAAAATCAACAAGGAAATCCTACTATTTATGTCTACCTTGAAGGCATTATGTTAGGTGAAATAAGTCAGATAGAGAAAGACAGAAACTGCATGATCTCGAAATAAACAACCTACAGAAAAAGACATCAGGTTTGTGGTTGACAGAGGTGGGGGCAGGGGGAAGTGGAGGAAAGGGGTCAGAAGGTACAAACTTCCAGTTTATAAGAAAAGTGGGAGCTGTGAATGGAATGTACACCACGAGGATTATAGCTAACACTTTGATACGATATATAGGAAAGGTATCCAGAGACTAAATCCTAAGTGTTCTTATCACAAGGAGAATTTTTTCCCTTTTATTCTTCCCTTCCTTCTTTTCTTTTTAGTGTATCTATGTAATAAGTTGGATGTTAACAGAACCTACTACAGTAACATTTCACAATATATGTACAGTATGCCTTAAACTTATACAGTGACGTATGGCAATTATCATTCAATGAAGCTGGAAACATTTGAAATAAAAAATAAAATAAAAAGATGGAAATTCCAAGTTTCCAACACAAACATCTTGCTGATGGAACTACTTCATAAAGTCATAAAAATGCATTGAAGAACAGGTTGGCTGTGTTTGTTAAGAATGAAGCTGTGGGATCCCTAAGACTCAGGAATTTTACTACCTAAGAAACTGCAGAGCAGATGCATTGGAGATATATAAAAGAATATTCATGCCAGTGTTCTCTGTTAAGGGAAAAGAAAGAAAGAAAGAAAGAAAGAAAGAAAGAAAGAAAGAAAGAAAGAAAGAAAGAAAGAAGGAGAGAGAAAGAAGAAAAGAAAAAATCTCAATTTACATAAACAATAAAATTGATAAATTGTGTTCTATCCACAGAATACTCTAAAGCTGTTGAAATGAATGAAAAAGATTTTCATATAGCAGCCTGATTCAGTCCTATAAACACAGTGTGAGATGAAGAAAGCAATTTGTGGGAGGATAGATGACATCTTCGTGGATACTTAAGATTCACACTCCACGATAGTAACCATTATTTATGGAGGCTTATAGTTAGAGTAACATGAATGGGAAGGAGAGTCGTGATGTGCTCGGCCAGGGAGGGACAGGTGGAACGGGAGATGAGTACACAGAGGCTCCAACTGTATTTGTAACAGCGTATTTCTTAAAATGATAACATAAAACAAGTGTGACAAAATGTTGGCACTTGCTAACTTTGGCTGTTGGGTATGTGTGTATTTGTTCTTTTTTTTCGTATTGCATAACCAAAAAGATATTTGCCAAAAACTGGTGTCATTATTTTCCATTTTCCCCGAAGCATGTCAATTTAATACTCATAGCTTTGTAAAATTTAATATGCCTTCCAGAGGTTCTGTTTTTGTCTATGCCTCATCTCTTCTGCTCTGTTCTCATTAGGATGAGATATTAATGTGGTTGCCAAGTGAGTCATTCAAGTCGGTAAAACCAAATGTTAATACGGCTCTGGAAAAATTCGCAGGGATGCTGTGTTAGCACACACCTTCCACAAAAGAAGTGCTTATTGCTAAGTGCTTTGGTCCTTATGTAAATTAATAGCTATGCTATGAACAGAGTTTAAAGAAATAGAAGCATCTTCTTTTACACTATTTTAAATCGTATTGGATTATGCTTTATCTGACTATAGTACTCTCTCTCTTACTCCCTTTCTCTCAAACATAAAACCAGGATGGTTCTTCCCTCACTTGGCTCATGAATAGGTAAGTTCTCTTGCTCTCTCTCCCATCAATTCCACAGCTCTGCCACTGGGCTCCATGACATTCATTCATTCTGGTTTGAATCAGAAAGGTTTGGTCTGCTCTTAGGGATAACTGATGCTCTGCTCCCTTTTCTTCAGGCATTTACTAAACCTTGTATTTAATCCTAGTCCATATAAAGGCATGATACAGAAAACTCCATGATATTGCTACCTTCCAAGACTCAAAGTAGAAAGATACTCTCCAAAGTAGATTTACCTTCTAGATGTTATGTCTTTAAAAAAAAAAGAGAGAGAGAGAGCGTGAGCGTGCGCATGTGAGCAGAAGGGAGGGGCAGAGGGAGAGGGAGAGAGAGAGCCTCAAGCAGGTTCCATGCTGAGCACGGAGCCCATCCTGGCTGGGCTGGATCTCACAGCCCTGAGATCGTGATCTGGGCTGAAATCAGGAGTGGGACACTTAACTGACTGAGCTGCCCAGGCACCCCTAGATTTTGTTTCTAACGACTACTTTAGATCAGATTTTAAAAGGTTATATACTTATGATATGTTTTCCTCTTCCTTTCTGAAAAAATGATTCCACCAAATAGGAAAGAGTTTTCATTTGGTTTAATCACAGGAATCCTACAACAATCTTAAGGTTCTTTAAAAAAAAGCAAGCAAGGGGCACCTGGGTGGCTCAGTGGGTTAAAGCCTCTGCCTTCAGCTCAGGTCATGATCCCAGGGTCCTGGAATCGAGCCCCGCATCAGGCTCTCTGCTTGGCAGGAAGCCTGCTTCCTCCCCTTTCTCTCTCTCTGCCTGCCTCTCTGCCTACTTGTGATCTCTGTCTGTCAAATAAATAAATAAAATCTTTTAAAAAACAAAAACAAAAACAAGCAAACTATATCTTAAAGAGATTTTCCCAATTTTCATGCCTAGAATTGAAAATATCTTTTCCACTTACAGCACAGTAATGCTTATTACAGAAATTTGGAAAACACAAAACAGAAGGCAAAAAAAAAATTCCCTAGAAATTACTGTTAATACTTTTGGTGCATTTTTTTTCCACTGTAATATATATTTTGTATGTTTTCTTCAAGGATAACTTAGATCATCAATATATATCTCAATTACACCAGTCATTTTAAAATGATATACCTCTTTATAAAAGTAATATAAGCTAGTTGTCAAAATATGAATAAAGAAACATACAAAGAAAAAAATGATCCCTCATATGCCTACAGAATAGATAACCACCTAACTCAAACTTTTGGTATGTTGATGTATAGATTTTTTTTTTCTTTTTTTGCCAAATGTGAATGTGTGTTTGTGCATGTTTGTGTATTTTCCTGCTAGTTGAGATGATGTTTCATACACTAATTGCTATGCATAGATCACAGGAACAGTTACAGTTCCTAGACAGAAGACATGTAAAAAACACTTTAATAACAGATAATATCTGCCTCTGGGAGGTTTATGACTCATCCTTAATTTTTAAAAATCTCAGTGTCTCATCATTCAGTATGGGTTCCTTTGATTAACTGCTTTTAATTAAAAATTAATACTGAGCTTGGGGAAAAAATCAGAACACAAAAAGTATACAAATGAAAATAAGTTTCTCATATTTGAATTTTCTCAATCCTTTCCCCAGCAATAAGTAGGTGGCCAACTTAGCTGCCCAGAAATATTCTTTGCATAGAGCAGAACACATATATATTATTACCCATATGCTCTATGGATGCATGTGGTGGTTTTTAATAATATTCACATTATTAAATCCACTTTTTACAGATGGGATTATATTGCATATGTTGTGCTACACCTTGATTTTTTGTTGTCTAAACATTTGGAGGTTTTTGTCTGGTTTTTGTTTTACTCCCTCACTTCATAAATATCTCCTTCTGTTGCATGACTGTAGGGAGATAAAACATTTATTTGTCCAATCCCCTAACAATGAACACATAGGTTGTCTCCTGTATTTTGCATTGGCAAGTGATGTGGCAATGAACATTCTAGTGTAAGTCTTTCTGAAAGCATGTGGAGACAAAACGGTTGAGATGTAGAATTTCTGGGTCAGTGAGCATGTCCATTTAAAATTTGTGTATATTAGCACATTGTTGTCCAAACTGATTTCAATCTTTTGGTTACGGTGTCACGGGAGAGAGTGGCTACTTCTTTATACCAGCTCATACGCTGTGCATTGGGAAGCTTTATGTGTATTTGCTGATACCTTAGATGCAAATCTTTCTCATTTCTAAAACTGAATTTAAAAATTATTTTAAATTAATAATTCTCTTTTCATCCATCAGCTATCAGTTATTATTTTCCTGTGAATTTCCTGTTCATCTTCTCTCCCTATTTTTTTTTTCTATTGGATAGCTGGTAACTTTGTTTTGTAAAAATTCTTTACATGTTTCTTTAGATGTTAAGGAAATGAAAGCTTTCTTTATGATATTTGTCACAAAAATTCCTTGCAGGAGTTCATTGCCTTATGACTTTGATAATTTTTTTTCATTAATAAACATTTCTTGTCATATATGAGCTTTAGTAATTTTTTAAAAATCTTATGGACTTCATTTGGCTTTAAAAGTCCCCTTCTTGAGGTGCCTGGGTGGCTCAGTTTGTTAAGTGACAGACTCTTGATTTTGGTTCAGTCTATCGAATCGAGTCCCGTGTCAGGCTCCATGCTCTGTGGGGAGTCTGTCCCTCTGCCCTTCCCCCTGCTCGTGCCCTCCCTCTCTCTCTAATAAATAAATAAAATCTTAAAAAAAAAAAGCCTCTTCATTACATCAAGATTATTTGTAAATGTCTCATTTTTTTCTTCTGCTTCTAAAGTATTTTTTAAAAATCCTCTTTAATTTTTAATGCCTTTGGAATTTTTGTCTTTGGGAATGAAGTAATGATCCATATTTCCTTTCTTTTTCTTTTTCTTTTTTTTCAAATAGCCTATTTTTCAACCATCATTAGAAACTATTCATCTTTTAGCTCCTGGTATAAAACAATTTTAATGATTATATTAGTTCCCTATTGTTACTGTAATAAATTATCACAAATTTCGTGACTTAAAGCAACACAGATTTATTCTCTAGCAGTTGTGGAGGTCAGGAGTCTAAAATGGGTAAGCAGGGCTGCATCCCATCCGAAGGTCCTAGGGAAGAGTGAGCTTACGTTGTCCGGCTTCTAGAGGAAGCCCACATGCCTTGACTCAGGCTTATGCGTCCTCCCCACCTCAGTGTCTGTCGTCATCTCTCCTGGTTTGTACTTACCTTCCTGTAAGAAAACTTCAATACCTGCCATGTCTTAGGGATGGCCGCATCTATTAGAAAATGCAAACACGTTACCAGTCTGCTTCAGATCTCTTTAAAAAACAAATAGGGGCGCCTGGGTGGCTCAGTGGGTTAAGCCTCTGCCTTCAGCTCAGGTCATGATCTCAAGGTCCTGGGATCGAGCCCCACATCGGACTCTCTGCTCAGTGGGGAGCCTGCTTCCCCCTCTCTCTCTGCCTACTTGTGATCTCTCTCTCTGTCAAATACGTTAATAAAAAAATTTTTAATAAATAAGTAAATAAAACATTAAAGATAAACATGAAACCCTTGAGGCTTTTCATCTCCCTCCGTTCTTCAGGATTCATTACCACTGTTCTCAAGTTGATATACGTCATTCCCGTGCATGTCTCTTTCCATTTCTTACATGTATCCAAATCTAGATATAGTTTACTGCTTTATGGTTTTAAGTTTTATGTAGGTGGTGAATATGTATTGTTTCCTTCAATGTGTTATTCACAATGCATTTTCTGGTTCACACTATTTATAGGTCAAATTTAATGGCTGTGAAATACTCCATTATCAGAAAAAAAGGTTTGTTTATGTCTCTACTGAGGTCTTCTTCCTCCTCTCCCCCTTCCTCCTTCTCCATGCTCTTGGTATAATAAAATGCCCTTATGAACATTCTTACATGTGTTTCTCCTTCGTCTGTGTTAGGGATTCTATAGAACAGCTAGCTACAAGTGCAATTGTTGGGTTCTAGGACATGTACACCCAAAATATTTTTATCTATCATCTATTTCCCGCAACAGCATATAAAGCAGTACATTCTGGCTTTTGTTTTTATTGTCTCTTTTTACCATTTTTCGTTTGTCTCTATTTCATTAATTTATGCTCCCTTTGTTATTTTTTTTTATCCTACGTTTAGGGGTTCATTTTGGTTTTTTTGTTTGTTTGTTTGTTTTATTCTACTTAGGTGATTCAAGTTGTACGTTTGGTCATCAATTTTAGATTTATTTTCTAAGCTTTGAAAGCTGTTAATTTCCCTCCAAATTATCATCTTAGTGGTTTTTCTCAGTTTACCTAGGTAGTGTTGTCTCCGCTCTTCAGATCTCAGTATATTCTCAAATGGTGATTTTCCTCCAGATTTCTTCTCTGATGCCTCAGTTACATGTGTTCTTGTAAGAGGCCAAAACATTGAAGACTGCTTGTCTTTTTATTATTCACTTCAATTTTTGTTAAAGTCAGAAACCACATTTCCTTAGTATTTTTACCTTAGGTGTTGTGCCCGAGTTTTTACGTCCGAGAGACCACCAAGGAGCCAACACCGATGCAATTGCACGAGGGTTTATTTGGCAAGCTTAAGCTTGGGCCCAAGTGTACCCAACACAGCGGAGTAGGGACTTGGACCCCGAACCGGATTACAGTCAAGAGGTTTTAAAGGCAGAGTGGGGGTGGACTCGGCGGTGGGTGAGGACAAAGGGGATATTCAGAAGGGCTACCAGGGTAAAGAAGACTGTCAGGATATTGGAGGCCTGGTTATTGTCAAGTCAAGGCCGTTTTACCCTCTAATGAGGCACTAACATGACGACAGTTGGGAGTTTCCTGGTGGAATGTCACATTCCTCCTATCAAGCGTTCTTGTTAGTGAGATTTAAGTTTAACTTTGTTTCCATTTTCTTCCACCTCAGCCGCCTTCAATTTTACGGAGGGGAGGGCGATGTTAGGGCTAGACTCGAGGTGGGTACAGCCTTGTTTTTCTTGGCCTCCACATATGCAGTTAAATCACCTTTCACAGTGATGGAAAACTAAGAAAACACGTCTCCCATATTTACCTTTATTTTTACTATTGCCAACACTCTTCCTTTCCTTTGGTAGACCTAAATTTCCGTCTATTTGACCCCCTATGTCTCAAGAACTTTTTTTTTTTTTAATTGTAACCTGGTCTTGTACTATAACAAACATGCTTAGCTTTTGCTTGTTTGAAAACAAAGTCCTGTTTTACGCTCATTCTTTGAATATTATTTCTGCTGGCATGTATGGTATTTGGGATTACATTTTTTTCCCCCTTTCAGTAGCTTCAAGATGCTGCTATTGTCACCTCGTTTAAAGTATTCTAGAGGCAAGTCTACAGCAATTTTTTTAAAGATTTTATTTATTTATTTATTTAGAGAGCACACACAAGCAGGGGGAGTTGCAGAGGGAGAGACGGAGAATCTTTGGCAGGCTCCCCACATGGGGCTTGAGCTGAGGACTCTGAGATTGTGACCTAAGCAGAAATCAAGAGTCAGTCTTAACCAGCTGAGCCACCCAGATGCCCCTATTCTGTGGCACTTTCTCTCTTCACTCCTCTGTACATCATTCTCTTCTGCCTCGCTCCAGCTTACCTACAAAAGATTTCACGTTTGATTTTCAGCAGTTTGACTCCAATGTGCCTAGCTGTGGTTTTTCTGTGTGTTTATCCTTCTCGGTATTTCTTGAGGTGTTTTTTGTTTTGTTTTGTTTTATGTTTCCCTCAAATATTTCAGTCCATTCTCTCTCTGTCCCTTCTAGGATACCAATCACATGTACCCATATTTGTTGGGGGGACTGATTTTTAATTTTCCCTTGTATGTACATGGAGATGGTTCTTTGTGGGCCATTATATGAGCATTAGAAAGAACCAGAGAGTAAGATGTTATATATAAGTTGCTTAATTTTTGCTGTTTTCTCAGGAATAGTTTTCCTAACTAATGTAGGCAGCCTCCAAGATGGCTCCCAACTCTACCCATCTCTTAGCATTCATGCTCCTGGGTGGTACCTTCTTGTATTGAATGAAACTGATAAATGTAACCAGTAGGATCCTGCAGAAAAAACGGTGTCTGTTATGAGACAAAAATGTTCTGCATGTATTTTCTTGCTGTCTTGAATTGCTCATTCGGGGGGAATCCAGGTCACATGAAGACAGCAAGCAGCACAGGGAGATGATATGATGTTTCCTGCCAATAGCCATATGAAGAGGTCATCTAGGAAGGAGACCTCCAGCCCCAGTCAAGCCTTCAGCTGACTGGTTCTGGCTGTCAACTTGATGGCAACTTCGGGAGCAATTCTAAACTGAAACCACTCAGCTAGGCTGGTCCTGGGTTCCTGCCCCACAGATCCCATGTGAGGAAACAGATGTTTATCATTGTCTTCATCCACTAAGTTCTTGGGCTGTTTTTCAGCAATGGGTACCTACCACACATTTCATTTTGTTTCAAGGAGATGGAAGCCCCTCGCTAATGGAATATCTCTCTAGCTTCCATGAAGTCTAATGTCTAAGAAGATGGGTCTTTTACTTCTACTCAGTTGGCCAAGCTGATCAGCTGTGGAGACGCTTACTACTTAATGATGAGTAATTTTACGTGTCAACTTGATTGGACCACGGGGTGCCCAGATATCTGGTGAAACATGATTCTGGCTGTCTTTGGGTGAGATGAATGTTTGAATCGGTAGATTGAGTAAAACAAGTGTGTGGGCTTCACCCAATCTGTTGAAGATCTAAGTAGAAGAAAAGGCTAAAGATGGGGAAAATTTTCTCTTTGCCTGTCTTCAAGCTGGGACAGCCATCTCCTCTTGCCTTCAGGCTTGGACTGGAATTAAAGCTATACCATCAGCTCCCTTAGATTTCCAATGCATTGACTGTAGCTCTTAGGACTTCTCAGCCTTCATACTCACATGAGCCACTACCTATTAATCAAGCCATCTGTGAGTCTTACTGGTTCTTTTTCTCTGGAGAACCTTGCCTACTCCATGACTCTTAGCAAGAGAGCATTTCAGCATTTTCACATTTAGTCCCTCCTCTTCTGCCTTTTTCTGATGGCAGCCAGGATCTAAGGAAGACGTCCTTATGAGGTCCACATTCTCCAACTGCAACATTTTAAACAAGGAGTCATTTCTGGTACGTTTTCAAGTCTTGGATCCCTTGACATTTCTTTTCCCAGAGTGTCCAATGCCACCACATTTCAGACGCTACCTGACAGTCATTTTGTATGAGAAGGTAAAAGTCTGTGTACTGCATACAGGCTGGTTTAGAGAAGGCCCCTAGAGAAGGAGGGCATGATTGTCATAGTCTTTTATTCATATTCTCATAGTAATAAAAATTACTATTTGTCAAATGAATGTTACAACAACTGAATTGCCTGAGAGATGATGAAAGTCGGGTTTTTTGGTTTTTTTTGTTTTTTGTTTTTTGTTTTTAGATTTTATTTAAGAGAGAGAGAAAGAGAAGGCACAAGCAGGTGGAGTGACAGGCAGAGGGAGAAGCAGGATCCCTGCAAAACAGGGAGCCCAATGAAGGAACTGATCCCAGAATCCTGGGGTCATGACCTGAGCGGAAGGCAGACACCTAATCAACCGAGCCACCCAGGTGTCCTGAAAGTCATGTTGATAAAGCTATGGACCTGGCCCAGTTATCAGAATGAGGTAATAGATGACTGTTAATAAATATGGAGTTATTAGAGAAGGGGCCATGAACAGTGGCAGTTCTGGGGTGTGTGTGTGTGTGTGTGTGTGTGTGTGTGTGTGTGTGCGTGTATGCATGTATGTGGAATTATCTTTTTCAGATGAGTGTATTCTTGTATTTGGACGGGAAAGATGTTTCAGGATATGTAATGCATGGACTTCATTACCGTCCACTTGTGAAAGCTGCATGTGGTGTGGATAGGTCCCCTTGCCTTGGATCATTGAGTTCAGCCACGACAAAAAAGCCCCAAACACAGCAGGCATGCAGAGATACAGGTGATGCTTTATACCCACCACCTTTTCCTTCCTTCCTTCCTTCCTTCCTTCCTTCCTTCCCCTTCCTTCTTTCCTTCCTCCCTTCTTCCTTCCTTCCCTCTTTCTTCTTTCCTTCTTTCCTTTTTTAAAGATTTATTTATTTGAGAGAGAGAGTGCACAGGAGGGAGAGGATGAGAGAATCTGAAGCTGACTCCACAATGAGGGCAGAGCCTGATGTGGGGCTTGACCCAGACCGCAAGATCATGACCTGAACAGAAAACCAAGAGTCCAATGCTCAACTGGCTGAACAACCCAGGCACCAACCCTCCAAGTTGCTTTCTTGCTCATGATGTTAGCCGGCAGGACAGGTCTCCAGGGGTTCACATCAGACCTAGTCCTTCAGGGTGAACTTCATATATACTTAATTGCCAACCCTCTCATCAATGCTGTTGATTGGTCGTGAGTATGCCTGCTTATACAATAAGGCTTGATGAGGTAAAGTGACTCCTTTACACCACAAGGCTAAAGTGGTGGAACGAATACATCAACTCTAGTCTCTTGACTCTGAAAACCACAAATTCTCCAGTAAAGTACATTCCCCACAATTTAAGCAGCGCTGATTCCTACTCTTCCATGTCGAATATGTGAGTAGCCCAGATTGTCTGCAAACTTGAGAGCCAGCTTCCTCCTCGGGGATGCTCTTAAGTAGAAACTAAATGACTTGAAAAACTTGAAAAAAAATCTTGCAGTGGCCATGGAATCTTCACAGATGAAAGCCCTTCCCTGACCCATGAAACCGACCCTGACAGACCATGTTGCCTGTCCTCAGGCCAGGGTTGGGCTGAAAATCACGCTCTAGAAATCGCTCACAGTCCTTATCCACATTCAGAAGCACAGAGCTTATTCAGAAATTAGGTCCGGCTGTGCTTTGTGTCCTCTGTCTGAACAAATTAGCTCAGCCATGTCAGCTCCTAGCTACAAGTGGCCAAATTTAGAGACCAATACCTGGGAAGGCAGATAAGTGCCAAGAGGAAAAAGGTGCCCCTCCACGTTAGAACAGTTGTTCTCCAAGTGTGGTCGCTGGACCGGCAGCATCAGCATCTCCTGGGAGCTTACAAAAAAATGAGATTCTTGGGTCCTAACTCAGACCTGCTAATCAGGAATTCTGAAAATGCTAGTTATAAAATACATGTCAAGGGGATGGAATGTATAACATGGTGACTCCGGTTAATCATATTGTATTGTAAACTTGAAAGTTGCTAAGAGACTAGATCTCAAAAGTTCTTATCACAAGAAAAAAAAATTCTAACTATGTATGCTGATGAATGGTAACTAGACTTATGGTGACCATTCTGCAATACATACAAATTTCAAATCATTATGCTATACACCTCTGTTATATGTCAATTGTATCTCAATAAAAAAGAAGAAAGAAAAAGAAATATGGGGGGCAGACCCAGATATCCAAGTTTTAATAAGTCTGCCTGTTGAGTCTGGCACATCCTCAAGTTGGAGAACTTCTGGCTTTGAATACATTTGCAATAGCACCTGGGAGCACAAAAGGGACAATAAGGTGAGGCTGGTTATGTTCAGCCCTCCTCTATTATATGAAGAAAATTATACAAATGTCCAGTCTTCTCATGATGCATCATCCCTACTTTCATTTTCTTCCTTCTTTCCTTCCTTCCTTCCTTCCTTCCTTCCTTCCTTCCTTCCTTCCATACCTCTTCCCCTTTCTTTCTTCCTCCCTTATCTTCTTTCTTTCCTTTCCTTTCCTTTTCTTTTCTTTTCTTTCCTTCCTTCCTTAATGTTTACTCATCCAAAGGAAGTGAAATCAACTCACACTGAGAAAGAGGCCGTTTTTAACCTACTGTCAGTTTCTTGAGTGGTGAGCAGTTTTATACCAAAGTCAAGTCACCCAAGAATGGAAACCCACTGGCCAATCTTGTTTCAAAGATTGCTAGAAGGTAATGAGAACTTGTCACCCGTTGCCTTCTGGACCACAGATGTAGATGTAAGAATAAGTGGTAGGAGTGAGGCTGGGGTCCATTCTGTTGGGATTCATAAGACTAGAAGACTCACCACCCAGTCCCCTATCTGGTTCATCAATCCTCAGAGAGGTGGGACACCCACATGTCTCCCCATGTGGAAGAGGCAGACGGAGAGCCGTCCGTCTGTTTCTTGTCACTGGTGGAGCTGACAGCTTTATATCCTTAGTGGAGGGGGGAGCTGAAAGGAGGTGCCATGAGAGTATATCTGTGTGACAGGAAGGGAAGATGGATATTTTTATAGAGGAAGAACTACACTGAACAAGGGAAATTAAATGGAAAGACCATAAAGGTCTCAGGTTGGCAAAACCAATTAGTAGATGTTTACAGAAGATAACCCCAGAGGTCAGATGGGAATTGCTTTTATGTCAGTACTCTAGAGTTTGAAAAATGAATTAGCGTCCTCTACACCATAGTGCGGTAGAAAGAGACCCAAGGCTCCCTCCTGCTTGAGCCTATAGCCAGATGTGCACCCTCAGGCGAATGACCTAGAGTCTCAGTCATCTCTTTCTTCATCTGTGGAAGGAGGGGATTATATGAGCTCATCCTAAAGGGCCTTTCCAGCACCAACATGCCTGGAAATCCTCTTTGACATCTGGAAATTTGGGGGGACGTTTCAAGGCTCTATCATTTATAATTTGGCTCCTTGGGATTTTGTGGGCCATGTATGAACTTCCTTTTGATGAGTTTGGGGAGAAAGAGTTTCTCCTCTCTTTTAGGTCTAGTCTAGTCTAGTCTACCTCAGCCGCTTTGAAACAGGAATCATTTACATATAAATGAGAAGAAACTCCTGGGGAATGCCCTCCCTCAGGGTGTTCCCAGCTGTCTGATGAGCTTTGCCTTCCTGTGAGCCATCAATTTCAAAAGCCAAAATCCAGAAGCTGTGGTGTCAAGTCCAAATAGGCCAAGTGAAATTATATAACGGAAATTTCAAATGTGTTCTCCTGGAAGCTCTTAGGAAAAGTACAGTTGGAAGAAATTTCTGGACAGCCAGAGAGAAAAAGAAGGAATCCTTGAGGAAGCCAAAAAGAACAGGGTTGCATTTTATGTCCCACTGGAACAAAGTGAAGTCCCAGCAAATCTGTCTGGGAAGATGGAGAGAGATGAAGGAAACTTGCCCACAGTGACACAGAAGTAGAGCTGGGGTCAGACCTGAAGTCTGAGTAAAGAGAAAGGAAGAGATGATTATTGCCACTATTTCTACTATGATTGAAACCAACAGCTCCCATTAATTGAATTCATCCCAGGTCCCAGCCACTGTGCCCATCAGTGATAGGACTTATTTCAATTAATGCTGTCAACAAATATGGAAGGAAATTCTCAGGGCTGGCAAATGCTTAACAACCAGCCATGCATCTATATTTATATAGAAATATGTAAACAGAAAAAAAAAAAAAGAGAGAAAAGGCTCTGTTTTGTAGCTTTGTAGTTTCTGCCAATTTCCATGGTAGACTCATCCACCATGGCCAATGTCAAGCTGGCAATGTTCTATCACCGAACGCAGAGTTGGGAGGAGTTGTGTAGGCTCTTGTAGGCAGGTGCAAGTGGGCTCTAGCACACTCCTGATTCTTATTCTCGTTGTAGAGATGAAGACCCAGAGACCCAGAGAGAGAGAGTAACTTGGCCAAGACACAAAGCAAATACATGTTGGAGTCAGATTTTGCACGCAATAGTCTGACTCCAAAACTTGGGTTCTTAGCCATGATGCTTCACTGACATCTGGGAAATAGTCTAATTCAAACAACAGCTGCCCCACCCCCCGCCCCCGCTGCCAACTATAGACTGTGAACCTCCATTCTAAGCCTTGGTTTGATCCATTCATTTGGCTATCATATTTCTATAGACTCTGGGTACCTGCTGTCCTCAAAATTCCTGCGCCTACCCCAGTTTCCACCTGGACTCCCATAACTGTGTCTCCTCTCCTCTCACATGATCCCAAGAAGAATCCGGGAATGTTCAGGGCAACTTAAAAAACCATAGCTGGGACCTTTCCCCAAGTGTCAGAGGTTCGATTTTCCTTAGTATTTTTTAATCAGAGAGTCAAAGACCGTTTGATGAATGTCACATGTGGGGAGGGAAGTTTACACAGAAGCATCTAGATGGTACTAGACGTGTACAGCTGGCTCAAGGAAGTTTCTATTTCTTACTCTTGACTTGCCATTGATAGAGGCAGAGTTGCCAATCTCTGACCTGCATAGCTGTGTTTCATGAAACATTAAGGAAGTGTTTCTGACTTGGATGGAATGTCTTGCTGTGATCAGAATGTGGAACCACTCTCTCAGGGAATAAGTCCCAGTACTGAAGAAGAGAGGATGTCTTTGTCTTCTCACAGGACAGAAAGGGAGAGGAACACCTGCCCTCTTTGCATATCTCCCAAGATTGCTCAGTGGACTTCTGTGAAAGGGACATGAAACCTTGTGACATGATACAAATAGAAAGTAGAATCATTTATCCTAGAGGAATACTGCCTAGAGGACCATGTAGTTTTATCAAAACTCAAAGAATTGGGGTGCCTGGGTGGCTCAGTTCGTTAAGCATCTGCCTTTGGCTTAGGTCATGATCCCGGGGTTCTGGGATCAAGCCCTGAGTCTGGCTCTCTGCTCAGCGGGGAGCCTGCTTCTGCCTCTCCCTCTGCCGCTCCCCCTGCTTGTGCTCTCT
>PISX010001071.1:34097-216657 GCA_004024625.1 Mellivora capensis
GTGCTGGACTATAACTTAATATATATATTAAATAATATACAATATATAACTTAATAGTTATTGTTTTTGACATTTTCTTTGAGATCTGTCTTTTAAAAAATATTTAATATACATTGTTTATGCCTTCAAAAGGGGAAATTATATGAAAATATTCTGTTTAAGGTTCATCATTTTCAGGACATTTTGTTAGGAAAAGAAAATTTTCAAAAAAAAGATCCTAAAAATAAATAATGCACAGCTCATGCCAAGCAAATACCTAACTTTTAAAAAAGCTGTTAAGTATTTCTAAGTGTCAATCCAATGGGTAAAAGGTTATAACAGGCTATTTCAGATCCCTTACTCCAAACATAATTGAAACAAATAAAAAATATGTGACAATATTGTGTTCATAAGATAGAAATCACGGAAAGTTAATAAAAACAGCCAAAAGGAGAGAAAGACAGGTGAGTAAAACTTATTATGTTATACAATTTAGCCCCTTTGACTAAGTTTAAAGAGGCATTGATAATAAATAAACTAAACCAGATAGGTCCAAAACAGGCCAACCAAAGACATCATTAAATTAAAACTAAATTAAATTAATTTAAAATTAATTAAAAATTTAATTAAATTAAAACTAATAGTTTTAATTACAGTTACACTCGTTCTGATTGATGCCTCAGCTTTTTAAAAAAATGCATATTTTCAGGGATTAAAGATAAGAATTTGGTGGGACTTGCCATATAGGAAGGCTCTCATTTTCGTGGAAAAATACAACCGTTTAGTTGCAGATTTGGAGAGTGTACGAGAGGGTGCCTCTCAAATTTTAGCAGCTTTGGAATTGGACACAGACAGCGGGGCTCCATGCAGCAAGCGTTTCTGATTCAGTAGGTCTGAGGTGGGGCCCCAAGTGTACATTTCTAGCAAGTTTCTGGGGGATGCGGATGCCCCTGGTTCAGGGACCACACTTTGACAACTGCTGTTCTGGAGTGACTAACCTGATCTCTTTGTCTTACAGGCTTTCCCCAGAGCCAAATCTAGAGGCAGGAACCCGATTCCCAGGCCACCATCATCCTGCTGTTTCTACCAGCACAAATTCTCTGGAAGGATCACAGTCTTTGGAGCTTAAGCCTTGTTAATGATGAGAGCTTTTTCTGTACACTCCTGGGCAAAAGAAAAATACACATTCGCTAATTAGCTGTAATTGGACAGCCCTGTTAGCAATAAAGTCTGTGCTAGGGGATTTGAAGAAATTCTGACATCTTTTTTCACTCTTACTGACACAGGCAATCTGGAGACAAGAAAAAAATGGAAAAGTAGCCCAAAGAAAGTCTTCAAAATGAGAATCAGAAAATAAATGAACCCTCACACCTCACAAAGGTTTTTAAATCCTTTGGTCTATGTAACTAGCGACAATACATTAAGATAATAAGACACCTTTCTTATCAATTACATATTATGCTTTTTCATATGTAAAATATATTTAATCATCAAAAGCTAGCATAGTGCTTACCCTGTGCTGGGCATTATGTAGAACACTTTATAGAGGAAACTTTAAATTGTCCTGGTAGCTCTGTGACAGGGCATTATTCTCACTCCCAACTTGCAAGATGAAGAAACCGTGATACAGAGAAATGCAGTAAGTTCCCTGGGCTGCTGTAAGGGGCAGCCCAGGGATTCAAACCCAGGCAGCAGTGTGAGCCCAGCACTTGTGCTCTTGGCCACCTCTCTCTGATGCTTGATTGTAGGCTCCAGCTAGAACAACTTCGCCCATTCAAAACCTGCCCTGGGGGGGTGTTGCATTAGAGTCCCGGGGGGGGGGGGGGTGTTGAAAATGTGCTAATGCAGGGACCTTCCCTGACCAATGGAATCTTTTCAGGTGGGACCCAGGCACTGGTATGTTTACGTGGTTTTTTGTTTTATTTTGTTGTTTTAAGAGGGAGAGAGAGATAGAGGAGGCAGGGCGAGGGGCAGAAGGAGAGAGAATCTTAAGCAGCCTCCACCCCAGCACAGAGCTCCATCTCACGACCCCGAGATCACGACCTGAACCAAAATTAAGAGTCGGATGCTTAACCGACTGAGCCACCCAGGCACCCCACCAGCGATATGGTTTAAAAGAGCCCAGGGGCTGCTAAGGTGCAACCAAGATGGCGAAGAATTGTGCTAGAATGTCAAGTGACTACCTTGAGCCTCCCGTGTGCTTTTTCTTTGAAAGTAACCGAGGACAGGGAGGCTGACGGTTGCATTACCGGCACTTTGGAGAGGAACAGTGGAGAGAGATGGGTCCCAGACCCTTCTCTGCAGGGACATCTCTCCAAGTATGCCATAACCAAGAAAGTAGGAGGTGAAATTATATAGCAATTATTATAGCAATACAGTGGATTAACCCATATGTGGCTTTGGGTTATTGGTGACTACACCCTTTGCCCAAACAATTGTACTCCTCCCATGCTTTATTTGGTCTTCATTCTTGTTTTATTCACAGAAATAACCTAATTTCTGTTTGATTGATTGATTGATGGATTGATTTTACCTTGGAAATTTGGATCTAATGAATCCTGGCACCTTCTCTGTTACCTGGCCAGAGACCATCACCAGCCAGTCCGGGAAGGAGCTGAGACTCACATGGAGAAAGAATTCCTGTTGATGCTGTTAGGAAGAAATGGCTGGCCTCAGGGTTACATTGTTTCCCTTTGAAAAGTCCTTTGTGTAAGCCCTCAGTGGCGCCAAAACAAAATTAAAACAAAAGTAACCACAAGGTTTTAATACCAATTAAATGCTATTAAGGAGGAAATGATTACTAAGAATTAAATGGTCACAAGCAACAACAACAACAAAATAGTAACATTAATAGTGTAGGACTAGCACACATTAGCACTCTCTATTTCCTGGTAATTGGGGTCGGATCTGATGGAGAAGAACAGTGGCTTGTCATCCCATGAACCTCCCAGTCCGGGTCTTAATCATCCCAGCTCACCCCCCCCAAGCAACTACCACCCATCTCATTTATAGTCATAGGGAATGAGTGTGGGAGCCAAGGACCTTTCTCCATCATGTCGTGATTTGAACCCAGCTCTGAGGCTAAATCAGGACTGATTTATAAATGCATATATGCAGGATGCATAAATTATGGGGCCCACTGCAAAATGAAAATGTGAATTAAGAATTTCAAAATGGTGGCAGCAGAGCATTGAACCAAGAGCAGAGTCCTCCTAAGGGTGGGGGCCCGTGGGAGGGCACCGTTCACAAGCCACAAAGCCCACCCGGCTCCATGTTCTTGCTGCTTGAAATGGGTTCAGGGCTGGCGGCATCAGCCTGCCCTGGGAGCTAATTAGAAATACAGAACCTTGGGCCCCGTCAGAGAGACACACTGAATCAGAGGCTGAGTCTTGACAAGACTCCCCGGGGGGGGAGCTCTTTGTGAGCCCAGTAAACTTTGAGCTCCCTCCCCTGTGCTTGCTTTTGTGAGGTGATTTTCAAAGCACTGTGATCTAAATCACCACCATCACCACTCAGGGTGCAAAGAGAGCCAAGTCCTTTATTTCTCCAAGTAGCGGCCCAACTCTCATCTGTACATACCAGCAAGAAGTCCTGCCTCTCCATGAGTCCTTCCTTCTTCTGCTCAGGAAAGCCTGACCAGCCCAACAGACCCACCAGGGCAGACAGGTGTAAAGCCTTGGACAACTACGGGCACACAGGTACAGAGATGTTCCTGCTGGCATGCATCCTTAATGAACCCCCATGTGGGAGTGCCTAAGATGCGCTATGGGACCTCCCATGCAAACACCTCTTTCCCCGCAGGACAGTGGAGTTACCTGGGATCACTACAGTCCCTGAGTGAGACTCCGGTGATATTGAATTTCAGGATGTTATGCATGCATCCTGGTTCATTTCCTTCTGCGAAGTTCCCGTGGTAAGCAGAACAGTGGTCTCCCAGAGATGTCTGCATGCTAGGGACCCCCCAAACCTGTCAGTATGCTACCTTATGTAGTCAAAAGGATTTTGCAGGTGTTACGAAGGATCTCAAGATGGGGAGATTTTCCTGCACGACACAGGACGACACACGTGGACCTGATGTAATCACAAGGGTCCTTACAAAGGGGGGCAGCAGGGTCAGAGCAGGGGAGATGTTGGGGAAGGAGAGGCTGGAGTGACATGTTACTGTGGCTGGAAAAGGCAGCAAACTGGCTCTTCCCTGGAGCTTCCGGAAGAAAGGCAAAGCTCGTTTTATGCCAACTCATTAGAGACTTCTGACTTTCAGAACTGGAAGAAAATAAATGTGTTGCTTTTAGCTGCTAAGTCTGTGGTCATTTGGTATAGCACATGGGACCCCTGATACAGATCCTAAGTAAATGTATCTGTCTCTTCCCAAAGCAATAAGCTCATTGTATGAAGTCCACCTCCATGGGCTGCCAGATCCCCGAAGACCCACTTCCCAGGAGAACAGGTGTTTATCACACACCCATGAGAGTCCACTCACATGATTTGCCCCCTCGACAATAATGTACCCCAATGAGTGATGGGTCGCCCTAGAACAATTTGTCTAAGGAATTAATACTCCTAGAAGTTTTTACAAAAAATTCCGGCACAATTTTAAAATTCTACCTCTTCGGTCATGAAGTTACCTGAGACATTGTAGCAGGTCGGGATGTGCGCTAATCTACCGTGGCGTGTCCACACCATCTTCCCTCCACTCACTTCCCTTCCTAAATCTGGTGTCTTCCTGACTTCACAGGCTCTCTCTGTCCCACAGAGCCTGCTGACATGTCCTGTCTGGATATAGATGGGCACTCTCCCCTTTCTTTGCAAATTGCCTGGAATCAGTGATTCCCCTTCTTGCTGATTTCTGGGGCAAAGGGACAGGTATAGTCTGCAGGTGATGGGAAGGAGAATTCAGAGTAACAGTTGTCTTCTCTGATGGAGGGGAGTGTGCACTTAGATCCTGGCTGCATGTTTGAATCCCTTGGAAGACTTAAACAAACAAAAAACCCTACCATAAACCAGTTAAATGAGAATCTCTTGTGGTGTGGCCTGGACATCTGTATTTTAAACTCATCTTCCAAAGTGTAACAAAGCTCTGACACAGAGGATGACCCACTCAAGAGATGAGTCCTTCGGGTGGGAAGTCTGGGTTTTGGGTAGGGGAGAGGGTTACCCTGCAGAATCTACCACAGACCATAGACCTATCCAAACTGAAAAATAACCCATGGGGACTATCACTCAGTAGGTCCTTAGGATCCAAATGTGCCCTTGGGCTCCCAACACTAAAATTCTGCCATTTACTGGTTAAGACATCTTCCTTCTCTTCCCCTCAGTATCCTCATCTGTAGAATGGAATTATAGTCCTTACCTTTTTTTTTTTTTTAAGATTTTATTTATTTATTTGACAGAGAGAGAGATCACAAGTAGGCAGAGAGGCAGACAGAGAGAGAGGGGGAAGCAGGTTTCCCGCTGAGCAGAGAGCCCGACGTGGGACTCGATCTCAGGACCCTGAGATCATGACCCAAGCCGAAGGCAGAGGCTTAACCCACTGAGTCACCCAGGCGCCCCAAAAGTCCTTACTTCTTTGAGTGAGAATTGAATCGTACACTCGGGCCAACTGTAGACACCCCTGAGAGAGACATGCTTCTCTCAACTTCCTGTAGAGCCTAGGGCTTGGGGATTGTGCAGGAAGCCACTCCCCATGTCCCCAGCTGCTGGGCTATCCTGCCAGCCCAAGAGGAACTGCCCCCATGTTTGTTTTGTCCCATCCCTGACATTGCACACACCATGATCGCTGCCAATTAATGGGGTTCCTCAAAGCAGCGCAATAACTGGGTGTTAAAGACACCCAGGGCTCAGACTTTTGTGGTTGGTGTTTCTTAAGTTCTGTGCAAGGGCGGGGGGCAGACATCTGTTGCTTTGGAGTCTTCGAGACTCGCCAGCCCCTCACGCCTTCCACACGAGCGAGCACAACAGTGGTGTGCCACGCCGTACCTGGATTTAATGACTGGTGATTGAAACGATTATAGTATTTAGCTTTAGATCTTGTTCCAAAGGCAATAGATCTTTTCTGGTGCGCAGGCATGCTGTGATAACCCAGATGCTGATGGAACCTGTCAATGGCATCTTCTCCTCTTTGAACACCACTGCCTTCTTCAGTGGCCGAGGACTTTCTGTGAGCTGGTACTCACCTGGGGCTTAAAAGGCAGCACGGCACCATTGAAAGGCTCTTCCCCAGGGCAGAAGCCGCCTTTCTAGAGGTCTCTGAGCTTGTTCACGGACCCTGATCTGTCCTGGCAAAATGGCAAGTCCCAGAGGTGTGTTGGTGCCACGGCTGGTGGTCACCTTTGCATTCAAACATGCCTGCAAGAAGGGACACATGGCAAGGGGTGGGGGTAGGGGAGATGCTGATAGCAGGAGGAGGAGCATTCCTGAGACCTTCAGAGGAAGCATCACCACCCCGTGGAGACTTTTATGCAGGAAACCCAGAGAGAAAATAGATTTGGGAGGGGGGTACAGAAAGACGAGAAACTGGACAGGTTGCTTGTCCCCACAGTTGAGGTCTGCATGCGACAGGAAGGGACAAGCTGCCAGGACTTCAGCTATTTCCATTCTAAGGCCTTGTGGGCTGGGCGGGGCAGGAAAGATACCCTAAGAAGAGTGAGCCACGGGGATCCTATCCCTTCAGGGGAGGGTGTCAAGTTCAGGGAGGAACAGCCACAAATAGCTTTTCTGGAAGTCTTGCCAAATGGGACGTTTCTGTGGTCCTTCTGTAAACACCCTCTATCTTGTAGCTGGGCAGGAGACTCTCATCACCCCCGGGAACCACGTGAGCATACTGGGAGAAGTTTAACTGTTGAAAAATGCAGGGTCTGTGGAACCTTCACGAAGGTACTAGAAATTAGCCAACCTGAGGGACTTGTCGTCTGCACCTAAAAGTCGTCTTTCCTTTTTTTTCAGGCTTTTGTGTTCTTGTTTTTTAAGTTTAAAAAAAAACCTCCTACCTATTTTAGTCAGCCATGGAACTTAGACACTTCCTAATTTTGCTGGTGTTCGTTTTTGGACTAAAAGGATAACAGCTTGGGGCGCCTGGGTGGCTCAGTGGGTTAAAGCCTCTGCCTTGGGCTCAGGTCATGATCCCAGGGTCCTGGGATTGAGCCCCACATTGCATCGGGCTCTCTGCTCAGTAGGGAGCCTGCTTCCCTTCCTCTCTCTCTGCCTGCCTCTCTGCCTACTTGTGATCTCTGTCAAATAAATTAATAAAATCTTTAAAAAAATAAAAAAAAAGAAGGATAACAGCTTATATGGTGAGCTGGGGGACAGTTTCTACCCAGAGCCTTACGCCCTAGAAGAGAATCACGTGTTAATTTATTTTTAAAGAAGCAAGAGACTGTTACATAAAGGCATTCTGAGAGAATGTCTATTCTAGGCCACAATTTTTCTTAAGCTAATATTTTCTTTAAATGTTCTCTCTCAGTCTGACTTTTCTTGGGGCTGACACTGTTTCTTAAAGATTGTCACATTCTTTGGGATAAACCTGGGATCTTTCTTCAAATTATAGCTGTCCCTGGGGCTTGGTCATTTTGTTTAAAAATAATGTGCCTTATGTTCATATTTAAATGTAAATTTTTAGATGTGCCCCCAAAAGGTCAGGCTCCCCCTACACCTCCTGATGCAAACTTAGCTGATTATCAGAAGGAAGTCATTCAACTGAGTCTTAAGAGGGTTTCTACCCTCATGTGAGGACATGTAATTTCTGGCACAAGTCCCATGGGAAGAACACAAAGTTTGCTTCCTTCCTCTTGGCATCAAAAAATTATCAGAAAAACTTCTGATTAGGAGGAAAAGACGTGGAATCTTACAGGGGCTCTAATCTATAAAAGAAAGGCAAATCCATCTTTCCTACAGTTTCCACATCCCTCACCCATGACATAGAGTTGAGGCTGAGATACGCTTCTAGAAGGTGAGGAGAAGCTTTACGAGGAAGTCTGTTTTGAATTTTCATGCGATCCCAGGAGACTTCAAGATACAGTTCCCGATCCCTCAGAAAACATTCCGATCTACTCTAGATCTGAACACCAAGATTAGATGAAATGGTGATAAACGCAAAGCATCTAAATTTTAGTGAATTTCTTAACTCCTACTCCCCAGGGTTGCCTTTAAATGCATCTTTAATTATAATTGACACATTCATCGGCTGCTTAAAAAAAATCTTTGTGTGAAACCACAGACCTGATTGTTGAGACTGGCATATGTCTGCCTGACATCCCCAAATTTCAGGGACATTGCCTAAGAAGAAGCAACTTAAAAAGGGAACAGACAAGCTTCAATCTGCAAAGGAAATGGATTGCCAGACCTACCTGCGTCAGGGCCAGTCACCTACACTGCTCCTGGCTTCTTCTCTGTCTTCTGTTGTCTCACTATCTACATTCCTCTGGTTCTTGTTAGCTGGCAACTGATGATCCCCACAGCTCAGATGTGCCCCGAGCCTCTAGTCTTCTACTCACCTGCACACAGGTCTCCCTTGGACTGGCTCTTTCTATTCTCAACTACCCCTTCGTTCCTTGCTTTAGAAATCAGTCTCTCACAGAAATCTCAGTTTTCCAGACACCTGGGCAGCTCAGTCGGTGAAGCTCTGACTCTTGGATTCAGCTCAGGTGGTGATCTCAGGGTCGTGAGATCGAGCCCTGTGTCAGGTCCCCCGCTCAGAGTAGGGTCTGCTTGACATTCTCTCTCTCCCTCTGCGCCTCCCCCCTCGCTCTCTCTAAATTACATAAATGAATCTTAGAGAAAATAAAATAAAATAAAATAAAATAAATCTCAGTTTTGTTTTCCAGTCCACATAGTTTGAAGATGGTTCTCGTTGGATGTGGTCAGAACTCCCATCAGGCACTACTCCTGGCAAAAATGTGAACATTAGATTGGCTTTGATTAGTATTGTGAAACTGACAAATGATCCATCTGTTGAGACCCTAGGAAAGAGAAGCGGAGTGACCCTGGGCATCGTCCAAAGCTAAACTGTGTCACTCTAAAGGGATGTGCAGTGGTTCCGCAACGAAGTACAGAAAAAGGAGAGTCCCTAAAGATCTTGGCACAGTCTCAGAGAGGGGGCGACTGGGTGACTGGATGTGGTTTCCATGCCCATTGGAAACCCATCTTACCACAGAGGAATCCTGCATCGGGCAATCTTTTTTTTTTTTTTAATTTTTTTTAAAATTTATTTATTTGTCAGAGAGAGAGGAAGAGAGAGCAAGCGAGCACAGGCAGACAGAGTGGCAGGCAGAGGCAGAGGGAGAAGCAGGCTCCCCGCCCAGCAAGGATCCCGATGTGGGACTCGATCCCAGGACGCTGGGATCATGACCTGAGCCGAAGGCAGCCGCTTAACCAACTGAGCCACCCAGGCGTCCCTGCATCAGGCAATCTTAACTGGATCATGAAAGAGTAAGCTTTCATGTAAGCTGCTGCTTCTCTCTTTTTTTTTTCTTTTTAAGATTTATTTATTTATTTGAGGGAGGGTGAGAGGAGCAGAGGGAGACAGGGGGAGAATCAAGCAGACTTGGGGAGAATCAAGCAGACACTAACCATGGAGCCCGACTCGGGGGTCCATCTCACAACCCATGAGATCATGACCTGACCCAAAACCAAGAGTCGTTTTCCAAATAACTGTGTCACACAGGCACTCCTGCTTCTTTTGATTTTATTCCCAATAAGATTTGTGATTATGTATTTGTATGTATATGTATATGTATAAGGAAGGAAGGTGTGGGTCATGCCGAGAGGTGGATTCCAGGAAGGTGACCTCTCTCCCTGTAAATTACTAAGTTAGAATACAAGTTCTATCAGTTAGTCTTTCCAACTTGGTTAATGCCTTTGCTCCTCAGTCCCAGTATGTGGAAAGAACAAGTTTCTCAACCCGTGAGTCTGGAATCCAAACTTGAACGTGGCAAAGTCACCAGAAAATACCACTTGACATGGCCTTGGAGGAGATGGCCATCCTGCATGCCACAGACCACAACCAGCATGCTCCTCTTTGAACCTCTCCAGATGGCCCATGTTTATATGTCTCAGATGGGAGAATCAGATTCCCTCATTCATGAGAGAAATGCTTAGTAAATTTAAGCTGACCAGAACGTGCCTCAACCTGTTAGTGATGGAAAGTTTTTCCCAGGCCAGTTTTCCAACATTCCCATTTTCTGTCAAGAGTTCCAGGATTCTTTTCTTTTTTTAAGATTATATATATATATATATATATATATATATATATTTTTTTTTTTTTTTTTTTTTTAAATTTATTTAGAGAGAGAGAGCATAAGCAGAGGAAGGGGCAGAAGGAGAGGGCGAGATAGAATCCCAAGCAAACTCCCTGTGCTCCACACAGGGCTCCATCCCAGGACCCTGAGATCATGACCTGAGCCAAAACCAAGAGCTGGACACTCAACTGACTCAGCTACCCAGATCCCCAAGAGTTCCACGATTCTTAAAGTGAGCTGAGTTCAAGGGCTTAGCAGCATGAATCTCAACCTTCCTATGGTCAGACAATGTGCCCTGTTGATTATTTTAATAACACCTGGACTGTCTCACCTTCCTTCATCCGCCATCGCAGACCTAAGTCTGGATGCCATTGGCTCACACGGGGGTAAACTCGGTGGGCTCCTGACTCTCGCACTTGCCTCTAATGTCATTTCTAAACTCCTCCATCTGGCACACCTCTTATAATTAACATGGCCAATTAGGTCCAACCCAACCCCCTCATTAAGTTTATCCATAATTTGGCCTGACAACAGCCAAACCCACCTTATTTTCATTGTTCAAATATAGACCTCACACTCACTTGTCTTGTGGGCTATCAGTTATCTATTGCTGACTAACAAACCATCCCAAATGTTCACGCTTAACACGCCAATCTTTTTTTTTTTTTTTTTTCTCACAGAGATGCAATTTGGGAAGAGCTATGTGGACAATGAGTGTGTTCTATGTAGCATCAGCTGGAGCCCCTGACTGGGAGCCAGAGCATGGACTTTCAAGATGGCCACCCCCACAGCTGGCAAATTGGTGCTCAGCCAGGACTGTGGGGTGGGTGTCTCTTCATGTCCACGGGCTGTCTGGGCTTCTTCACAGCATGGTAGTGGGTTCCAAGGATCAGCATCCCAAGGGAACCAGGAAGAAGCTTCATCACATTTTACGTCCTAATCACGAGGCTACCCAGATCCAAGGGGAGGGAACACAGACACCATCACTTGACAGCAGGAGTGTCCAGGCACCCTGTAAAAATAAGAAAAAAAATCAAGGAAATGAGCGATCATGCAGGCATTCTCTGGAAAGTGCAATCCACCACATGTAGCCCGAGAATGGTTGATTGGTTTAGGTTGGATTGTCCAGGGACACTTCCTACCTAGCGGGGCCAGGTGTCAAAGAATCATGTTCTTGGGGCGCCTGGGTGGCTCAGTTGGTTAAGCATCTACCTTCAGCTCAGGTCACAATCTCAGAGTCCTGGGATCGAGCCCCACGTTGGCTCCCGGCTGAGCAGAGAGTCTGCTTCTCCCTCTCCCTCTGCCGCTCCCCCTGCTTATGTTCTCTCTCTCTCGCTCACTCTCCCTCAAATAAATAAATAAATAAAATCTTAAAAACAAAAAATTATGTTCTCGGCTCTTGGAGAGTCCATCTCCTCTTACAGCTCAGAAAACCAAGACAAATAGAAATTGTGACTTGCCTGAGTCATGGTGAGTGGCAGCTCTGGGAACAGCTGGCAGATTTTCATTCGGTAGGTTCGGAAAGGGGTTGGGGAGTGTACACGTTTAATAGATGTCCAGGATGACTTGCCGGAACAGGCACATTTGGGTCCCACGCTGCTGCACTTTACCGCTCAGGGGGGCTATGGTTAGCAAAGGACACATGGGCAGCGGGTTAATAGAAAGAAGCTCAGGAGGGTGTGTTTGCAGAGCAGGGATATTCAAGCCCCTCTCCAAATGGAAGCCCTTATTACTGGTCCAGAGCCCTGGTGCACCAACTAATCTCCCTGGATAATTAGGAGAATGACGAGTCAAGTTCCCCATCCTGCCCTGGAGACACGGCAATCAGGCACCGACTTGCTGCTGATAATTTAATCCGTGCTGGTGTGCTGGCATGCTGCCTTCTCCCCTCAGATGATTCACGGAAAAAGGAACCTGTTGCCACAAGCTGGAGTCCTTCAGGTGCCAGCTGCAGCTGTGCACTGGCTGAGGCAGGAGCGCCCTTCATTATGCAATTATCCATAATTAGGTGCTCATTACTACTTTATCAGCGGGGAGCCAGCGCCCACCTGTGTAGGGCGGTCGCGGGGTGGGGGACTGGCAAGCCAGGGGAACAGAGCCTTGCTTGTTGTCCAGGAACGTGACAGGGAGACTCGGCAGTCCCAACCTGCACGGGAGGAGGGGGCGCGGCTGCGCCCCACGCAGACACGCGGAGGCCAGCTTTGTCAATGATGCGGATGTCCTAATGCTGGCGTTCAGGTTCGGCTTAGGGTAGATGCCCAAGGAGAGTGAGAGTGGAAGGACGCAAGGGAGATGCCCCTTTGTCCTCAGTCAGGGGAAAAGCATTTCTGTTCAAAACAAGCTCCCTTAGTTTAGAAACGAGGGTT
Organism: Mellivora capensis; assembly: GCA_004024625.1. NCBI lineage: Eukaryota > Metazoa > Chordata > Mammalia > Carnivora > Mustelidae > Mellivora > Mellivora capensis. Next base: position 46,675 of record PISX010001071.1, read on the forward strand.
GGGGCTGGGGAGGAGTGGGGCAGAACACGTTTAATTCTTTCTCCAGGAAAGAAATCATCGGCAATGAAGTACCTGCTGGACCCAGATTTGGAGCAAGGGCCCTTTCTTATACCTCCTTTTACCTCCTGCCCCAGAGCACCTGGCAATTGCTGGAACACTGCCCACGTTTGGATAAGGGGGTGGGGGAGGTCTGGATAAAATACATGTGGAAAATAGGAGATCTGTAGGGAAGGTCCACCTTCAAGGCACAGAGAAAATATGTGTGATGGCCTCGTTCCCTCAGGGGACAGGAACGCAAACATCCAAATACTTAAGGTAATTCTTTGGGGACAGGAAAGCAAATATCGAAACACTTAAAGTAATTCTGTAAGGAGAGGGCTTACTTTTCATGGGAAAATAAGCAAGAAACATACACCTTATTACGGATAATGAATTGGCAGAACAATTAATTCTTCCTGGCCTTCTAGAAAGAAAAGGTGTAAGAGTAAATGTACTGATGTACCTGTTAAATGCGTTGTAAAGGGCTCGTAGTTAAAAGATTCAGGGTCTAACCCACAGACACAGGTACACTTACTTTGGGGACTGCAAGTTCAGAATTAGCCTCAACATACATGGGAATTCTGGAAATAGGGGTGATGTTGGCACAATGCTGTGAATAGCCTCTAAACGTAATTTTACACTAAGTATACATAAAGAAGTATGAATTTAGAAGATGCTAAGGGTGTCACTTTTGAAATATTTCACAGATAATTCTGGTTCAGGTGGAGTGATATTGAAGGAAAAGAATAGAGCATCATTTTGCTTGTTATACCAAATTGATTAAAACTGTAAATACTGGGAAAAAAATACCATAAGTATTCTAGACAACAATTTGGGAAACTTTTTTTTTTTAAAGTGATCTTGTGTGGAAGGCCCTGTTTAAGCTTTATAGAAATCCTCTACACCAAAATTGTTAAATTTAACCACATAATTTAAAATTCTTGCATATGGTGTATAGCAATGTTTTTAAACATCATATGCAAAATCAAGACATACGATGCAAAGAAAATATAAAGGAACTTATGTATACATCTAGAAATATACTAGGATGGCTTTCCATATATAGGTATATATAGATATATATGAAAGAATATAAACATAAAGAAGGGGCGCCTGGGTGGCTTGTCGGTTAAGCATCTGACTTTTGGTTTCAGCTCTGGTCCTGATCTTAGGGTTGTGAGATAACAGCCTTGTGTCAGACTCCCAGATGGTTGTGGAGCCTGCTTAGGATTCTCTCTATTCCGCCTTCTGCCCCACCCCCAACCCTGCGTGTGCGTGTGCGTGAGCGTGTGCATGTGCGTGTGTGTGCGCGTGCGTGCGCTCTCTCAAATGAATAAATAAAAAGAAAAACTTGAAAAGTGTGATGAAGGATTAATTTTGGTGGTATTCAGAATCCATAAAAAATAATTGAAAAAAAAAAAATAACCCAGTGGAAAAATATAAAAGGGGTAGGAATGAGCAGTTTACAAAAATAAGTATCACTAGTGAATAAATAAATACCTCTCACTCATAATTAAAGAAGTGCCTATCATGTCAACAACACAATGTCTGTTTTTACCTGTAAGATTGGTAAATATTAAGATTTGTAGTAGGGTGCCTGGGTGGCTCTGTCTGTCATTAAGTGTGTGCTTTCAGCTCAGGTCATGATACGGGGGTCCTGGGATCAAGCCCCACATTGGGTGTCCTGCTTGGCAGGAAGCCAGCTTCTCCCTCTCATACTCCCCCTGCTTGTGTTTCCTCTCTTGCTCTGTCTCTCTCTGTCAAATAAATAGATAAAATCTTAAAAAAAAAAAAAGATTTATAGTAGACTTGAAAGTTGTTTAGAGAGTCGATCTTAAACCATAGCAGCACACACAAAATCTTAATGGTGTGTGGAGATAGAGGAATTAACCTGAGGGTGGTAATCGTTTTGCGATCTATATGTGGATCTAGTCCTCGTACTGTGCACCTAAAACTTACATACATGCCAGTCATATCTCAATAGAAGATAATAAAGGGCTACCAGTCATTTTCTGTGAAGCCACAAGCAATTGCTAATAAGGGTAGAATCCTATTAGAAGGAGTAAATGCGGGGCACCTGGGTGCCTCAGTGGGTTAAGCCTCTGCCTTCGGCTCAGGTCATGATCCCAGCGTCCTGGGATTGAGCCCCATATCAGGCTCTCTGCTCGTTTGGCGGGAGGCCTGCTTCTCCCTCTCCCACTCCCCCTGCTTGTATTCCCTCTCTCGTTGTGTCTCTCTCTGTCAAATAAATAAAATCTTAAAAAAAAAAGAAGGAGTAAATGCCTCCTGTGTTTTTCTCCTACATCTCTGAAAACATGAAGGCATGGTCCCTTGGCACTGGATCAAGGAGAATAGAGGCAGGAAAGACAGAGGGATCCCAAGAAAGGTCAGTTGCATTTTTATTCTCTATTTTTTATTTATTTTTATTTTTAAAAAACATTTTATCAATTTATCCGAGGGAGATAGTGAGAGAGAGAAAGAGCATGAGAAGGGGGAAGGGCACGAGAGTGGGGAGCCCACTGTGGGGCTCGGTCCCAAGACTCTAGGATCATGACCAGAACTGAAGCAAGCGTTTAACAGACGGAGTCATGCAGGTGTGCCCAAGAAAGCTCAGCTGCATTTTTAGAGACTATTTTTACGACATGAGCATTTGCCCTGGCTATCTCTTCTGCTTGGAGAACATAGTCCCTAAATATCCACTCAAGTAACTCCTTTGCCTTTGACCAGTAATGTCACTGCAGCCTACCCTGGTTACCATCATTAAGACTATAACGTCTTTGGGGCTTGAGATTCCCACCTTTCTCTTTTAGATTCCACCCCCCATAGTTTGTAACACCTTCGAACAGATTATTTAAGATACATAAAGATACATATTGTGTTTACTTTTTGGCTGGTTGTCTTCTCTCCACTCTCGCTCACTCTCTTTCTTTCTCTCTCTCTCTCTCTCTAATACACACACAGGGGCCCACACACACATTATGCACAAACAGCACACAGGAAGGGGGTATTTTCTGCACACTAATGCATTCTAAGCATTTATCAAAGTATCTAACACATGACACGAGCTCAAAAATTTGTGGAATAAACAAAAGGATGAAAGTCCCTTCGTGCTTCTCTCAGATACCCTTTCGTGTTAGAATCTTAGCATTTTTGTTACTGTTACAAGAATAGTTAGTGATTTTGATCTTTATGATGGGTAATGGTTCAGATGAACCATAGTAATGGATAGTGGATGACATTTTGTCCATCCTCCTCTCTGCCATGAGCAGCCCATGTAACCTTGGAAGTGCCTTCCCTCTGTGGGATTGGAATAGAAACCCAAGATCTTTATTTTGATATATCACCTCGATTACTCATTATAGAAGTGGAGATGCCAGATGCTGGTTGTGTCCTTTTATCATCTCATTGAATGAAATGAATTGGGATGAGTAGGGCAGCCATCTTTCCTTGGGAGAGGAAGACGTTGGACACCAAAGACACGAGGAGAAGTGGTATCTGTGGACAGGCAGTTAACAAAGTGAACTATCCAGGGGAGACAGAAAAGAGCATACCATCACTGTAGTGGCTAGGCTTTAAAACTCCGGGGTGTTCCATTTGCCCTTTGCCATAAAAATGACAGAGTTGGGTTAAGGATTCTGCACCCCTTATTAGCCATTAGCATTAACAACAAAGATGAAAGACCCCAAAGGCAATTTTTGTCACTGAGATCTGAATTTATTTCCCTTTGCTGAATCTTAAATTAGTAGTTAACTGATGGTGAGATCTGTACCAAGAGGAGGTCATGTTTCCAGCTAACATTTCCTAAAGCCATTAGATATCCGTATTTCCCCCCCATAAATTCAGAAGCTGGAGTCTGACAAGACTAATAAGGGGGGAAAATCCACACTCAATCACACTATCTTGAGTTTATCTTTCAGAAACAGATGTAGGCTCCTACCCTATCTCTTATAACTACCCGGCAGGATGCAATATAAGAAGAACTCATATATGGGAGCTTTAGTAGAGAAAATCCTTTTTGTGTTTGATCTTCCCCTTTTCCAGAAATACTGACAGTTGCTGGGGACCATTATCTACTTACCAGGGTTTACATGTGGTTTAGATCTCCTAGATTACTTTTAAGCTAAGATCCAGTTGAAAAGAGAGTACAAAGGAAATTTGTTTGTTTGTTCCAAACACAGAAATTGGGTGGGATAGTTCTAAAAGAACCTGTGTATTCCATTTTGGTCAAGGGAAGGCCTTTAATTCCACCTCCGGCTTCTGAGAGTCTCCATATAGAGAATAGTTTTCTAAATTGTCTGTTTATTATGCTGTCTCTTAAACAGCATGGCAGTAGCTTCTGGAGAGTAACAGAAAGTAAGGGAGAATACTAGTGTTTACGGAGGTCAGTTATTTACATGGTATTATGCTTTCTCATATATGCTGCAATTTAATGGTCCCATTAGCTCTGTTTGGTAGAAACTGTTCCCATTTACAGACAAAGCTATTGCCTACAAGCACTAGGACGGCAGGATCAGGATAGACGGATCTGGAGACCCTGATTGGAGAGGCTTGAAGGCTTTTATATTTTTGCTTAGTACACCATCAGGCCTTCGTTTGATTTAATTGATCAGTAAATATTTATTGAGTGTCAATTACCTCTTAAGTGTTATGCCAGGTTCCAGATACAATAGTTACCAAGAGACTCATTCTTTGCACTTATCACTTAGTCTCCTGGGAAAGACTATATTCGTCTTTATGTACGTGGATAAATGTATGATTTTAAGATTGTGAAAAGTGCTATGAAGGAAATTGCAAGATGCAATGAGACTCAATGAGGAAGAAATTTCACCTGGGCTGCTACAGGGACAAAAGATTTAGCAGAAAGAAGATACCTAGAAGATTCTGAAGTAGGAAGAGCACATGAGAGAAATACAGGAGACCAAGGCCATGGGGGATTGTTGTCTGTCAGAGTTTGAGAAACCAGCCTAGAGAGATAAGCAGCCACCAAGTCATAGAGAGCACAGTCGGCCCTGGGAATAATTTTGGACTTTATCTTTAAATCGTTGCAGGGGAAGTTTATGCAGGGGAATGACATAATTGATTTGCATTATTTTAAGATCATTTAGTTGTTAGAAAATAGACTGGAGAGGATGTAGGAAACACTAGTTAGGAAACTGTAACTAAGGTTCAAGTGAGAAAGGAATGAGGTGGGAGGGAATTCTCTTCCTCTCCCTCTATCACTTTGGATAAATGATGATGGAAGATGTCATCAATGAATCCAGGTTTGAGCAACTGACCCAAGATGGCGTTATCCGCTGAGATGGAGAAGTCAAGGCAAAGGCAAACTTAGGAGAGTTTTGTGGGGAGGATGGGGTTTAGCATTCAACTCCAAACACATTGATGTAGAGATGATTCAGTGAAGTAGATGGCACAATGGCAGCTTATTATTATGTGACTAGAAGTTCAAAAGAGGGGTCTGGACTGGAGATATAAATTGGGGGTTGGTATGTGAACTTGGGACCTCAACAGTATCGCACAATGATTAAGAATATTTGGAATCAGGTAGCCTAGGTTTGGGTCTCAGCCCCATAACTTATTGTAGGACCTTGGACAATTTTCCTCAGCTTTCCATGCCTGCTTCCTTTTTAATGTAAGGGAGAATATTCCCATAGAATCCTCATGATAAATGACTAAAAAGCTAGTAGGTGCCAAGATCTTAAATCTTATTTTAGTTTTATTGGTAATAGTAGTAATAATAGTAGTAATTTAAAAATTGAGCACCTGAGGGGTGCCTGAGTGGCTCAGTTAGTTAAACGTCTGATTCTTGATTTTGGCTTAGGTCATGATCTTAAGGTTGTGAGATTATGCCCCACACTCAGTGGGGAGTCTGCTTGAGATTCTCTCTCTCCCTCTCTAAAAAAAAATTGAGCACATGAAAGCGCAAAAGATTGGAAAACTTGCCTAAAGAGAACATAGAGTAAGAAGGAGGGCAAGCCCCAATTTCTAAGGATTGAGTAGAAGATGAGTCTGAAAAGTCAATCAAGAAGTAGACACCAGAGAAGTAGGAGAAAATCAGAAGATGGTGACATCATGGAAGCCAGGAGTATGGAATGTTCTAGAAAGATGGAGGAGTCAACTGGGAGCAAAAATAAAAATTGAGAAGTCTCTCCCATTTGGCCACATGGAGTGGAGTGCACCACTGACTGTATCCAAGGCAGTCTGAGCAGAATGGCGGAGTGCAGGACTGGACGGAAGAGAGAGGGATGGTGTGCATTTATGAGAAGCAGGACGCAGTGAGATAGTTCTGAAAATGGGGATAATCGGAGCATGTTTGAATACTGTAGGCAGAGATCAAGGAGGAAGAGAGATACGGTGCAGCAAGATAGAGAGGAAGTAAGGACAGAGCAGGGGGGTGAGAGAGGAGACGAGGTCCACTGAAAAGGAAAAAGAGGAAGGAGTCAGTATCAGAATGATGGAGAAGAAAGTCTTCCATTGTAACTGAAGAGAGCAGAAGAGGCAGGACAGATGCAAGAGGGTGCTGTTTTGGTGGTAGAACTCGGTGTCTGGTCTGCTAGTGGTGATGGAAGTCAAAGGTTGAGCAGTGGTCAAGCTATGCAAGCAGTTCCTGCAGAAAGTGTAGCTCACCAAGAAATGCATGCTAATTCCTGGTAGAATCCCTTCAAAGCCTTGCTTACCTGTGACTCAGTTGCAAATCCCTTTTCTAACAGACATCATATGCTCAGGGCTGTCCAGACGAGGTTTTGGTCAGGCTCTCCTAAGTTTGGTGTTTTCCTGGGTGGATGCAATGGAAGAACAGAGGCACGAGGAAAACATGGAATTTGCAAGATTTCGGGGCCCAGTGACCCTTGTGCTCCTGAGCTGTAGCCAATAAGGAAGTTGAGGAACCGTTTTGTGAAAAGATCATGAAAAGGTGGGTGTTAATTCTGTGGGACAGGGTTGCAGAGGGCACCATAGAGATATGTGGGAGGAAGTGAAGCTGTGAGGTTTCAAGAAAGGGAGCATCCCAAGGTAGGGGGAGATGGGTCCCCATCTAGCAAAGGGTAGTGAGGTACGTGCTAATGCCTTTCAGAGTTTCACATAGACTTGGCCATCATGTCTGGTTTGTTTGAGGGTGCTGAGGTCATGGGACCTTCAGAAGCCACATTTGATCTGGAAGTTGAATTTGTAGTTAAAGAGACACAGAGGAAGAAGCCCTAGGTGACTGAGATAGGCTCATACACCCAAAGCAAAGTATTGAGTACATAGAATCTTTTTCCCATGTGGACAGGATGCTGTTTCTGGCATAGGTACCACAGTTTGTCCAGAGAAAGTGAATCGGCGCCATTGTCACCCTGGCTGGTGCCTTGGGTCTCTCCTTCAGATCACCCGGTCCCCACATCATTCCATATGCCTGCATTGTGTGCTTTTCAGGTGCATCTTCTCCTTAGTTAAGGATGACAACAGCCAACAGCAGCTGCATCCCTTATAAACAGAGCGTGTAACAGAGTAGGGGCAGGGCACCATATTTAACATTTTATACACATTGTATCGCTTAAGACAGCAGTGTGAGAAAGGCATTATTATTGTCATTTTATATGTATATTTTTGTCATTATATATATGTGTGTATTTTTTTTAAAGATGTATTTATTTATTTGAGAGAGCGAACGAGAGAGAGAGAGCGTGCACGTGCATGAAGCCTGACGCAGGGCTTGATCTCCCAACCCATGAGATCGTGACCTCAGCCGAAACCAAGCGTTGGACGCTCAACCGACTGAGCCACCCAGGCACCCCTCATTTTATATATTTTTAAGGCTGATAGAGCTTAATTTAAGCACATTGTCCAAGTTCACCCCAAGACAAAGTGGTCGACCCAAAATTCTGACCCAAGAAAGCTGACTTCAGACTCAGTTCTCCTTACTGCCATGTTGGGATGGTTCCCTGTACCAGTTAATAGTCACCCTATACGTACTATGGAGGCAGGCATCTGCTGTGAGGGTATCTCTGGGAATAAAAGTCTTTATTATCCTGACTTTTCGAATTGCTGCATGGATTTTATTCTAAGCAAAGGCATAGCAGTCCATTTCATGAATATTCTGATTTTATTTAAACTCTCCCTTATGGAGGTGCTTGGGGAGCTCAGTTTGTTAAATGTCTGACTCTTGCTTTTGCCTCAGGTCTTGATCTCGGGGTCATGAGATCGAGTCCTGCATGGGGCTCTGTGCTCAGTGGGGAGTCTGCTCGAGATTCTTTTTCTCACCTTCTCCCTCTGTCCCATCTCTGCCCCAAAACACACACACACACACACACACACACAACTTTTAGTAAAAAAATAAAGAGTAAACTCTCCCTTATGTATGCACATCTAGACTTTCCCCTCTTTTTTCCCATTTCTGTTGCAATTAAACTTTCTGGCACATATATTTGTAGAAGTGTACAAAGTCAGTAAGATAAACACCAAAAGTGGAGTTGCTGGGTCAAAGGATGTATGCATGTTTCACTTGAGACGTATTCACACCGCTGTCCAAAAATACATCCTCTCGCCAGAATTTTAAGAACATTGTCTGTTTTCTTGCCTATTTAGTAAGCTTATAAGTTTGTGCCAATCTGATAGGAGAAATATGATCGCTCATTGTTTAATACATTTATTCCACTAAGGGAGCCTAATTTTACCGACTACTTTTCTTTTTTTCTGCAGGCTGCTACTTTATGTATCCTGCCCATTTTTCCCCCCACGGGGTAATTATTCATTTTCTTACTGAGTTATAAGAGTATTTTATGCCCGAAGGAAATGAGTTCTTTATCATGTATATTTTCCCAGTATATTTTCCGAGTTTGCTAGTTATCTTGCCTAAAGAAACCTGCAAGATAGTTAAGTCCCATTTGCGTGTGTTCCTTTTTCAAAGGTGATCACAGGCAAGGATGTGCTCAGACATTATCCTGAAGCATATGTGAGAAATGTAACATTACTTATCAAAATGTCGGCAGAGAAGGTAATTAACTTTTCACTTCTCACCATTCCGCATGCCACTTTTTAAATACTACGACTGTACTGCTCTTGTAACTAAGAAGGCCAAGCCCCTGGCTCTCGCTCTGCATATTTGAAACCCAGGAACTGGAAACACACCATTTTTAAACAGACAGTGGCCTCCTCTCTCCCTTTCCTCGCTGCTTGAAGCTCCCAAGTTGTGCGTTGAGAGGTCTTTTGAGTCCGAGAACCGCAGTAAAATTCTTCTATGGGCCACGCTGATGTTAATGGCTAACATTTGGGGCAAAGGTCTCCTCCTTGTCCACATCTGCAGCTTTGTACAGACTTCACCTCCGAGATGCCTGAAAGCGTGAAGCCAGGCAGGAGGTAATGTGTATTAGCAAGACAAAGAGCCCACGAGGGGAGAGGCGGGGGTTGAGCTGTAATTTACTGAAGATTTATTAGGCCTCATGAAATCTGCCTGAACCACCCATTTTCTGGCTCATCTGCCCACATCTAAATAGAATGGCTTTGTTAGTGGACGATGGTCATTTAGAATTATCTAGCAACAAATCTCAGTGCTTAGAAAGGCGGACCGACGGGAACCGCACGGGGGAGAGAGTTCATGCTTTGCACACAGAACCCCAGATCTGGAAATATGGAAATGTGGGAATGCCAGGGCCTCGCTGGGGGCCTCTCCCTTGACTTTTATTTGTGGTCTGAGTCCTTTGGGGCGGCTTATTTGCTTGAGTGTGTGAATAAAGCTCAGGAGAAAGCAAGGCAAAGGTACGTTCATAGAGAAGCCTGGAGTTCACGAGGGTGATTTTCAGAGAAATGTGTCGAATGTTCTGCTTTTCAGAAAAACGCCCAAAACCTTAAGACTCAATGGAGCATGTCCAGTAATATTTTAAAGCCCAGCTCGCAAGCACGAGATCTCTCTGGGGCTACACAAATGTCAAGATTGCTTCTCGCTAATTTGAATGAAAGGTAAAAGTTATTGGGGCTTGGTTTTCCATTAAGCCTTAGGCTTGCAGCTCGTTAATAGGGTGTTAGAAATTCTCCTGGATTTTATTAATAGGAATTTCCCTTTGGGTTTTATCCCATTGCTGGACTCACAGGTCTCTATTTGCCCATCTATGCAATGGGTAGATGCTAAAAGCTTCATGACAAAGCAAGGTATTTGGAAAAAACGTGAAAGTTTATGGATTTCTCCCCATAGAATATGATCTCATTCCACTCCACTCGACTTTGGAACCCAAAGGATATAAAGGGAGAGGTCTGTCCACCTTAATAAAATTCTCATCTGCCCTTACTGCTGATGTAATGTGAAAAGGACACATTCCTAAACTTAACAAGAAGAAGGATAAATCGTTCCTTCTGTGGGTCTTAAAAGTAGTAAGTAGGGCTGATGGAACACAGTCAGACAAGGGAGGGCACAGTGGGCAAATCCACATCAGGCCCTTGAAATCAATACCAAGGCAGTGGCTAGAGAGGAACGTAAGCCAAGACGACACAGCACCCAGCCAACGGCATTACATTCTTGGCCTTGGATAAAGAAGGGAAAAAGCAAGAAGCTTTTAGAAGCAAACGCACTACTTTAAGCCATGCTTGGTGATCCCCGGGAACATGTGGAGCCAAAAGCAAGTAGCTCTGAAACAACGTTTAAGTTCTTTGCTTCTCCATCGACGTCATAATCACCTACATGACTATGGGTCGGAGACGCGCACCCGTCTTCGTGTGTCGTCGGTGAAACCGTCCAAGCAATGGGCTAGTCCTCCATGAATGCAAACGAGACCACAGTTGTCTTGTCTATAATTGTCTCAACTAGCCAAGTGCCTTTCTTTGGTGAAAAGAGCCATCCCAAACTCCTTGCTCTCTCTACCCCTAAGGGCCCAGTACATGCTCCATGCTTTATCTCTTTCTTGTGGCTTTTATCCACATCACATTAAAGGGACTCTCATGCCTTTATGCAGGCAAATAAAAAGTAGATTTAGAGAGGAGAGATGAAAAGAGCACATTCCACCGATGGCTGACTTTAGGATCCAGCAGCCTGGTGTTCAGACGTTGGCCAAGTTAAAAGTTGCACTGGGTTCCTTTACATCACAAATTCAGAGGGAAACATGAAATCAGGCATGTGCCCGTAAGGACTTGTAGTACATTAAAATGAAATTGTATCATTGGCAGCTCTTGAAAAGGGATTTCCAGGCCTGCCTTTTAGCCTTGGCTAATGGGGAAGAAGAGCTCTAGAGCTAGAGGTTTGCAATTTGCCCGCTCAATCTGTTTCCATTTAAAGAACACTTTCTCCAAAGCTAAAAGCAGGTAACAGAGCCTCCACCACACCATTACCCCGAAGATACCAACTTTTCCACTGGTTCTGATGTTCTCGGGAGGTATGTTCCATGGGAAACGTCAGGGCCTCGTGCTGTTCCCCTGAGCAGATAATGATCAAACAAATCACAGTTAAAATTCAGTTAGCTCTCCAAATGAAACACATCAGAAGAGAGGGGTTGAGTTCTTTCCAGAACAAGCCTAGCTTCAGAAGGGTACAGACGTGGAAGAGAGGGTAATGGGTCTGTTTCGAGGCTGTGCCATGTGACAAGGTTTGCTTTTTGTTTTTTAATCAGGGGGGACCGTAGAGACACAATCATTGTGTGCCATCACACTTGGACAGCATTCAAACTGCCCCCCCCACCCCTTAAAAATTTTTTTAAACTTATTTATTTATTTACTTAGAGAGAGTGTGAGTCGGGGGAGAGACTCTCCACCAGACTCCACGTTGAGCGTGCAGTCCAATGCAGGGCTTGATCTCAGGACCCCGACATCATGACCTGAGCTGAAACCAAGTATTGCACGCTCAACCAAATAAGCCACCCAGGTTCCCTTGAACTGCCCTTTTAATTAGGGAAGTCAACCTATCTGGAATCAGGTGGCATGTGTACCCTAGCCCCACTGTAGCCTTAAACATGATTTGATTGAAACTACTGTCTTCATTATTGCCATACACCCTCCGATACTCCCATGAGGTAACAGAAAATGTGTGTATTCGTCTCTGTGCCTATTCCTGGCACAGAGCTCCTGAAACCCTTGTATGGAAACCTGGATGATAGGAGTGTCTTCTGTTCTAATGAGGTGCCTCCAGATGGGCTTCTGGATGGCTTCTATGTGAAGGTTAGGTACCAGAAAGATCAAGCCATGATTAGAAGCTTGGGGTTTTCAGCCCCGGCCCATTCCCCGTTGTCCAGAGAGTGGGTGAGGGACTAGAAATGGAGTTGAAGATCAATCATGCCTACATTCAGAAGACTCCATTAAAAATTCCAATAGTAGAGGGTTCGGAGAGTTTCCAGGCTGGTAAACATATCCATATGCTAAGAGGGTGATGCATGCCACTCCACAGGGCTGGGAACTTCTGCACTTGGATCCTTCCAGATGCTGCTATTGTATCTCTTCCTCTGGCTGTTCATCTGTATCCTTTATCATGTCCTTTAATGAGCTGATAAAACTTTTATAAGCATTTCCTTGACTTCTATGAGCTGTGCTCACAGTTAATCAAACCCAAGGAAGTGCTCTTGGGAACCTCTTATTACAAATAAGTTGAACAGAAGGTGTGGGTAACCTGGAGACCTACTACTTGTGGTTGGCATCTGAAATGGGGGTGGCAGTCTTGTGGGACTGAGCCTTAACCTGTGGGACCTGATGTTGTCTCCAGATATAGACAGTGTCAGAATTGAGTTGAATAGTAAGACATGCAGCTATTGCCACAGAGAAGTGTTTGTTGTGGAAACCTCCCCAGCGCCCCCAACCAAATCTGGTGTCAGAAGTGCTATGAATATAGTAGTTGTGTGAAGGTAAAGGGTACTCATAGGAGGCAAACTGAGGTTTTTCCTAATACAACACCCATAAGCACAGGCTCTACATCTCCTTAAAGAGAGCAGTGACTGGCCAAAGGGAACCCCACTGGCCTTCGTTCCAACATTTTACTGTTTTTGACTCTACTCTCAGTCACCCTTTCTTGCCCATCCAACATTCAGCTCATTCCCGGGCTCAGTTCCACTTCTTTGCTTCCTACATCCCCTATAGGGTCAAGATACTAATGCAACTCAACCAGCCTTTACTAAAACCCTCCTTCAGCCCTTGACTAACCCTGGAAAGCCAAGCTACACTGGGGCTTCTGATGCCTCATGCCCTTCCTCCAAAGTCCCTGCAGATACAAATACAGTAACCTGTCTTAAAGCTCACTGTGCTCTGGAAATAGCGTAGACTTTGGAGCAAATGGTCCTAAGTTTAAATCCTAGCTCTGTCACTTAGAAGCTTCTGTGTTTTTTTTTGTTTTGTTTTGTTTTTTTTTTTTGGTTCCCCTTTTATCACCACAAGGTAGGGAGAATGAAAATAATACAGAGGAGCTGGCAGGTTTTGACAGTAACCTTCAAGACGGTCCCCGATCGTTTTCACCTTCTGGTGTTTGTGCTCTGTGATCTCCCTCTACACTGAAACAGGGTTAGTCTTCTGTGACCAAGAGAGCATGGAGGAGGTGATGATATGTGACTTTTCAAGAAAAATAAGAAAGGGCATGACAGTTTTCTTTTCTCTGGAAGCAACACTGGGTCAGGAGGACATTCAAGCAGCCTTATGGAAAAGCCCAAATGGAGGGAACTTTGGATCTTCCCACCAACATCCTTTACCCCGTGAGTGGGTTACCTTGGAAAAGGATCCTTCAGTCCCAGCCAAGCCTTCAGATGTCTGCAGTCCCATCTCAAGAGAGACCCTGAGCCAGAAATACCCAGCCATGAGCTCCTAAACTCATGATCCACAGAAACTGTGGGAGATAATATTCAGTGTTGCTTTAAAGCCACTAAGTTTGGGGCTTACTTGTTATGTGGCAAACCATAACTAATACACACATGGTAGGTCCAGATGTTTGTTTTATACTCCTCCATTAAGAACCTGAAACATGCCCTTTACCTTCCTAAGCATGTCATTTCTTATAAATGCTCATCTCCCCACCACATTAATTGCTAAAGCAATTATTCTCAGCTATGTTGTACTATCTCCTTTATAAAGAGATCCTTTCAGGGGCGCCTGGGTGGCTCAGTCGGTTAAGTGTCTGACTCTTGATTTTGCCTCAGATCATGATCTCAGGGTCCTGACATTGAGCCCTGTGTCAGGCTCCATGCTGGGCATGGAGCCTACTTAAGATTCTCTCTCTCTCTGGTCAAGTAAACACCTGCCTTCAGCTCAGATCATGATCTCAGGGTCCTGGGATCAATCCTGCATCTGGCTTCCCCCTCAGCAGGGAGTCTACTTCTCCCTTTCTCTCTCCCTCTGCCCCTCCCAGCTGTTCATTTTCTCTCTCTCAAATAAATAAAATCTTAAAAAAAAAAAAAAAGATTATAAACAGGCCATTTGCCAGTTATCAGTGAAATGAAAAGTTTGAATGTGAATAAAATCATTTTGCCCTATTAGTCCGGCAAACATTTGAGAAGTCCGGTGCAGGTTGAGTTTTGGGTAGACAAATTCTCCTGTGTATACTGCTGTTGAGAATGTGAAATATAATCCTTCTGAAGGATAACTGGCAACATGTATTTTAAAAGTCTTGATTAAAAAAAATTTTTTTAGTAAATAAATAAACAAATGTCTTTATAATGCTTGCAAGTTTTGACCCCATAGTTCCATTGCTGGAAGTTTATGCTAATAAATATAGGAAAATGGGCAAGTCATGGTATATCCATATGGCATCCATATGGTAGAAAAGTCGGGGCTGTTTAATAATGAGAATGTATTTTTTTCCTACATGTTAACCTAAAAAAGAACTTAAGGTACCATACAGAGTATAATGCAAGAAGGTATATATTAAATTGTTAACAGTGGTGGGGTGCCTGGGTGGCTCAGTTGGTTAAGCGTCCAACTCTTGATCTGAACTCAGGTCTTAATTCAGGGTCCTGAGTTCAAGCCCTGCATTGGGCTACACCCTGGGCATCGAGCCTCCTTAAAAGAATAAAGCTTAGTAGTAGTTATTTCTGGGTAATGGGAATACAACTAATTTTGGCTGTTGGTTTTTTTTTTTTTCCAGCCCTATATATTTTACCATTTTCTATAATCGGCATTTGTTGCTTTTGCAACAAATTAAACAACAAATTAAATTATTTAATAGTTTCCCGTTGCCTAGAGCTGTCTATCTTCATGCCACACATCCATCTACATAAAAAAATACTTTCACACATTGATAGAATGAATGCTATAAAGATAGTGCCATCAGAATTTAATGAAAATAAAATCTGAAGGATGATTATGACAACTGCTACCGTTAAGCCAGGATGTAAGCAAACATCCAGGGAGCGGATCGTTTCATATGATGGTAGCATGTCTGAGATTGCTAGAAACCGCTGCTTGTGGCTTTCTGGCTTTACAGAAAAACTGTCATTTAAACATTTACGAAACCCCTCCTTCACCAACAAATCATGCTACATGCATTACTGCATCTGTACGCTACCTCTAAAGTTCTCTACAATTTAGAATACAAGCTGAAAATCTCTTTCATACAGATGTCTTCAGTCAGTAGTGGTTTCTCAATATATACTTAGAAATAACACATTTAGTACTTAAAACGTCCCTCTGGGTTAGGAAGAAGGCTTTAGTCAGTAGTAATAGGAAAGAGCTATCCTTTCATGGTATTGAAATGTAATGTTTTGAGATCAGTTTTGAAAGTCGCTCCATCTTCTGGACACACTCATATGCACACACATGAAATCTCCCACCCGATTTCCGACACACGATAGGTGATCAATACATATTAGTTAAGAAAGGGAGGGAGCGGAGGGAGCAGAGTCAGTGATGTCATGCAGACCTTGTAAATATATTTTACCCAGAATAGAATGCGGCCCCTTACCTGTCCCTCCCCATCCTGTCCTATCCTGGGGTGTTCTAATCCCCTTCAGACAACTTCCTTCCTACTGTTAATGAGTGATTTTATTTATTTATTTTTTTTTTCAAAAAAGATTTTATATATTTATTTGAGAGAGCGAGAGCACGAGCAGGGAGGAGAGGGAGAAGCAGACTTCCTGCTGAGCAGGGGTCCCTCATCGGGACTCCATCTTGCAGCCCTGGGATCATGACCTGAGCTGAAGACAGACATTTAATGGACTGAGCCAACCAGGGGCCCCTTAAAGAGTGACTTTAAACACCCAAATGGAAATAACCTTATTCTGGGATTTTAGAACACTTTGTTTTGCCACTTAGAAGTCCCACGTGACCTTGGACCCCTCCTTTACTTTTTTTTTTTTGCTTTTTTTTTTTTTAAAGATTTTAAAATTTATTTATTTGACAGAGAGAGATCACAAGTAGGCAGAGAGGCAGGCAGAGAGAGAGGAGGAAGCAGGCTCCCCGCTCAGCAGAGAGACCCGTGCGGGGCTCGATCCCAGAACCCTGAAATCATGACCTGAGCCGAAGGCAGAGGCTTTAACCCACTGAGCCACCCAGGCGCCCCGCCCTCCTTTACATTTTTGAAGCTCAGTTTCTACTCCTGAAGAAGAGACAAAATAATTCTGCACTTTCCTCCCTCACAGGGTGATCGCCGAGATGGAAGATAGAACAAGGGAAATGCTTTGTGCTGTAAAACCCAAGGGAGAGGCATTGCTTTTAAGAACTTGCGCCACTTGCCATGGTCTTTTTTTTTTTTTTTTTTTAATGGTGCATGATCTGCGTGACCCACCCTTCTTGTGCCTCCATCTCTCTGTAAAGTTTTTGCTCAAAAATGGGCTGGAATCGATGTTCATTCCAAATCTGGGAGGATGGTAGGCTCCACATTTCCGCCCGGGCTGCCCACCCAGTATCCTTTAAACCCCTCCTCCTCTCCTCTCTCCTACCCTTTGCAGATGTCCTTGGCTGCCTTGAAGAGGCAGACAATGGGCCGTCCATCACTCCAGAAGCTGCTCCTCGTCCGAGCAGGCACCTCATGGGTCTGTTTGGTTAGAAGCATTGTTCGGGGTTGATTTGATTGCTGTCCAAACAACAAGCTCCCCAATGAAGAGCAAGAGACTCTAGTCGCTAAGCATTTGAGCAAGCAAGGCATTATCTAGTACACTGCCCTTCCTATTTGCCATAAGAGCCTGAAGGGCCACTCAGGAAGAGAATAGGGAGTCCTCTTGACACAGTGAATCAAGTCCAAACCAAACAAATTCCTCCCTCCGCGAAGCCTAGAGGCTGACAGGTCGTCTTTGATGTGAGCCGATGGTGAGGGCCCCTTGGGCTCCGTCCTGCAGAAAACGCTGGTTTCCTTTTCACCTGGCCTGCCTTTTCCTAAATGGCATGGGGTCCATTTTAATCTATTTGCAAACTTGTATGCCTTGTGCTCTTAAAAACAAACAGGAAGATCAAAATGCATCACCCAGAAAAAATAAAATAAATTAAATAAATGTAAAAAAAAATGCGTCACCCAGAGAAAAACTACCTTAGCCTCTGCCGGCTTCTGCGCGCGCGTGTGTGTGAATAAAACAGCGTTTCAGGATGCATTTTGAGCTTGTCACCCAGCTCGTCTTTGAACGCCAAAGAGTCCTCTGCCCTATTTATAAGGGGGTTTTAGAACCCTTTAAACCCAGTTCATACCGTCGGGAATGGAAATGGTTTCCAAATTTTCACCTGGCAAACCACCCTACGGTCAACATTCTAGTAGCTAACTCTGTACTATGTGGTAATGCTTAAATTTCCTGCAGTGGAATTACTGGGTTGGCATAAAAACATTTCACAAAGACTTTTGAAATATTTGTCAAGCCGCCCTTCAGATAAGTTGTTCCAATTTTCACCCCGCCAGCCATAGATGTATTCTTTACAGTATTATAATATTTAATCTATGTGCCAGCTGATGGGCTAAATGAAATCTCAGGTTTTATACCAATGTTTTTGATTACCAGTGAAAGGTAACATCTTTTCACTTACTGGTCCTTTTGAGTACGTGTGTGTGTGTGTGTGTGTGTGTGTGTATGATTATTGCAAATGTACGTATATAATATTGCAATATATTTGTTGCATGTGTATATACTTATATATATATTTGCATACTTATATATGTGTGTGTATATATGCATATATATATTATATATGAAATAATCACACACTATATATTTAGAGATACTGACCCAATTTCACTGGGTGTCTTATAATTTATTTGTAAGGAGTCCTAGCATATGAATATTAATTATATCAGCTCAACGTTTAATTGTGTCACCAATATATTCAATATGTCATTTGTCTTCACTTGGTTTATTTATTTATTTTTTTACCTTGCCAAATAATTGTCTTTTTTGTTAATTCTATTGAGGGCCCAAGCCTCTGTTTTGGAGAAGGTGCCCAATGTTCAAGGAGGCCATGGGCCACTTGGAGAGAGTCTCGCGGTTGACACGTGGCCTTGTAACACTTCCTCTTGGGTCTACAGCTGTCTCTGAACGTATTGATCTGCAGAGGAAAGGAGGTCTCTAGACAGAGTTATCCCGATTCTCCCACTAGCTGCCAGGACTCGCACCTCCAAATTAGAAGGTGTTACTGGCCTTCTGCCAGGATTTTCTCTGCTTATTTCCCAAGGCACTACACGTCTTTCTCATGAAGAAGAATTATGACTTAGCTTTTGTGAATTCATTAAATCTGGACTTATCTGCACTGTGCTTTATGGGGAATTCCTCAAAGTTTGAGGCATATCACACCTTACTAGGCTCTGTGTTATTTAGCTTAACTTGAATGGCGTCACACAGGTGCTGTCAGTACATCTTCTCATGTGTCTGTCTCCCCTGGAACGTTGTTTGGTTCCACTATAAATGCATGTTTCCCATTGTCTTCTGCTTTTGTATATGGTTAATGTACGGGATGTGTATTTCTTTTAAGTAGGCTCCACGCCCAGTGCAGAGCCCAACATGGGGCTTGAACTCATGACTTGGAGATCAAGACCTGGGCTGAGATCAAGAGTCAGATGCTTAACCCACTGAGCCACCCAAGCACCCCAACATTTTGTTTTTGTTTGTTTTTTTTTATAGGAAATATTATTCTAGCATTTTTCCACGTGGGCTTGGATTACCAGGAGAAACAATTAAATAATGTGAAAGTAATACTTTTTTTCTCCTTTCCCAATATTTACACATTTTAATTTTTGCATTTGTTGAGATTTTCGGAACCATGTCGAATAATGGTTACAATGGTGGAACTGATGAGCTCCCAAGTTTTGGAAGGAATGTCTCTAGTATTTCAGTGCTGAGTAAAAATCCTGTTTTGCATTTTCTTTGTCAACCTGGGGGTGTTACTAGCATTAACGGGTAGAAGCCAAGGATGTGTTTAGTACCGCAATGTATTAAATTATTATAAATGTAAGTTTGGCCAAATATCTCAATAGATGATTGTAAGTAACTAGTTTTCCTCCTCCTCCTTCTAAAGAAGGCTTTTTTCTTTCGACTTATAAAAGTAAAAGATAATACTTGTACATTTTCTTATACTGAGCTATCTCAGCACTCCTAGTCAAGATGTACTATTCCTTTAAACACTCTTGTATCTGATTCTCCAGCCGCTTTGGGAATATGTTTTATACTATGCCACATGCAAATTTGATTGCTGCATTTTTAAAAATTCTTCCTCAATTATTCTCCCTACGAGTAGCATGCCTAAGTTTGGACTGAAGTTATCATGTTACTTAAACAAATCTCTCAAGGCAGGTTTCAGAAAACCCAGTGACAAGATGAATATTGAATTAAAAACCTCACAACACATTTCAATAGGCAGAGGAAAATACTTTGACATAATGTTCCTTCATGATAAAAATAAAAAGAGTGAGCAGACTAGGAATAGAAAGTAACTTCTTTATCTGATAAAGAGAATTTATCAAAAAATCCACAGCTAACATCATACTTAATAGTGAAAGACTGAATGCTTTCTCCAAAGATCAGAAAAGGTCAAGAATGGCTACTCTCACTGCTTCTATTTAGCATTATACTGGATAAGCTGTCCAGGGCAATTAGGCAAGAAAGTGAAATAAAAAACATGCAATTTGGAAAGGAAGAATTAAAATTTTTCTCTATCTGTGCTTGAAAAATATAAAAATATAGAAAAACCTAGGAAATTTACTAAATAACTACTAGGAATTATTCCAACCTCATCCCCCCTTTCCTTGTGAGCACCTTTAGCCCATCCAGCTTTGATGGAAAAGCTGTACTCTTATTCTACTTTTCATGAATTAACTGACACAATAAAGACTTGCCTGCATGGCTAAGAGTGTTTTTTCCATCCCTCCCTCCTTCTCTTCTTCGTCCTTCCTTCTCTATCTCTCTGCCTCTCTGTCTCTCTCTCCCTCTCTCTGTTTCTGTCTTTCTTTGTCATTAACTGCAATGAATTTATATAGATTTTGATCCAGGCTTTTGACACTCTGGGTCCCGGACCCAATAACTGCCCCAAACTTAGACAATTCTGTTTGTGTTTTCAACTGTTACTGAAATCCAGGAGTAGACTTACCTGTACAAAAAAAGACTGAGATTATTCCAAATGAGGAATCTGTGGAATAGAATTTGTAATGATTTCTCCATTTGAGGAAGGATGACTCATGGTTAATGCAATGTACTTTAAAAAAGAATGATTTATTAATTTGAGAGAGAGAATGCGGGGAGGGGGTGAGGGTAGGGAGAATCTTAGGCAGACTTCCCACTGAGTGTGGACCCCATTTGGGGGCTCAGTCTCACGACCCTGAGATCATGACCTGAGCTGAAACCAAGAGTCAGATACTTAACTGACTGAGCCACCCAGGCACCCCTAATGCAATGTACTTATGAATAATCTTTTTCTTTATCTTACCAACTGGAATTCCATGAAACTTACTGTGGAATTAATAGGGTTAAAGTCCTGGTGCTTTGTGTTGGAAGAAACTTAAAATTAGCCTTATAACTGGATTTTTTTTTAACCATTCAACTTCCCTAAATATATTTAAACGTCTCCTAGGCTTTAGATAAAGGCCCAAAATTTTCATGCAGTCCACAAGTCTCACCTGACTGAAGTCACCTGTCTTGCCTTTTCTTGATCCTTGCTTTCTCCCACTCTACCAGCAATCCAGCCACAGTGTCTTCTAACTGAGGAAACATGACATGTTCCTTCTAAACGCAGGAGTGTATGTCCCAGTCCCTCTGCCTGGACCTCTCCATCCCCCTCCCTCAACCTCCTTCCCTAGAAACCCCACTTCCCCGAGATCTCTAACTTCAGTGGTACATTGCTTTTGACCCAATGTTTGTGTCCCCATGAAATTTGTATGCTGAATCCTGATGCTCACTGTGTGGGTATGTGGAGGTGGGGTATTGAGGGGAGTGCCCTTATGAATGGGATCAGTGTTCTGAGGGAAGAGAGCTCAGAGGACTTCTTTGCTCCTTCCACCACATGAGGACACAGTAGAAAGATTTTTTTTTTAAAGATTTTATTTATTTATTTGATAGACAGAGATCACAAGTAGGCAGAGAGGCAGGCAGAGAGAGAGGGGGAAGCAGGCTCCCCGCTGAGCAGAGAGCCTGATGCGGGGCTCAATCCCAGGACCCTGAGATCATGACCTGAAGGCAGAGGCTCAACCCACTGAGCCATCCAGGCGCCCAAGAAAGATGGTTATGGATGAACCGGAAAGCAGGCCATCACCAGACACAGAATCTTCCAGCACATTGATCTTGGGCTTCCTGGACTCCAGAATGGTAAGAAAAAGATTTCTGTGTTTATAAGCCACCCAGCCTCTGGGATTCTGTTATAGCAACCTGAATAACATGGTCTTTCTCTCCTTTGCACGACAGGGTCCATTCTCCCTCGTCTTTGCCTTCACAACACCTTGCACTGCCCATGGAGATGTTGTTCATTTGTTCTTGCTAATTTGTGTGATTGTTTGGTCCGTATCAACATGACATCTGCTTCTGCATCTCTAAATCTTAGAAAATCCCTCGTTCATATAGCCCCCCCCCCCACATTTGTGGAAAACATCAACCAAGGCCATTTTACAACGTAAGAAACTTAATCTTTTGCATTTTAAATGTTGGGCATCTGGAATTGTGGAAATAAGACAATGAGTACTTTGAATTAATAATTCGACTTAACAGGGCTTTTGTTTGTTTTTTATTGCTTTAACCCGTATAAAGATAAAGAGCTGTCATGAGCAATATTTTCTTGAATTTACAAATACCTCCATGAGTATTTTGTCTATGGATCTTTTACTCAGTGACCAGAGAGTGTGATGTATTGCTGACCTACGTCAGTATTTTTCAAATACTCATTTCTTTTAATGAGTCTCAGGATGTACTAAAAACTTCCGGTTTTTCATTTTGACTCTTGTATTTTCAGACATTTTTATTCTTGATTTCGCATCTTGACAAATGTGTATTTATCAAAAAAGATACACATAACTCTCTTGCACCTCAGAAACAAAACTGTTGGGGTGCCTGGGTGGCTCAGTGGGTTGAGCCTCTGCCTTCAGCTCAGGTCATGATCTCAGGGTCCTGCGTTCGAGCCCTGCATCGGGCTCTCTGCTCAGCAAGGAGACTGCTTCCCTCACCCCCACCCCCGACTGCTCTCTGCCTCCTTGTGATCTCTCTCTCTCAAATAAATAAATAAAATCTTAAAAAAAGAAAGAAGAAAAGAAAGAAAGAAAGAAAGAAAGAAAGAAAGAAAGAAAGAAAGAAAGAAAGGAAGGAAGAAAGAAAGAAAAACTGTTGGCAGAACCCAAATGAAAAGGAAAGGAAAAGGAAGCTATTTTTTATTATTATTATTATTATTATTATTATTATTTAGGAAGATACTTAAAGGGAAATTTTAGATGCAGCTATAATATCTATAAAGCTGGAAGCCAAAATCCCTATAGCTGATTCTTGGAAAATCTGGTTTAAGGCGTCCCACTTGAAATAATTACGTGTACCATTTATTTTTTTTTGTATTTTTGTTAAGCACTCTGTGGCACTTACAGTAAATAGTTGTCATAAGATTTTATGAAAAGATAGATAAAGAAAGCCTGTTCCTCTTCGCCAGCTCTGCAGTAACTAATCCTCCACCAGCCAAAGCCACAGATGGGAGAAAACCATAAACCATCACTCTGGGTTCATACACCATAAATGAGAAAATGCATGTGACAGCATGTGCTTGGTGTTGGCACATAGTTGGCACCTTGGGTTTATTCATTCACTTCTTCACTCCGCTGGAGAGGACAGTTAACACAGATTTAGATCTTTATGCAAAACCCCAGATTGCCTCTCAGAATTTAAGTCTATACACCTTTGCCTCTGCCGTGTCTGTCCCACGTCAACATCCATGTGCCAAATGCTTTCCCTTTCCACTATACTTATTAGTTTTTAAAGATTTTATTTATTTATTTGAGAAAGAGAGAGAGACAGAGAGCATGAGCAGGGGGAGCAGCAGGCAGAGGGAGAGGGAGAAGCTGGCTCCCTGCTGAGCAGGGAGTCTGATGTGGGGCTCCATCTCAGGACCCGGGAATCATGACCTGAGGCTAAGGCAGATGCTGAACTGACTGTGAGCCACCCAGTCGCCCCCTGTCCCCCACCATTATACCCATTATTCTCATTATGGCACAATAATGCACCGTCAGCAATCATCCCTTCATCCAATAGTAGCCTTTAGTCTTTAAGACACACACCAGCTTCAGGTGAGCTCTAACGGGAGTGCTTTTTGAAGAAATGCCTACGCTCAATTGTCAGCAGAAACCTTCCCCTCTGTGGCTCACTGTTCTGGCCAAATGGCAGGTGGGACCTGAGGTCTGACTATCTCAGTGCTCCAATAAAAAGGATAATAAAATGAATGTTTGGTGAGAAAAATGCTTTAATGGCAAGTTGTGTAATTCAAACTTTTTGGTGGTGCTTTAAGGTCAGATTTTTATGACAGGGTCGTTAAATCGTTGGCTCAATGTTTTAAAGGTCTGGGGAATTTAAAGGCAGAAAGTATACTCTTTGTAGTTGTGTCGGTCCAGAGAACGAGGCAGGCAAAGAGGATACTTAGGGTTTGGGTTGCTTGCTGCAAAGCTTCTGGGCTTCTTTCTCCAGGTCATCTCCCCTCTGTGATGGGTGGTACCTTAAGCAAAAGAGGAGAAAAGGAGATGAGCTTCCAAGGAGCTGTTGGTTTTCCAAGAGAGGAGCAAGGTAGTCCTGCGTTCTCCACACCCCGCAAGGTCATCTGTGGCTATAAATTTGAGACAAAAGACCAGGCTGTTGCCTTTGAACAGAAGGAATCCCATCCTGATGACATGAATCTACAAGCTTCACTGTTTGATGTCCAAACCAACTGAGCTTCTCCTGACCACTGCTCCTTTTTGAATGAGGAGCTCAAGCGGCCACATCTTGGTCCCTCCTAGAACCTTTTGGACAATAGGAAAGAGAAACTTCCAGGGTGTTTGACTGCACTGCCCTCAGGAAACGATGGGCATAAAAGCCAACTGGATACGAATATCCATGAGAAAAATTGTGAAGACCACATCTACCATACCTTATGAATTATCATTACCCAGAATGTCAGTTCTGGATTAAAGAAAAAAAAAAACAACACAAAATGATGGTCTTCAAAATTAAAAAGATATTTTTGATCATGCACTAGCATGCGACATGAGTGTGTTTCATTGTACCGTATTTCTGTTATCTCTCGCTTCAGTAAGCTGGTGTAACTGTAGAATTATTGGTTCCTGCTCCTTGGACTAGGTAATTCCAGCTTATAACACAAAGAATGGCACACCATTTTCAGAGATTTTAGAAAGTCCTGCTTTTAGAAAAGTAGGACTAACACTTTAAGTTAATTATCCCCAAGTGGAGAGATTGATCCTCTCATGCAAGACACAGATAAGCATTTGCAGTACTCCTGGTTTGGGTTAAGAATACAGCAGGAGCCTAGGGTCCAGGGAAGAGCTGAGCAAAAGGGAAATAAAACACACAACCCTGAGCATTGAATATTTTGTCCAGATCAATCAGGGTTGTGATCATCTGTGTGTTTAGTGTATAAATCTCTGGATGAAGAGAAGAGTCTGAAATTCTATTATTCTTTCCCATTAACAATGTATATTCTTTTGCATTTGTAATGACTATGTGGATGGATCATAAAATCGGGATTACTAGATCAAAGCATATATACATTTTAAAGTTTCACCTACCTTTCCAAAGTAGTTGCACAATTTATACTCTCCTTTGGCAGAGTACATCTGTACTTGCTTCTGTCACCACCAACTATACATATGTGTGTGTATTAATATAATATAATATAATATGCATATTTTATGTATAATATATGTATATTGATATACTATTACACATATGTGTGGTGTATATGAAATATACAATATATTGCATACATATAATATACATGTAATGCATATGTACATATAACATGCTATATAATACAATATAATAGAGTATATGTTTATCTACATATGTATATATATGTATATATATACATATCTACATATGTATATATAATATCTACATATGTATATATGTATACATAATATCTACATATGTATATATAATATACATAGAATACATATAATATATATACATAACACATAGATATATTTTTGGATTTGTACTTCTTTGATAAGGAGCAGAGCCAAATATATTAATATATTTTCATACATTTTCCCATTGGGAGACTACATCTTTGCTTGTTTTAATTTTAGTAGTATTTACTAAGACAATTAATACCTGATTGTATACCATAACGATAAGTATCTTTACTTCAATATTCAGAGCGGAAAGAGTGCAGGGCTGTGAGGGAGGTGGTGGGACAGGGCCATAGTGCTTGAATGTCTGCGAATACCTACCTAACAATAGGGCAACTAGACAGCCAAAGTGAAAGTCTGCAGACAACATTTCGCAAAACTAAGTGACAAAGTACCCTCGCAAAGCCCAAAACACAAATAAGTACAAACCATGGGCAAATCCAAGACCACGGTCCATGGTGTCTCTTCACAAAAGAAAGGGGAGCAACATAACAGTGTCTGAGGGACTTGGGGCAGGAGAACAGGAAGTAGAGATTGTATGTGTTTGCTTGAGCTGCTGTAACAAAGTAGGCTACGTGGCTTAAGCAATAGAAATTTATTTTTGTACAGTTCTGTAGGCTAGAAGTCCAAGGCCAAGGTGTCAACAGAGTTGGTTTCTTTGGAATTCTCACTCCTTGGCTTGTGAATGGCCATTTTTCTCCCAGTGTCTTTCCTTGTTCTTCTTTCGGCGTGTGTCTGTGTTCTAATCTCTTCTTATGAGGACACTGGTCTCTTCTTATGAAGGCCCACCCTAATGACCTCATTTTACCTGGATTTCCCCATTAAAGACTCTGTCTCCACATACAATCGTTTTCTGAGGTACTGGGGTTAGGTCAACATTTGAGTTTTGTGGGGACACAATTCAACTCATAATGGAACACACTGGAAAGCAGGCAGGCCAGTATGAACACAGCAGATGAAACTGGGAGGGGTCTTTCCCATTCCCAGGGGCCCGAAGGAAGCAGGGCCTGGAGTAGTCACGTTGCTGTGATCTCTCAATTGGCCTACCAGGACAACCTTCCAGGACAGGGTCCTGAACTGAGCAGAGTACTGAAATTTGATTCAAAATTGAGCAGAAAACAGATGAGAGAGAAGAAGGAAAGGGACAGTCTCAGTAAAAGTGAGGACATAGAAGAGAAAGAAATTTCCAGCCACCATCTTTTTCAACAATTTACTCTAAATTATTATGCAGAAAAGGGAGGAGGGAGAGTGCCATAAAGTTAGAAAAGCTACTTGGAACCACACCTCTTTCAAAATTTTAGATAAACTAAGTTCACATAAAAATGAGTAAGGGAAAGACATGAAGATCAAATCACACCAAAAAAAGTGTTCCTCTTTATTGGTTTATGTACATACAATAAAATTCAGGCATTTTTCTCTCTTTTTTTAAGGTTTTTATTTATTTACATAATCTCTACACCCAACATGGGGCTTGAACTCAGGAGCCCGAGATTGAGAGTTTCCTGCTCTGCTTCCTCTGACTGAGCCAGCCAGGCATCCCTAAAATTCATGCATTTTAAGCGCTCACATCAGTTAACTTTGACCAATGCAATCATGTAACCTCCGCCCCATTAAGACATAGAGCATTTCTTGTTCTTTTCTTTTTTTTTTTAAAGATTTTATTTATTTATTTTGAGAGAGAGACAGTGAGAGAGAACATGAGAAGGGAGAAGGTCAGCGGGGAAGCAGACTCCCCTTGGAGCTGGGAGCCTGATGCGGGACTCGATCCTGGGACTCCAGGATCATGACCTGAGCCGAAGGCAGTTGCTTAACCAACTGAGCCACCCTGGTGCCCGAGCATTTCTTGTTCTATAGAGACTTTGCATTTAATCTTCCCCATTACCCCTGCTCATCTCACTTCGATCAGTATAGATTAGTTTTGCCTAATCTAGAATTTCACATAAATGAAATCGTAGAGTAGATAGTCTGTTGCACCCCTGTACTTTCACTGAGTATACGTTCCATGAGACTGAACCATATTGTTGCACGTGTGATACATAAGCTTTATTGCTGAGTTGTATTCCATTATATTTATGATATGTATTCTTTTGCATATATATTTGCATATATATATTTGCATATATTAATATTTTTTCATCTTTGTGTATGTTTTCATTTCTCTTGGACTGAGAGTGTATTTTCTGAGGCATATGTTAAGTGTGTGTCTAGCTTTATAAGAAGCTGTCACGACATCTCCCATCTTCCATAGTCTCTCATGATATACTACTACACCCACATTTTATGAGAGTTCCATTTGCTCTATATCTTCAATTAAATATTGTCAGGTTTTTTTCTTTTTTTAAATTTTAGCCACTGTATTTAAAGTATGCAGTGTTATCTCATTGTGGTTTTCTTTCTTTTTTCTTTTCTTTTTTTTTTTTTAACGGCAAAGCTCCATTTTATTTATTTATTTATTTTTGAAATTTTATTTTATTTTTTCAGTGTTCCAAGATTCATTGTTTATGCACCACACCCAGTTCTCCAGGCCGTACGTGCCCTCCTTCATACCCACCACCAGGCCCTCCCAAACCCCTCATCCCCTCCCCTCCAAACCCCTCAGTTTGTTTCTCAGAGTCCACGGTCTCTCATGGTTCGTCTCCCCATCCGATTTCCGCCAACTCACTTCTCATTTGTATTTCCTTGATGTCTAAAAATTATTAGCATACTTTTGTGTGCTTATTGGTCATCCATATATTTGTATGGTGAAGTGCTTATTAAAGGTTTTGGCCATTTTTTCCCCCACTTTGATTATTTTTATTGAGATGTAATTCACATACCAGAAAATTTACCCTTGTATAGTATATACAGTTCAGTGTCTTTTAGTACCTTTTAAAGTGCTGCTAACAACAACATTGTCTAATTTCAGAACACTTTTACCACCTCACAAAGAAAATCCATACCCATTAGCAGTTCTATTCATACCTTCTGTTTTTAATTCCTTTCCTTGTACCTACTTGTTTTGCTCTTTTCCTTCATTCCTTTGGGTTAGCTGAATACATGTTAGTGTTCAGTTTCATTTCTTCTCTTGCCTTATTAGATACACTTCTTTTGCTTCTCTTTTAGTTACTGACCTAGGGCTATCAGATGCTAGAATCTATGGAATCTATAGAATCTATGTAATTATTTTTTTAAGATTTCCTTTTTTTTTTTAAATTTGACAGACAGAGATCACAAGCAGGCAGAGAGGCTGGCAGAGAGAAAGGAAGGGAAGCATGCTCCCTGCTGAGCAGAGAGCCCAATGTGGGACTCAATCCCAGGACCCTGAGATCATGACTTGAGCCGAAGGCAGAGGCTTTAACCCACTGAGCCACCCAGGCGCCCCATGTACATATAATTTTAGATTGATAATTATTTTTCTTCAGTATGATAAATCTGCTATACCACTGTCTTCCAGCTTCTATTGAATTCGGTTAAGAAGTCAGTAATTATTTTTAGCCTTGTCTTTTTGTATATGGAGTGTTTTATGCCTCTTTTATTCCCCTATAACTTTCACAATTTTCTCTTTACCTTTGGTTTTCAGTAGTTTGGCTGCAAATGAGCCCAGGTGCCATTCTTTTTAGATTTATTGAGTTTGGATTTTGTCAAGTTTCTTGGACCGGTAAATTTGTGCTTTTCATTATACTTTGAAAAATTTTGGCTGTTTTTACTTCAAATATTTTCTTCAATATTCATTTTTTCCTATCCCCATACCTCTTTCTTCTCCTTTAATATCTAATTATGCTTACATAAAACTATGCTCTACTGTCCCTTCTCTGCTTTCTATAGCTTCTCTGCTTTCTATAGCTTCTTCTAAAGCTTCTCTGCTTTCTATAATTTTTTTCTCTCAGTGTTTCAGATTGGATGATTTCTCATGTTCCTCCTTCCCGTTTACTGTCATTTTGCCATCACTAATTCCATCCAGTACATTAAAAAGCATTTTTTTTTTTTTTTTTTTACTTTTCAGTTCCAAAATATCCATGTGGTTCTTATGGTTTTCATAGTTTCCATTTTTATTTTTGGTATTCCCTATTTTTTCTTTCCCTGAGGCCATATATTTCTTTAATTTTTTCAAAAATATATTTGTCTTTATTATTTTTTTTGAACAGACTTTCTCAATTTTGTCTATTTTTTATGAATCAATGATTTTTTAAATGAAATTCTGGGCATTATGGAGAATATCCATACTCCATATGGATAATATGGAGTCACAGTTGAGACTCTAGATTCCATTATTGCCCCCCGGAGAGTATTCCTTTTTGTCCCAGTAAGTGAGTAAATTTCCAGTGGATCACTTTGTACTTGCAGGCTTTCCATGAGCCTGTAATTTTTCAGGACCAGTCATCAGATTCTGCCTGTTTGGGCTTAATTGTAGGCTTTGTTAGGGTGGATCTAGAGTGAGTTTTATTAATTTTTTTATTCTTAAGGCACAGTTTTTTTGCAGTGTTTCAGCTGGATACCAGGGTATTAGTGAATTGTTAAGGAGATCGCTACTAAAGCCATAATTCTCACATCCCTTGGCACTGTTCTCTTCCCAACATTGCTTGACCTCTAGAGTCTGTTCTTTCTCAGCCCCACAAGCAGCTGCTACTTGCTAAGCCCTGGATGGACTCCCCATCATCTCTGCAGTATATTAACCAGCAACAGACTCACAAGAGATCCCTCTACACAGACTTCTGGGGCTGACTCTCTATGGAGTTTCTTCCCCTCTATTGTTCTGTCCCACAGACTCTAGTCCCTGTAGCTGCTCCGAACTCTGATGTCTTCCTTGTCAGCTCAGAAAAGAATACTAGATCCTGCTCAAAATCCAGCTCTCTATGCTTTACTTGGGAAATTCTCCCTAGGAAGAAAGCTTACCTGAGACTTATCCTGTGAGTTGTTCTTTCCTCATCAAGTGCCTCTTCTTCACAGACTCCAAAAGGTTGCCTCATATATTTTATAATGTTAGAGTTGTTTAATTGTAGGAGGATGAGTCCAGTCCTAGCTACTAAATTGTGTCTGGAAGCAGAAACTATCCCACAAAAATTTATTATGAGATAAAAGATAATGAGGAACCCAATAATATCTCTACAGAAAATGAAAACTTGCCAAAGGCATGCCATAGAACATAACAAAACTGTAAAATCTCCTTTAAGAAGAATAAAAGATATTAAAGTGTACCATACACAATCATGAAAGAACAAGGTAAGTCAGAGTCAGAAATTCAGAAATGAAGTGCCAAAACTCAGACAAGATTTATAAAAATGTATAAATTTTTAACAACTAGAAATCAAAAATTAAAATAGTGGGGGAAAAGGGAGAATAAATGGGCAAAAAATAACACCCTAAGAGAAATGGAAGGGGAAAAGAAAGAGATTTTTAAAAATCAAAAACTCAAAGGAAAAAAATCAGAAATAAATGTATTTGGGCAAATATAATAGAACTATATTTCTTCTCTTGAGTCCTTTCAAATATGTTTGGCAGCCAATAGTAAAAATTGTAACATTAGGTGATGGAGTTTTCAATGAATGATGTAATGCATAAGAGAACTATAACACAAAGATGGGGAGAGCATAGGGATCAATGGGGTGGTAAAATTTCGGTACTACATTTGAAGTGGTAAAATACTGATTCTAAATAGATTATGAAATGTATATTTTCATCCAAGGAGTAACTAGTTTAAAAAAGAGAGAGAGATGGCAGATTGGTATATAGATAACTATGCTAAATAATAGATGAATTACAAGGGGATATTTTTTAAAATGTTCAAATATTATTTAAAAAAAAGGAAAAGGGAAACAAAGAATATAAATGAAAACAAATAACAAAATAGTACACCTAAATACAAATATACAAATGGTTACATTAAATGTAAATGGTCTAAACACACTTACTAAAGATAGATATTGTCAGAATATATTAAAAAAGAAAACTGATACAACTACATTCTGTCTACAAGAAACTGTTTAATATATTATACATACATTGAAATAAAAGAATTAAAAGCATGGTTATATACAGACCATAAAAACACAAATCAAAAGAGAGCTGGAGTGGTTACGTTAATATAGGACAAAGTATATTACTCAAGAGCAAAGAAAACTAGCAGGGGAAAAGAGGGATATTGTGTATTAATAATAGGAATTATCCTATTAATAATAGGAATAATTTTCCAAAAAATAGGAAGCTTAAATATATATGTACATAACAAGTTAGAAAAAGTCACTAGCTGAAAAAAAATAAAAGGAAAGAAAAGAAAACCCAACACATCAAAACTTGTAGGCTGCAGCTAAAACAGTGTTTTACTTGTAAATAATAGCATTAAATGCTTATATCAGAAAAAAAGAATGGTCTCAAAACAACAATTTAAGCTTTCATCTTAAGAAACTAGAAAAAGAAGAGCAAAATCCATCACAAGGAAGCAAAAATAAGGAAATAATAAAAGTAAATAATGGGAAAGATAAAAGTGGTTTTAAGAGGAAGGGTCAAATATTGAAGAAAAGCAAAGAGGATCCAATATAGGCTAAAAAGAGTCCCCAAAGGAGGGGAGAATTAAATCAAGGATACAATCAAATACTAAAATCTATAAATCAAGAAAACTTTCATAAAAATAAGTAAAAAATTGAAGATATATATTGAGAAAACATACTTAGTATTCAAGAATATTGACCTAGAAATGACCAAAAAAAAAGACATATTCTAATAAAATTACTACTCCTTTTTTAAAAAAGATTTTATTTATTTATTTGACAGAGACACAGTGAGAGAGGGAACACAAGCAGGGGGAGTGGGAGAGGGAGAAGCTGGCTTCCTGCCAAACAGGGCGCCCGATGCGGGCTCCATCCCAGGACCCTGGGATCATGATCTGAGCTAAAGACAGACCCTTAATGACTGGGTCACCCAGGTGCCCCTAAAATTACTATTCTTTATAAAAATACAGTCACTTTTCCTTGGAAAGTTAAACAGTTACCTGGAGGCCTGGAGAATGGGTGGCAAAGTTCTATTTCTACACCTGGAAGCTTTCAGAGTAGAGGAGATTTAAAAGACCCGGCAATTTTACTCATAGTTATATGCCCCAAAGAATTGAAAATAGGTACACAACCAGATATTTGTATGTGAGTATTCATGTCAGCACTGTTATATCTTGTCACCCCTGAGGAAAACTCCATACCCAATAAGCAGTCACCCCTCATTTCCCCTCTCCCCTTCCCATGGCAACTACTAGTCTCCACTGTGTCTCTATGGATTGACCTATGATAGATACTTTGTATAAATCATACAATACCTGATGTTTTGTGCCTGGTTTCTTTCATTTGGTGTAATGTTTTTTATATTCATCATGTTGTAACATGTATCAGTACTCCATTCCTTTTGATAGCCAAAAAACACTCCACTGTATGTATATAACACAATTTGTGAATCTCTTCACCCATTAATGAACATGGGATTGTTTCTACCTTTTGCTGTTGTTAATAGTGCTACATGAATACTTTGTCAAATAAATAAATAAAATATTTTTAAAAGTATAATTGATGGTTATAACATTAGTATTGTTATTCTGTGTTATTCTGAGACTGTTGTCTCTGGGGAGTGCAATCAGGTAAATGGGTCATTCAGGGATATTCCAATTCCACCATTCCCCGTGTCCTTAAGAATGATGTTTCTCAGGCATGCCTGGGTGGCTCAGTCATTAAGTCTGCTTCCAGCCCAGGTCACGATCCCAGGGTCCTGGAATGGGGTCCCACACTGGGATCCCTGCTTCATGGGGAGTCTGCTTCTCCATCTCCCTCCTTTTCCCCTGCTCCTGCTCTCTCTCAAATAAGTAAATAAAATCTTAAAATAAAAAGGAAAATTGTAAGGAAAAGACAGGAATGAAGGGGGAAGCTTGCAGGGTAAAGGAGATTTAAGAGACACATATCTTTTAATGGATGCCACTCTGTCCAAGGATGAGAAAATTATGAAGTAACTAATAAAAAAAAAAAAAACAGAATAGGAGTTACTTTATAGGGAAAAAGGAGGAGCTTGAGATTAGGAAGGGGCATATAGAGAGGCCTGGAAAATGGGTGGCAAAGCTCTATTTCTACACCTGGATGATGTTTATAAGGGTGTTCACATTATAGTAATTCATTAAGCTATATATGAGTGTGGGTTTTGGTATTCATACTTTATTTTTACAATAAAAGGGGAAAACAATCTATCTTTGTTTCCCTTTGTGCACTCTGTTGGCTATGGCTTACTTTGAGAGATCTTTCCAAGCACAAGATTTTATAAATATTTACCCATGTACTTTTCTGCATGCTTTACGTAATTAGCTTTATATTTCAATTATTAATCTGCCTACAATTGCTGTTTAGTGCAGGGCATGATGTAGGGATTTCATTTTGCCATACTTTCGTTTTCCTCAGTGTTTCAAACTGATTTTTCCTATTGAAAAAGTAATGCATGCACATGGGAAAAAGCCACAAATGGGAAACAAAAGAAAAGTAACTCTTCCTTCCATCCACAGTCCCAACCCCCATCAAATGCAACCACTATTAATAGTTTTTAGTTATTGTTGTTGCTGTTCTGTTATGTATCTGCAGCAGGCAACTACATTTTCCAGGCAGCATTTATAATAATTTTGCTTTGCAGAAACCACCATGCTGTCAGCTTTATGAAGTCTATACCATTTGTGTGAATTCGACCTCAACCCTGAGTCGAAATATTTCCCTAGTCACATAAACTGAAACAGAGATGGAAATAGGATACAAGTCGAGCCAACAAGAGCCATCAAAAATCAATTTTAGGGATTTTTATTTCCACTATAAAGCTATGAAACACCTTTAAATTTGGAACTGTCAATATGTTGTCCAGAGCTGCTAAAGACCACAACATGGAGAGTCCAAGAATAAAGCCAGCAAGGAGAATGAAGAGCCAAGATGTGGAGAAAATGGGAGGCTGACAGTGAATCCCTTGGTTGCAAATCTACATTGAGTTTTCTGTCACTTGCAACCAGAAGAAACCTGGTTGATACTATATCCTTCCGAAACCTCTTTATATCTATAACTCACCTACCTCCCCCCTCCCCCATACAGACACACATAATGGTCAAAACTAAGGATCCACATAGATTCAGATAAATTTTCTATTATAAATGCACTTTTGTTCACTTCTCACTATCTGAAACTCGGGAATAAAGTAGTTAACATCATTTTGAACTTGCTTTCTAAACTCTTGCTATTTGAAATATATTTATGTGTGTGTGAGAGACAGAGAAATGGAAACATTTCATATACATACTATCTTTCATATCAGCTCATAGAGATTTCTTTTAATGGCTCTAAATTCTTTTTCCA
Source organism: Mellivora capensis (assembly GCA_004024625.1). Taxonomy (NCBI): domain Eukaryota; kingdom Metazoa; phylum Chordata; class Mammalia; order Carnivora; family Mustelidae; genus Mellivora; species Mellivora capensis. The sequence continues at coordinate 81,460 of PISX010001071.1, forward strand.
GAGAGAGGGTGCTTAAAAGGTACGGATCCCATTGGAAGACAAAGTTTGTGCACAATACCTTGTTGTTCCCAGCATCTTGTTTCATCAAGGATATATGTGAGTATACTTAAAGATAAATTCTGAAGAGTATAAATACTGGATCAAAAGATATATAGGCAGCTTAAATTTTAATAGTACAAAATTTTAGATAAGAATTCTGTTAAGGAGAGCCTGGGTGTTTCAGTCAGTTAAGCATCTGCCTTTGGCTCAGGTCATGATCTCAGAGTCCTGTCATCAAGTCCCACCCTGGGCTCTCTGCTCAGTGGGGACTCTGCTTCTTCCTTTCACTCTCGCTCTGTGCGTTCTCTCTCTCTCTCTCAAATAAATAAATAAAATCTTTTAAAAAAGTTTTTATTTATTTATTTGACAGAAAGAGAGACAGCGAGAGAGGGAATACAAGCAGGGCGAGTGGGAGAGAGAAGCAGGCATTACCGACCAGGGAGTCCGATACAGGGCTCAATCCCAGCAGCCTGGGACCATGACCCAAGCTAAAGTCACATGCTTAATGACTGAGCCACCCAGGAGCCCCTAAATAAATAAAATCTTAAACAAAAACAAAACAAAACAAAATAATTTTGTTTGGGCTTGTTAAGGGCATTGGAAGAGGAGCAAAATCTGGAGAAGATGTCTTTATAATATTATAATAATTATAATATTATATATAATATTATAATTTATAATATTAAGGATATACCCCAGTGTTTACTAATTTTAAAATACCCCAGTGTTTACCAAATTACTAATGACATATTTTACCAAAAATGCTTTTATAATTTTTTGAAATCACATTCGTCTTCTTGTCTATTCATGTGATGGATTATATCAATATTTTTTCAGATATTGAAACATCTTTGCATTACTAGAAAAAGCCTGTCTTAGACTTAATGTGATATTCTTTTCAAATAATGTGAGATATTATTTGATCTCGCCTTTTTAGTATTTTTACAATTTTATAAAGTGCATGTGCTTTCTTTTTGGTTGGATCTTTCTCAAGTTTCTGGGACCATCTAAAGCCAAATAAGAAGCTTTTTATATGAAATGAAGCAATTTATATAGCATGGGACTTACTTATGATGTAACTAAATTGTTGTTTTGAGCCAGGAATCTCATTTAGAAATATTTCTTTGGCAGAAATCAAATAAATTCTCATAGCCATTAGTTTAGTATGGCTTTTCTCTTTTTGAGTTACTTTTGGTCACTTACCTGCAAAAACATCTATTTTGAATAGAATTTTTATTTTATGGGTATATGTATGTCCTTTCAGAACTCTAAACAAACTAGATATCTCTTTCCACATATATATGATTTGGTATGACCAAGTTCAATATGACAAAAGTTTGATTTGGTATGAACAAACTTTGTCTCTTTTTCGTGATTTTTCAAAGTATCTATTCTTGAATTTATCAATTCTGTCACTCTCTTCCTATTCAGTACTCTATTTTCCTTTTTCTTCTTTACTTCATTGATCTATTTCTAATTTTCTAATATTTTTTTCTAATAATTTTCTAATATTCTAATAATATGTATGTTTACTTTTGTTCTATTTGAATACAATTACAAGGCAAAGGATTTTCCCCTAATCTTTGGTTGTATTACTATATTTTTGGAAAAACAGTATTTGTTGTTACAATTTTCAGACCAGTTCATCATTTCAAAGTTTGATTTCCTTTTACTCAGGATTAATTTGAGACATATTGTGGGGTTGTTTTTTTTCCCAAGTGGTTTGGAGTTTAAAAACGAATTTATACGTATTTTAAAATGAAACAAATACCGTCACATTTGAATTATTAGACTCTGTTAGAAAATGTAGCCCAGATAAATTTTATTCTTTACAAACTGATGGATTAATAGATACTCAACACCTGTAAGTATTTCATTAAAAACTGAAACAAGGATAAACTAAGAATATGGTGGAAAGTTCCCTACAACAAGAAACTCGGTTATGAGATTTCCTTTTCTTTCTTGAATGGCATCCATTTGGGAAAACAGTCTGTCCATGAGATTCCAGTGAGTCACACCCCAAAATACAGTCCCCTCTACTGTCCTTCCCCCCTGCCCCAGTGACACAGACCTAAACTGAGCCAGCTGATCATAGGACTTTTGCTGGAAGGACGGGGAACATGCATTTTCTTTCCACAAGGGTTTGCCGAGCTGGCAACATGTAAGCTGCTTTTTGACCACATTGTGAGAGCTGGTTGGACAATGAAGCCAACACAGAGGAGGGCAGAGATGGTATTCTTTCTAAAATGAAATGGGAGGCTGGTTTCAGCCCAGATGCACCTCTCCGAGTCCATTTGACTGACCCTACAAATTCCCTTATTGCTTAAACAAGCTTGATCTGGATTTCCTCCTTAGCCCACAAAATCTTGATTAACAGAGAAACTGACTTGGCCTCCCCACAAAAATGAACACTGATCCAATATACTCAGCTCGGAAGCATGGTGCTCTGTGTTGTATGATGGAGACAGCCGTGGCATGCCCGGAAGGTTGCCGCTCACCGCTGGAATATTTTCTTTCTCAGCTTGTTTGGGGTTCATTGCTCAGAGGGAGAAGAATCTTGCTGGCTTTTCTAAAATAGTATAGGGTTCAAGTATAGTATATGTTCAAGTTTACATTGTGACATGGTGCCATATTGGTACCGTGAACCCAGATCACACCAAAATCAGCGATGCCAAGGTTATCATTGTCTCGGTATCATCGGGCCTCAGAAATTTCACAGAGGCCCCAGTGCTTTCAGAGTAAAAACATCAATCATCCATGCAGTAATAGAGGATTAATTCGTGTGTTCAAAAGCATCTGGTCATGACAAAGTGTATGCCTTCCAAGGATGACTTCTTCTTTGAAGCTTATCCTCCAGCAAACGCTTATTGAAATCAATAAGTGTCCCAAAGCACAGAGGGCACACTTGTCTCTTTTATGTTTTCCTTTGCGGAATGACACAAACAAATCTAGGGGCATTTGAGTAGTTGTCTCTGCATAGAAACAGTCTTTTGGGGGGTCCTGTTGGTAAATGCCTTAAATAGGTAAGCTTTAAATGTCCAGAAGAGGCAATAACTTTCATTTTAAAAATCAGATACTAAAAGTGGGGACCAGAGAAAGAAAAAACACTCCAGTGACTTTAAAATCCTTAAAAAGAAACTTTGGAAGAAAGAGAAAAAAAAAAACAAAACTCAGCCTTCTAGTAACAAGACATGAATATGCCTAATTTTTCTCAAAAGAATGCACTTAAGGACTTTCATTAGTCCATCAAAATACAAAATCAGTCAAGTTGTTGTTCAAAAATTACTAGTTCTTTAACTAAATTGACCATTTAACTCAACCAGATACATATTGTGTTTCTTTTTCTGTATGTGAATATGTGTGTGCGTGTGTGTGCGTGTTTGTAGAGCAATATTCTGAACTTTGAAAGGCTGAAAAAAATCCCCTTGAAACATCAAATAAATCTTTGTGTAGTTTTAGTGTCATTCAGGGACATAGTTTACTTTTTCCACATTAGATTTTTTGCTTTAGCAGATACAGATGAGCATTTCTCTACCCAAAGAAATAAGATAGAGGGTTTCTGTTTTCTTTTGTTTTGGAAAATGTGTTCTTTGCTCATGGTTATTCACCAGGACCAGGAATTGGAAGTAAGTCTTGCACAAGGTATTAGAGAATCATTTTCTCTTAAACTTCAGCCCTATGCACTAAAGTTTTGAAATAGTGTGAAATAATTTCTAGTGTAATAGTGTGAAAATTTAATAGAAGTCCGCAAAAATAATTTATAGCTATAGGAAAGACTGAGTTAAACTGAGCAAACCTTGGAATAGATGTGTGGGCACACATATCCCCGTACCCACAGTTCAGTTTTGCTACAATTCCAGAGTCTTCCTATCATGGTGTGTGCTATAAGTCTTTAGAGAGCCTGCATATTAAACCACATGGCAAAGAAGGGAAGAAAAGTGTTGACTCAAACACTATGGAGTTGGCAAGGAGCTCTTCACTGTATTTAACCTCTTGAGGATTTCATTTTTTTTCAAGCCACTTAGACTTTGAGCTCAATCCTTTAAATTTTTCAAGGATTGTCTTTCCTATGCAAACTCTACTACCACATACCTTTCATTATATGGAAGGAAATATGTGAACTCTTTTGGAAAATATGTTTTATAGGAGGAGTAGAGAATTATTGCAAATTTTCCTAAATTCAGATAGAACTGGGAATGAGGGGGAGAGTGTTTTTGTTTTTTTGGCTATTTGGGGTGGGGGAGGTATTGTTGGTGGTGGTTAGGTGCCTGAGTTTCCAGGAATTCCAACCCTCCGCCTGACCCATGACTGGCAGTGTGGCTCAGAGATTTGCTCATTACCCACCATGAATAGCAACATCCCCTGGTTATTGCAATCAGTGTCCATCAGTTGAAGAACCAAGCAGATGTAATGGCTGATGAATTACATTTTATGATGCAAATGGCCCTGGGAGGAATTGTGTTCCATGTATCCCAGATCCTTTCACCTTTTAAAAATCTCATTTTCAGTGTCTTGCATGTAACATTTTAAAAGTTATTTTTATTGTTTTTGTTTCTTGAGAGAAAAGCCTTATTGTCAGGGTAGAGAAGCTTGCATGACCAAGTCACAAAAGAAATTTAGTTCTAAAAAGTAACAAAAGAAAATAAGGGAATCTTACCCCCCCCCCTTTGGTTAAGTTTACCATTGGTTTGGAGGAGAAAAAAAAGCACAAAAGAGTTCATTGGACTACGTGATCCAAAAGGTCTTCAAAGAGGAAAAAAAAAATTCTTTGAGTGTAGCTCTACCAAATAAATATTTTAAAAGCTTATAATGTGCATAACCTCCAGCTCTTATGAGAAATGACTTACTGTGAGCCTGTCAGATACGTAGGGAAATTGATGACCTGACAATACAGGGGAGAATGATAGAGCAGATTGACTTTTCTTTCACCTAAAATAACACAAGGGGGGAAAAACTGTTTCTTTTCTATTTCGTCCAATTATCTTGATGCTAGTGATTCTTTGATAAGAAAGGTTCTCGTGAGAAAAGTTCACAGCACAAGCTGCATGTGTGGCTGTGTTCTCTTGCTCAGGATCACCTCTGTCCATTTGCCCAGAATCTGTGTATCTCAAGACACAATTAGGATGAGCATCCTTGGGCACCAAGCACTCTGCATTGTCCCCAAATAGTCAAATTCTCAGTAGATTTCCAAAGAAGTCTCTCTCTCTCTCTTCCTCTTTCTCTGTCCCTCTTAATCTACCCCTTCCCTCTCATTCCCTCTCCACAGGAAACAGCTGCTAGGAGCTTTTGTGTCCCTGACATACTCCTGTCTTTGTCATCTTACAGAACATACTGTGAACAGCTTATTTTTACTAAACTTCTCTCTCCCTAGTTTCCTTTCCTCATTTGATAACCCATTCTTTCACCAGTGTTAAGTACCTTCTTCGTCATCAAATAGGCTACTCTGAAGATGAAAACCTTGCTCATTTCTGTTCTGAATTTAGAGCAGCACCGATTTACCATCTGCCCTCTCCACTTCCCCAGAAAGTTATGCTACAGGTATTTCTACCACGCTCTCTTTTCTTCCGTAGATCAGCAGATTGGTGGGGGATTGCAGCATCTGAGATTTTCTCTGGAAGTTACGCATGTGCTGTGGGCTTCCCTCCAGCCCCAGCCCTGGACTCCCCTGCTCCTTGCCTGGCATATGACTTCAATGTCCAGCACCTCCCACGATGAGCTGCCCATTTTCATACTCTCTAATGCCAAAGTTAACAGAGAACTGAGATTTGAAAAAGCCAACCTTTTATAAAACTAAACGCCTATTTCTCTGATTTCATGGTCAATACTATGAGCTCATCCAATCCTGGGTTCTCCATAATTTGGACTCTGTAGTCTAGCCAGGAATCAATCTCACTACTCTCACCCCCTTCTATTACAAATCAGAGGCACAAATGGTGGTGTCTGGGTGGCTCAGTTGGTTAAGCATCTGCCTTTGGCTCAGGTCATGATCCCGGGATCCTGGGATCGAGCCCCACATCAGACTCCCTCCTCTCCAGGGAGTCTGCTTCTCCCTCTGCCACTCCCCTCTGCTTGTGTGCCTGCCCTCCCTCCCTCTTACTCTCTCTCTCTAATAAATAGAAATCAGAGGAGCAAATGTATGACATCTAAGAGCTGTAATGTCATCTGATGCCAGACTTTCTTTGGCATTAGCAGGTTGAGGCTTGACGCATGTATTTGACCTAGCCTACCGGACTAATTCCAGTGCACCCCTCCCCCCAGCTCCATCCCAGAGCAGGAGGACTGTCCTACTTTCCCACTTGCTTTCAGTAAGTGTACATCAGTTATGTGGGTTTTTTTCCTTTTAAAAGATTTAACTTTTTTCATGTTCCTTGAGCTTCTCCCATTATTTCAGTAAGCAGGCTTCACATTTCATCGTCCTACAAATCCCACGTATTAGATAATCATAATCATGGGATGGAATGTCTAAAGTGTTTTCCTCCATAAATATATCCTCAATAGAGTAAACATCTTCTAAAGGGAGATAAGAGGTCTCTTAACAGCATTTTCTATGCCTTCTGTCTCCAACACAGTGCTTTGTACACAAGCACACAGTGATATGTTTGACTACTTTTCATTCAGGGGCACTGTCTCCCTTTATTATTGGTTTATTCTAGCTGCTGTCTAAAGATCAAGGATCTGTTTTGTCTGAACAAAAATAGCCATTGTCATGTCCTGAGTGTTGAGTCAAAATTGCCCAGTACACCAGAGATGGTGAATTCTACTTACAGAATAGAATGGGAGGGGCCTTGGAAGTATTTTTCCTTCATTCTATTTTTGTTCCATCATTGATCCTTTGGTTTCCTATAAGACCTACTTCCATGGAGTCCCTCCTGAACTGGAAAGGGAAGGAAAAGCTAGTTGCCAGCTTGCTGCCATTTGCATGCCAGCCATCGAGATCTGCCTAGTCTGGGTATTCCTTTGAGTAACAGAGGAAAGTTGTATTGTTTTAAATATAAATTCATTTTGGACGGACATTCCTCCAAAGAAGACATCTAGATGGCTGGGCACCTGGATGGTGAAGTAGGTTAAGTGTTTGACTCTTGGTTTCAGCTCTGGTGGTGATCTCAAGGTTGTGAGATTGAACCCCACAAAGGGCTCCACACTCAGTGTGGAGTCTGCTAGGGTTTCTCTTTCCTTCTCTCTCTGCCTCTCCCTCAAATAAATAAATAAATAAATCTTAAAAAAATAAAAAGACACGCAGAGAGCCAACAGATACATGAAAAGATTCTCAACATCACTCATCATCAGGGAAGTGCAAATCAAAACTATAATGAGATATCACCTCACACCTGTCAGAATGACTAAAATCAACAATGACAAGAAACAAAGGTTGGCGAGGATGTGGAGACAAAGGAGCCCTTGTATACTGTTCCTGAGAACGTAAACTGGTGCAGCCACTTGTAGAAAACAGTATGGAGGTTCCTCAAAACATTAAAAATAGAATTATCATTGATCCAGTAATTCCACTACTGAGTATTTACCAAAGAATATGTGAACACTAATTTGAAAGGATGTATGCCCCCTATGTTTACAGCAGCATTATTTACAATAACCAAATTATGGAAGCAACCCAAATGTCTATCTATCCTTTGATAAATTAATGGATGAAGAAGAGGATGGTACACACAAACACACACACACACAGAGGAATATTATTTAGCCACAAAAAGAACAAAATCTTGTCATTTGCAACATGGAGGGACCTAGAGTGTATAAAGTTAAGTGAAATAAGACAGTCAGAAAATGGACAAATACCACATTTCATTCATATGTGGAATTTAAGAAACAAAATAAAAGAACAGAGGGGAGGAAAAAAGGATAGAAACCATAAATAAATAAATAAATAAATAAATAAATAAATAACAATCCAGACTCTGCACTATAGAGAACAAATAGATGGCTATCAGAGAGATTGGGGAGGGGGGGATGGGTAAAATACGTGAAGGTGATTAAGAGTACAATTTTCTTAATGAGAACTAAGTAATACATGGAATTGTTGAAGCACTATATTGTACACTTAAAACTAATATAATATTGTATGTTAACTACACTAGAATTAAATAGGGAAGAAAGAAAGAAAGGAAGGAGGGAAGGAAGAAAGGAAAGAAGGAAGGAAGGAAGAAAGGAAAGAAGGAAGGAAGGAAGGAAGAAAAATTGATTATATTTGGTCATCTTGTAGATGGATAAGGAAGATACTAAATAATAATGGATACCCTGGGTTAAATCCAGGACAAAGAGGGCATAAGGATGTTGGAGGAGAAGGGACAAACAAGAGCACACCACAGTGGGAAGAGGAGGACTCTTTGAAGGAGATAGGTATGTAAAATGTGAGGCTGGAGGGAAAAGGACATGAAGAGAAAAGAGTTTAGGACAAGTACTGATCTAGTCTGTGTGGTGAGCTCAGTGGGGCCAAGGAACCACAAAGAGTTAAGAGATCCAAGGTTAGAAAACCTAGGATGAAGCAGCCAATATGGAGTCCCAAATGGCTTAGGAGAAATATTTTAAAATTAAATCCCAGTCTGAGTCCACTTATAAAGTTTTTCATTTTCCCCCTGAAGGACTAGGAGCCTACAGAAAAAGAACAGACAATTTAGGGATGACAGTATAGAGAAATCTCTGACCAAGAAACAATCTTAGGGACTATATTGACGAAAGGAAGGCTGTCCATAGGCATGGTATCTATCCTCTGCCCATGGATGTGAGTTACAACCTGAGTGGAGGCACTGTAGGATAATAAAATAGTCTGCACTCTAAATGGTGATTGCAGTGTGAAATGGATAAATAAACAGACTTTCAAGGTGTGAAAATCCAGACCATTATTTCACAGCCTTAAAAATGCTCCTTTATGTGACTTGGGTTGGCAACAGAAACTGTGGAGATCCTGCTGTCCAATATGGATTAGTTGATCAGGTTAGCAATGTTTTACCTGAAAGCTCGTAACAAGGCACTGGTGTATTTCCATGTACATTGAAGATAGGGATGAAAAAGTTAGACACATAAATGAGGTGAGGAAAACAAGCCCGGGGTGGTGGGTCCCCACTGGGCATCAGGCCAAGGATTTGGGGGTAACAGGAGGACATGGAGTTCAGGGGAGGATGACCCCATGAGAAAGTCCCATGAATTCAGTGCCATGAGGACTATGTTAAATGTATTATTACAAGTGCATGAGCTTTCTCATTGACTTTATTTTGTAAGGACAAATGTTTTTCATCTGTGGCACATTTTTGAGAAGACCAACTCTGACACAGAGCCAAAGGGAAGTAGAAGGAGATTCACCAAAGGCATTTCCTTAGTAAACAGCATGTCTATTGTATGTGGGTCCTCTAATTGGCTGTGAACTGAATTTCACCTTTGGCATTAAATACAAATGTTTATTTTCACTGTCCCCATTGCTGTAATGTTTACATGTGATATCAATGCTGACCTCTATTATGTAAGCAATAAAATAGTGGCATGGATTGATCCAGGGAGAAGACAACCCCCGCGTGGTGGGGGTCCTATGATTCAGAAGCTCATCGGAATTATTTGCATCTATGGATCTAAAGATGGATGGATGTGAGCAAGGGACTCCTGGGGAGGCTGCTATAATTCTATTGCCCTCATGTCTTCAGTGTTCCCCTTCTATCTTCAAGATTTCTGCCATAAGTTGCTTCAACTTCTGTTACTTAGTAATAGGAAAGGACTACATGGAAGGCTATATTAATGCACATCCTGTCCAGACAGAATTTCCTGTGATGGAGAAACGTTAGGGCTGTGAGGACTAATTACTGAAAGCAAAAGTGTTCAGTGGTCCTCAGGAGAACAGAACTGTCATATATGATAAAAACCATTCCCCTTGAAATCTGTAATCAACATCTATCGTTAAAATACATGGAAAGTTTACTGTGACTTAATGAGCAACAGGACAGATTTCTGGAAAAAAGGGCAACTGGGCACACACTTCATTCCATGATGGTTGAAATGAGGAAAAGGAATAATATGTTGCTCCAAAAATCATAGTGAAAGGTCTAAATGTAGGGACATGGGAGGATATCCAAGATATATTAAGTGGATAAAGGAAGTTATAGATTAATATCCCCTTTTTGTAAAATAAGTAAAAATATGTAAGTATAATAAATATATAAGTAAATAAATGTGGAAATATATGTATATGAATTAATAAGTTAGTAAGTACGTAAGTGTATATGTCTTAGGGTATATGTCTTAACTTACTAAGACATAAAACTGCAGCTGTCACACTAGGATTTAAGACTTCCATTAAAAATGTCTTCTATGTATATTTATTTTCAGTTTTACAAGCAACCTGTGAAGTTTTTATAAAATGTCAGCACTGATATTACATATTTTTTTTCACCACCCAGCTCTTTTATCCTCACCGTCATTTTCTAGGGTTAAACATTCAGAAAATGTTTGAATTGTTTGCAACAACTATCTTACTCTTAAACCAGAAAAATATGTATTGGAAACAGTAACTAAACAAAGAAATGTCATTGGCAAATGATTTCCATTAGAATTGGGAACTATGGGAGGGTTCTATTATATAAAGAAATTTAAAGGAATTTCAGTTATAGACTGAAATCAATACAGATACCAATGGACATAGATATTGGTATAGATAGATATCTTACTGATAAGACCAAACTATGGAAAGATCTGGCAAACTGGCAATTCACCACACATGAAGAAAATGTTCTGGAACGTTAGGGGGAAAAAAACTGGACAAGTCCCCCAAAACATTTTCTAAGGCAACAGCAGGGGCTAGTGGTAAGGCCCATGGGGAAGGTAGACAGTGAGTGGTGAGTGGTTACCTAGGATGGGGACCTGCCCTGGAATCCTTACATCCTGCTGAGTGAACGTCCTTCTGATTCTCAGTTTAGACAGCCCAGCTGCACAAAACATTCAGTTAGAAGGAAGGGGTCACCTTGTTGATAGCGAGGTGAAAGGGTTTGGGATGTATTTATTGATCATTTGCATTTCTTCTGTAAACTGTCAGGGGAGAATGAAATCTCCATTTCGCAATGAGCATGGACACTGGCACTGTCCTGTTTGGACCATATATTTCCCCACTCCTTGAAAGTTGCTGGATCTCTGAGCCAGTTGAAGACCACTGTAATAGTCATATCTGCTGCACTTTTCCCCCTCATTCAGACCTGAAAAATTCAAAAGAGGCCCACATGATCCATGACAGAACCCATCTCAACTTCTGATATTGGAGAAGCATGGATTTTTCGCCTTCGAACTTCATCAGAGAGAGAGAAAGAGATATGTCATGAAACATAAGAAGCAACAGAAATGGGGACCAATCTGAGATAGCTTGTAATTTCCCTGGAGAAAAACTCTAATTCATCAAAGGGATGTTACATCTCTGTAACTAAAATAAGTCATCCTGATATCAGAATGACCTCACATGGTGTTCATCAAATATTCTATGTACTTCCCATGTTGAGACTAATGACTAGTTCGGGCCAATAGATAAAAATGACATGGTGAAGTAGTGAAGAGTCAGGAAAAGTTTTCTGAATTCTCACCTTACCCTCTACAGCCACACTGAGAGTTATCATGTTGAGATGGCAGAGGCACAAAATGGAAACAATCTGGGGTATCTTGACTCTTTGCTGTGAAAAGAACTACCTTGGAGAATCTCCTGCACATACCAAACTTTGCTTAAGCAATAAATAAAATTTAAGCCATTGAGATTGTGAAGTTTTTATAACTGCAGCATAGCTTAGCAATGATGATAAAACAGACCCCAGATACTATTTATATATTTTACAATATATATAGTTACCAGAATAGAAAATGGAACAAAGTAATCAAAGCACAAATTAAAGAAATTTGATTTGAGGTCAGAGGGCTCACTAATTTCCAGGTAGAAGTAACAGATCCAAATACAGTCATATTTCCATTCAATTTTCCCCTAATTTTGAAAATAAAAAGGGAAGAAGAGAACAGCAACAAAAAAAACCAAACTAAAACAGATTTCCCGAAGAAAAAGCAACTTTGGCATAAAAACCATACTAAATGGAATAATGTCCAGGGTTTTGAGAAGAAAGCATGACTGAGAACTTTGCAAACAAGCTGTACTTTTTATGGACAGAAACACGGTCTCAGAGATAAAACACAAAATATGCAACACATAGCCTTTGTCTTTCCTCAAAATTTTATTTATCACATAAGAATTCTAAGGTTCAGTGTGTATGTCATCCATACATCTAATATGCAATAATGCTCATGGGTATTGAAGTGAATTCTCTCCAATACTATATTGCCAGAGCTTACCATGATTTGTATTTTATATTAAATGCATAATAAATACTTGCTGATTTAAATACTCAAAGTGCCCAGAACACCTGGGTGGCACAGTCAGTTAAGTGTGTGGCTCTTGGTTTTGGCTCAGATCATGATCTCAGAGTTGTGACCCTCCACCCTAAGTGGGGAGTCTGCTTGAGGATTTTCTCCTTTATCTGCCCCCTCTTCCTCACTCCCTCTTTCTAAGATTAAAAAAAAAAAAATCCTTAAAAAACCCAATACTCAAAGTACTCAATACTATAGAAAAACATGTTTAAAACAAAGAACTCAACAGATAAAACATGGCATTCAAGAAATGATGGTGAGCAAGAAGATCAGTGAAATAATTAAACCTTTAAAAGGGGATTTGGGGTGCCTGGGTGGCTTGGTTGGTTAAGGGGCTGTGTTTAGCCCAGATCATGATCCCAGGGTCCTGGGATTGAGCCCTACATTGGGCTCTTTGCTCAGCAGGAGTCTGCTTCTCTCTCTCCCTCTGCTTGCCACTCCCCCTGCTTGTTCTCTCTCTCTCTCTCTCTCTCTCTCTGTGACAAATAAATAAGTGAAATTAAAGAAAAATAAAAATAAAAGAGGTCTTAATAAGATTATAAAATTACACACATCTTGGAGTTATGTGATATTGCTTTTATTATTGAAACATATTCTTGATCTGAAAATTCCAGAATTATTCATTGAAATTAGGAAGTGGTAGGAATAATAACTGAGGACTGTTGAACAAAATACTTTGCATTTCATCTTTTACAAAAGTAAGTAGTTACTATTACTGTTATTTATGATGTGGAGGAAAATAGATGTTGTTACTAATACCAATAGAATGAAATCATGATGAAAAATTTTAAGATCACTAAAAGAAAAAAGACCAAGAACAGTTGGTATATATAGCAAAGATAGAGAAAACTATTTCCAAGATAAACAGACAAATCCAAATCCAAAACAGGATGGAAGGGGACCTTAAAAATCTGTTATTACAAATGAGAACGAGTTTAGTTTTTTTTTTTAAAAATCACCTTTATTGAGGTATGATTTGTAAGACATACAAGTCAAAGATTTTTAGAAAATTTACACAGTTCTGCAAATTTAGAATATTTCCATCTCTTCCATAAGACCTCTTATGCCCATTTACATGCATTCTTCATTTCCAGCCCAGCCCCAGGCAACCATGAATCTACTTCATGTCTCTGTATATTTGCCTTTTCTGGATATTTCAGCTAAATTCTTTAATGAAAGAGTTTCATATTTTTTTTTTTTTTTTAGAAAGAACATGCTGTGTTTAATTCAGCTAAAACAAAATTACTTTTGTTGAAAATACAGGCACCATGATGCTAGGAAAATGTTAACCAAAAAGAAATCATATGAGACACGGGAGAATGTTGATTACTAAGTGTAAGGATCCAGTCTGCAAAGGATATTTCCTGAATGATTCCAATGATATGACATTTTGGGAAAAGAAAAGCTGTGGAGATGGTAGAAAAATAAATTGTTGCCAAGGGTTGGGATAACTAGATGAAGCACAGAAGATTTTTGAGACAGTGAAAATATCCTATATGATACATAATTGTGAATACATTTGTCCAAAACCATAGAATATTCACTACCAAGAGTGAACCCTAATGTAAACTACAGACGTTGGGAGATAATGATGCATCAGTGTGGGTTTATCAATTTTAATATAGGTGCCACTCTAGTGTGGGATATTGATTATAGGGGAGGCTATGTATGTGGGGAGGTAAAGAATATATGGGAAATCTCTATACATTCCACTCACTCTTGCTGTGATTCTAGAACTTGTCTGAAAAAAAAAAATGGTCTTAAAAAATCAGATATAATAACATCACACAAAATGAAATTAAAGCCATTGTATAGTTTAGGGGTGAAATGTGACCTAGTTCTCACATGAACCAAATACTTTTGGAGATCTGGATAAAACATCCTACTGACAAAAGGGCACAGGGAGGATGTGGACTTCACATCTCCCTTCTTTCTCTGACATATCATGTCCACATGTGACCCTTGGAACTGTAGACAGCCATATTGAGAGCATGAAAAGAGCCAACATAGTGCAGGAGGCATAACAGAAAAACGTAAAGAATCTGAATCTATTACTAATTGTTTAACCATTTAATTAAACAACCCTGGAATCAAGGTACCCATTTAAAAGTAATTTTTTCATATTGCTTCATTTATTTGAATGAAGATTTTTCATTACCTGTAATCAAAAGCATCCTAACTAAAGTATGAATTTAAGCAAAGTACACTTTTCCTGTCTTTTGCTTGGATTCTGTGATTTCTTTCTTTCTTTCTTTCTTTTTTTAGTGTTTCTATGACTGACCAACTTCCCTTCTTATGGTCATGTTCTGTCTATAAACATATGCAAATTTTCTCAACTAGAGTACTATACAATACATGTGTGCCAGAAGTGGGTTACAGCTATATCATGAGGTTAACATATTCAGTTCTCAAGATGTCCAGGGAGGGCTGGGGCAGCCAGAGCCCCCCTCTCTCCCTCTGACTCTCAGAAGTCTTGATCAAACCTAATGGATGGAGACTCAGAGAAGGGGCTCTGACACATGTCTATGCTTGCAACATTACCAGTACTCCAGAAGCTGCCACCTTATACTCATTGATCCTCAGAAGTCACTACATTATAATATTCAAAATGTGAAACTTTCAACCAAAAAAAGAAATTATAAGGCATATAAAGGAAAAGAAAAATATGGCCCATTTACAAGAACATAATAAGCTGACAGAAACTGCTCCTGAGGAAGCTCAGACATTGAACTTACTCTACAAAGTCAACTATGTTAAATATGCTCCTATAGCTAAAGGAAATCATGAACAAAGATCTGGAAAAAAGCCAGAAGAATATATGAAAAGAAAATAGCATCAGTAAAGAGCTAAAGATAAGAGCAACAAAGAGATAAAGATAAAAAGATAAAAAGAGATACAACTTAAAAAAATAAAGAGATACGACTTATGAAAATCAATCCAGAAAATTAATTTAATAACCAAAAAAATTTAATAACAAAAATGAAAAACTCATTAGAGAGGTTCCATCACAATGATGAGAAGGCAGAACAAAGAATCAACAAACTTGGAAATAGGAAAATTCAATTTATCCATACTGAATAAAGAAAAATAAAGCCTAAGGAACCATTAGGATGCTATCAAACATACTAACACATGCATTTTGTGGGTTTCAGGGGGAGTAGAAAGGTAGAAAGGGGGAAGAAAAAAATGTTTGAAAAAACAAAATGGCCAGAAACTTCCTACATTTGATGAAATATAGGAAACAACATATCCAAGACAAAAACTCCAGGTAGGATAAATTCAGAGAGATCTATACCAAGACACATTATAATCAAACTCTCAGAAGCCAAAGGCAAAGAACCTTGAAATCAGTGAGAGAGAAATTATTTGCTATGCATAAAGGATTCTCAATAAGACCAACGTTAATTTTACATCAAAAATCACTACCAGGAGGCAGTGGGATAGCATATTAAAAGCGCTGAAAGAAAGAAATAGCCAACCAAGAATTCTATATCCAGCCAAACTACCCTCTGAAAATGAAGGAGAAATTAAAATATCCTCAGATAAACAAAAGCCAAGGGATTTTCTCACTAGCAGACTTGACTTACAAGAAAAGTTCAAGCCTGAAATATAAGGGATAGTAAGTTTAAGTCATGTGAACAAATGGACTCCAATAATGGTAACTATAGAGATAAATACAAATATCAGTATTCTTAAATTTTTAGTTTGTAATGGAAATGGTTATGTACCAAGACCAAGAGAGATTTATAGCAGGAATACAAGGGTGGTTCAACAAAAGAAAATCAATCAATAGAATATACCACATAAGTAAAACAAAAGAAAAATGATTGTTTCAGTTGACATTGCAAAAGCATGTAACAAAATCCAATGTCTTTCATGATAAAAACATTCATAAAACTAGGAGTAAAAGGGAACTTCTTGAACGTGATTAAAAGTATTTAAGTAAAAAACAGACAAAATCCAAAAAAACTTACAGCTAACATATTCAATGATGAAAATCTGAAAGCTTTCCCCTAAGATTGGGAACAAGACAGGAAAGGGGGAAAGGATTTCCATTTTTTCCCAGTTTCACCAATGCTATTCAACAATATACTGGAAGTTCTGGCCAGAGCAATTAGTCAAGAGAACAAAATAATAGTCACCCCAACTAGAAAATAAGAAATAAAACGATCTCTATTCTCAGATAACATGATTGTATATAAGAAAACCCAAAAGAATAAACACATTTGAGTGCACACACACACAATTTAAAACAACATGCAACACAGGAGGTAAATCCTGTAGCTAAAACTCCAGGGGCTAATAAACAAATTTAGCAAAATTTTAGGATATAAGATCAATGCACAAAAATGAATTTTGATTCAATATAGTAGAATGAGCAACACAAAAAAGAAATGTTGTTCAAAAAATAGAAAACAATCATATTTACAATAACATGTAAAAGAACAAAATTTCTATGAATAAATTCAACCAAAGACTTATCCACTGAGAACTACAAATGTTGCTGAAAGAAATTTAAGAAGACCCAAATAAATAGCAAAACATTTGTTTTCACAGAATGGAAGAGTGAATATTCTTAAAATGGCAATGTTACTCAAAACAATCTACAGATTTAATCTAGTCTCTATCAAAATTACAATGTTTTTTCTTTGTGTAAATGGAAAAGCCAATCCCCAAATTCATATGCAATTACAAAGGTCTCTGACCAGCCCAAGCAATTTTGCAAATAAAAGAACAAAATTGGAAAACTCAACTCTTGTTGATTTTCAACTTAATACAAAGATACAGCAATTAAACCAGTGTGGTAATGGTGTAAGGATAGACATATAGAGCAAAGGAATAAAATGAAGAGGCCAGGGACGCCTGGGTGGCTCAGTTGGTTAAGCAGCTGCCTTCGGCTCAGGTCATGATCCCAGCGTCCTGGGATCGAGTCCCACATTGGGCTCCTTGCTCGGCAGGGAGCCTGCTTCTCCCTCTGCCTCTGCCTGCCACTCTGTCTGCCTGTGCTCGCTCTCTCTCTCTGACAAATAAATAAATAAAATCTTTAAAAAAAAAAAAATGAAGAGGCCAGAAATATACCCATACATCTATAGCCAATGGACTTTCAACAAAGATACCAAGACAGAGCAACAGAAGAAAAAACAGATACACTGGACTTTTTCAAAATTAAAAACTTCTGTGCATCACAGGATTTTATTAAGAAAATGAAAAGGCAACCTACAAAATGAGATAAATATTTACAAATTAACTGTCTGAAAAGAGTTTCCAGAATATATAAGGAATTCTTACAACTCAACAACAAAAAGACAAACAATTAAAAACTGGGCAAATGACTTGAATAGACATTTATCTGAAGAGGAGATAAAAATGGGCATCAAACACATGAAAAGATGCTCAACGCTATTCAGTCACTAGTGAGACGCAAATCAAAACCACCATGGGGTACCATTTGTATCCGCTATAATCCCTATGAAAAGAAAAACAGATGAAAAAATAATAGGTGTTGGTGAAGATATCGAAAAATATGGATTCTTCTACAGTTCTGGTGGGATTGTGAAATGGTTCAGCCACTATAGAGAACAGTTTGGCAGTTCCTCAAAACATAATCATGGAATTACCATATGACCCAGCAATTCCTCTCCTAGGTATATGCTCCAAAGAACTAAAAATAGGTATATAAACAAATACTTGTACAGAAACGTTCATAGCAACCCTATGATGGTGGAAAATAATGACCAAAAGGTAGAAACAACCCTAATACCCACTCACAGATGAGTAGATACAAAATTCTAGAATATTCGGCCATAAAGAACGAATGAAATACTGACCTATTCTACATCATGGATGAATCTCAAAAATGTTATGCTAAGTGAAAGAAGCCAGACACAAAAGGTCACATATTATGTGGATTCATTTATATGAAATATCCAGAATAGATAACTCTACAGAAATATAAACCAGTGGTGATTGCTAGGATCTTGGAACAGGAGTAAGGGGAGGGATGGGGGCAGTGGGGATTTTGTTTGGAGGTGATAAGAAGATTTTGGAACTAGATAGGGATTGTGGTTGCACAATATTGCAAAGGTACTGTATGTCAATGAATTATCCTCTTTAAAATAGTGAAATTTGTGTTATGTGAATTTCCCCTTGATTAAACAAACAAATGCCCTGTGTTAGTTAGGGGGTCTTTAATATATAATTCATATCTTCCACGGATTCTCCAAGATATCACAAGTCTTCACCATTGTTGCATATTTTCAAAGATGACTCCTAGCATCACCGGGGTGTAGGGCCTCATGCATGATGGGAAATTCAGGCAAATCCACCAAGGCTCATGTATGAATGCTAATGAGGTAAAAGCATGTATTGAGCTAATTTTTTTTTTCCCCCTCACTGAGACATGTGGAAAAACAAATGTACCCTCCAAGTTCTTTATCTACTTGTCTTGTACCCAGGGGAATGTTCTCAATTACAGTGGGTTTAGAGAGATAAAACTAGTAACAGAAAGAAAAAGAAGAGGCTGGCTCAGACTCTTTTTGGAAATCAGTCAGTTCATTCCAAAGTCTTAGGCAATGTCCATCCCCATTGGGTGAGGGACAGAGAAGAATTTGATAATTTAAAAACGAGGAAATGCAAAAAAAAACCCACCCAAAATATTTTTCCACAGCCCGTGATGATGGTGATGATGTCATTCTTCCTTGAAACACTGCCTCCTCAGATCAAAGATAAACAAACAACATGGAGGCAGGGGGAGGGGGAGAGGCAGTGAAGAAAAGGCACTCTGGAAAGCCACAAGTTTCCTTTTTCCCTCTCTCTGAAGGCCAGAGCCTTCCATTTGGAATAGAAATGTCTTAAAAACTTTTGATAATTGCTAATGTAAAGAAGAGAAAAGAGCTTTCTTCACAGCAGGGCTGCTTATCTACAGACCTATCCGTGCCTTCAGATGGGGATGGCGGGGCCCCAATTCTCAGGATTTCAGAAAAGAATGTGTTAAAACGGGGAAGGGGGGGGGCGTGTGGATGAGAGGAAGCTGAAATGAGTGCTGCTGGTTTAACATGCAAATGCCCCCCACTTTCTTTTAGGTGGAGGATCAAGGTTTGGCTATTTCCATCTTCTTTTCCATCCCAGTTTAGTTTCAAGAGGACTGGAGATGTGACAAGGGCTTTGTGTGGGGAATTCAGGGGAATGAAAGGGCCAAGGAGACCCAGTTGAGGGAACAAACTTTTGGGGGTCAGTGGGGTCAGCTTAGAATAAATGTGTGGCATTGTTGTTATTAAGGACATGGTCTCAGCGGGGTGTCCTGAGCCGGGCACACAACTCTGAAGGCCTGTTTATTCAACACTGAAATACCTAGGACGGTCTTGGGGAGAAAAGGAAAAACTTCAGCAGCAAAGGCCTGCACCTTTCAGTATCAGAACATTCTCCAGAGACACAAAGACCTGCTTTTTTCTAAGTGCAGAGACGCAAGTGCCTGTGCATAACCCAAAATTAATTGATTAATTAACCAATGCATTAAAAGAAGAGCTCCTCCTAGCATTTTTTCTTTCTTTTCTTTCTTTCTTTCTTTCTTTCTTTCTTTCTTTCTTTCTTTCTTTCTTTCTTTCTTCTCTCTCTCTCTTTCTTTCTTTCTTTTTTTTTTGTCTCTCTCTCTCTCACTTTTTTTTTCCCCTCCACACATGGACAATCCAGGTCATTGAAAGCCCAAGATAGAAACAGTTTCTTAACAGTGTTTGAAAACAGCCTTTGTTTCCATGGAAGTGGCACAGGCCCTCTATGGTTTCCTTCCAGAAAACATTTACCTACCTCAGAGGGCTTTTTTTTTTCTTTTTTTCTTTCTTTTTTTTTTGTGAGGATTAAATGAGAGAAAGTGCGTAACACAGTCTGAGCACATAGTTAGAGATAAATAAATATTAGTTGTTGTGAGTGTATACTGCTCTTATGTTGCTCAGTTACAAGGAGGTCAGGGAGAAAGATGGGCGGATACAAGCAGAGGCTGCCCCAGCCTAGCTGGAAATCCCATTAGAGAGGAAGGGGGTGGGGTGGAATGAGATCACTGGTGAGAAGATTAAACCTCTAGGCAACTGAGAGGTTAGAGAAGGGGCATTTCTAAAACCAGAGTTGGAGAGTGGCTCCAAAAATTAAAATCAGGAACACATTTACCTATAGGCTTTCCCGCTGTTAATTTTTAAAAAGCCATAGGAAGTTGCGCAGATCTGTCTTGAGGGCAACAAGACTAAGGTACATGAAATATTGAAGAACGTTGAGTGCTGAATTATGTCTTATAGACCGTCAGAATGTTCGAGTGTCAGAGGAAAGGGTGGAGAAGGCTAATGCATGAAAACAAGTAAAAGCCAAATAAAGACACAGTGTCAATAGGAATTTAATGACAGGATAAATTAGCTTGGATGGTGTGTCAGGAAGTAGCACCTGAGAGGAGGAGGCTTTTGGCAATCAGGTGGGCAGGGAGGAGTAGGTGATGCTGTGGTAGAATTATGACATTGACTACAAGTTCAAGCAAACAAGGTTTCAGGAAGTTGAGTTGAGGGTAGGGTCTATAAAGGTTTAGCATATGAGGAGTGTGCAGACATGAAGATTAGTTAAACATTTATGGCCATAATTCATGTACAATGTGGTTGTGATGGTGGTGGTGGCACAGTGCATGTGTACTTGCATTTATGGACTGGAGAGATTAAAGTAGCATTGGAGAGGGGATAAACCCAAAGAAATTTCAAGAAAAAACATAAGAAGGACAAGATGGCTGACTGGGAGATAAAGAAAAAGGGAAAGTCAAGATAACTCATTATTCTGTCATAGGAAACTAGAGAGTAGTGGCATCATTGGTGGAAAGACAGAATTGGGGGAAAATTCCTGTGTTGAGGGTGAAGACAATTTTGATTTAACACATGTGGAATTAGATCCCTCTATTGGATGGGTAGCAGTGTGCAGAAGGAGAATCTGTTATATGGAAGGAGGGAAAAAATTAAGTTTGGGAAATGGGAGTAAAATGAATTATTGGTACAACTACGAGGAACAGAAGAGCTTGCTAATGAGACTTCCTGGAGAACGTAAAATAAAGAGGAGGAAGCTAAAACACATTTCTCTTCCTGTAACCTTAAGAGTGAGAATGCCCAAGACCAGGTTTTGGAGGGCAAACACTTGGTCTGGAAGGTTATGCCAAGTGCCCACTATGCATGCACTCTGGGCTACCCTCTCAACATGGCTCCCTCTTGGTGATGACCATAGAGCCACATGAAAATGTGCTAACGGGTAATAGAAGCAATAACAGTCCAGTTTATTTCACTCTGGGGAGAGATTTTCAGGGGATTAAGGAGAAATGTGTATACTAAAAAGGAGATTATGAGAATTTGACTTGTGTGTATAGAAGGGGATAAATTGGTTCTGCTTGATCAGATATATGATGGGCTATTATTGACCTGTTATATTTCCTGTGGGCTTTGATTACGGTCTCTTAAATAATAAACGTACATACTTTTTTGCATCTGTATTGCTTCATTTGATGTCATCACTAAATGAAAGATAATCCCCAGAAGGAGGTGAACAAGTTGACCCAAGGGGCCATGCTATGAATAACTACAAGTACTACAAGGTTGCCTGAGTCAGAGACTAGGTTGGATGCCCCTGGAGGGTAGAATCTGAGTCTGAGCTATCGTTATATCTAGAGAGCCTAGCACAAGGCAGGGCATACAGAAGGTGCTCAATAAGTGAGAGAATGGAGGTTTAAAACTGAGCCATTGGCCCCAAAATGAGCAATATAAAAGGGGAAACATGTCACTAGGCTGCTGTTTCTAGGACAACATGCACAGTTGCCCTGAGGGATGCTTTCAGGGTGTCCGTGTAGCTAAATCAGAATGCAGAGCCATAGACAGATTGCTTTCAGTCCATAAGTAAATTGTGCAGTGGGCCATTTTTCCCTTGGCAGGTGGGGATTGAGGTAGGGTGGGAGAGTATGGTGGTATAAGACAGTGAGCTAGAATGTGATGTTGGGGATGTCCATTAGAGCCACCTATGTCCAGTATGCTTGTCAAACAAATGGCTTACTGGTATCCATGAATCAATAAATCCTGTTATCACCTGTGATGCTTACCTTCAACTCCTCCCCTGCAATTCCCTTGCCTTGCCATCAATTGGTTTAGCTGTTTAATAAACATTAATTGTGCTCTATGTGTCCCAAATGTGGAGTCAGTGGTGCAAATACAACTAAGATGCAGAACTTCACCTCCTGAGAGGTACAAACAAGCAGGCAGGCAGCAGGGTTAGGTGCTCTGACTTAAAGAATCTTCGGATGCTAGAGGAGAACACAGAACAGGCAGCTATGCCAGTCACCCCTTCTCACACCCTTCCTGTCACCATTTTTATCTCTGTATCTTGCAAGCATGTTGCTGTAGAGGTTGTGGTGACATCTGCTCTTCTGTCAACATGATAGGAGAGCCAGGGAGTGACAGATCTGGCATGTGTCCTCTTCAGAGGAAAGGTGAAGGCAAAGGACTGTGGAACGAAAAAACCTTTGCTCTGAACAACCTCTCTTTGCTGAAAACCCAGGAAGAAAAGCAGTAGTACAGTTGGCAGGGTAACCTTCTGCTAACAATACAGCTGCTGGGGCTCAGCCAAATCCCAGCATGGCTGTCTGGCCAAGGCCATGATGAATGATATCACTGCAAGCAAAATGAGACATCAACTGAATAAGCCTGAGCTTTTAACAAAAGCCTTGACTAAGCAGTAAACTGACCAGAAGGATGACCAACTGTGGAATGTCCTAAATATCCCTTACGTGAAGTGTGAACAGTGAAGCAAAAAAGAACACCAATCCAGGGTGGTAAGCAGAAGCAGAATCTGACGAGAGAAAAATGGCACCATTGTTTGGAGACGCTGAAGGTCATTTCCTTCAATGTATTTGGAAGGTATGTAGCTGGAGGGATCTCATTTTTGGATGTAGAAACTAATGCCCAGAGATTAAGAAACTCAATCTTGAGCACAGGTAACTTGGTGGTGGAACCAGAATCCAGTGTATGTTCTGCTATGCCCCTCAATTTTCATAAAACTTGGTAAGGTCTTGTCTCCAGGCAACAGCAACCATGTCCCAAGTCTGGAAATTCACCAGAGATGTAGGCAACTTTCAGCTTCTCCAGTCATCATTGGTCGCTGAGTTTCACCAAGGATTACTCTCCTTCTGTTTTCAAGGAGTCATGAGTACCTTACTTCCTAAATTTTTTCATGTTGGAGAAAGACGGCTTACCACCTTTACTCTTGAACGACTTAGCTGGGTATAATATTGTCGGATCATACATCTCTTAGATTTGTAAGATATTCTTACAGTGTTGAATGTTTGTGGAGAAATCTGAGGTTAACATAATAAGAATCTGCTTTACAGATGGCCTATTTTTTCCTAGACATGTTTTCTCCTAGATGGTTTTTCTTTCTTGCACAATATATCTAGTGTTGATTTCATTGCTAATTTTTTCCTTGAAGTGATTTCTTCAACTGCAGATTCAATTATTCATGTCAATGAAATGTCCATTTATGTTGGTATCACATATAGTTTCCATTCCATTACTTGGGTTCTTTATTTCGGAAATAGTAGCTCTCCCTTTTAACTCATGTAAGTAGGATAGGTTCTTTACAGTTTTCAAGTGCTTTTCCAGATATCAAGGAGATCACTCAAGGCAAGTCAGTAGTAAGAACTCTCTAGAACCTTGCACAAAGTGCAGGGGATGATAAACTCTGCCAAGGGAGAGTCCATGAGGCAGACTTCTACTCCATATAAGGAGCAATAAGCATTATCTAACAATGGAAGAGACTGCTTTATGAAGTATTAAACTCCTCATCCCTGGAAATATTCAAGAACAGACCAGTTGACCATCTGTTCATGAGCTTAAAGTGGGAAGCTGAAGTAAATGATCATATTAATCCCTCGTAGCTCTGTGGTCTTACGAAGAATAGAGCCAAGTGGAGTCCTGGCCATCAGAGTCTTCGGGAAAGGGTAGACTACAGGACTGTGGTAAGTTATCCACCTGCATCTCTGTCCAAGGCTGCTCCATCATGGAATATTTTATTCTGAATCTTGTTCTGGTGACTGATACCAGAAATAAGTCGAAGAACAGAAGGGCCAGGGCTGATGTGACAACAGAAGCCATTTTTTTTAGTTACTTCTGCTAAGGAGGAGAGAGTGTTCTAACTAGTCAAAAAAAATTAGACAGTGGAAGTTCGGAAATTTTTTCTTTATTTCTTATTCTCCAACGAGTCTTCTAAATTGTAAGTTCCCTAAAAGCATAAAACAGTATTGAGTTTCTCTACTATTCTATTACCAGTGGACAGCATTAGGCTTAATGCCCAGTCTAAACACCTAATATTTGCTAAATAGATAAACAAATTAAAGAAGTAGTAAACTTGAACTCATAAGTTGGAAAATTAAGACATGAAGTCTCTCCTCTCACCATGAAATCTGTATTGCAAGCAATTTAACCAGCATGCAAACTTGAATCTGGATGACTCATATATTTTTATTTGGTGGAATAAGTGATAGAACACTAGTAACCCCTTCAGATTCTTTGGCTTCACAGAAGTCCCTAAAGAGGCAGAGCTTGTAGAAAGAGACAATCTTGTGGCCCATGGCAGGGCTGCATGATAGAAGAAGAGACGACATTAGAGTACATGAACTCCAAATTTGAATTGTGACTGTACTATCAGAGTAGCATTGGCTCAGACCTCAAACTTCTCTGAGGCTTAGTGTCCTTACCTGCAAAATGGTAAAGCAACACTTCATAGGACTGTTGCTAGAATTAGGTAAAACCCAGTTACCAGAGCATCAAGGATGGCACATAGCACAGAACAGGTTATTGGTGATCTTGGCATATTCATTTCTGATCCCTCACTTTACCCAGAGCCTCCAGCTCCAATCTTCACTCTTTGTTGTGGAATCCAGTGGGGAGGGCAGTGATCTTGATAACTGGATGGGTATGTGCAATAGAATTTCTTCCTGTTCTCCTTCCCGAACCGCTCCCTGGTACCTAAATGAGCCACACCCATTAGACCACAAGTACCACCTATAAAGCAGAAAGGAGATTTCTCACTCTTACAAATGATACAACATTAAGTTTTAAGAGAGATGAAGGGGATTTATTAAACTTGCCCTCCCAAAGGAGCTCATTTAGATCCTGATTGCACTGGCTTTAATGAGTGGGCAGACCTCATTACACGACTTGGGGTCCCAAGACCTTCCACAGTCCCATGAGACTAATCAATTACATTGCTTTGCTCTTCCCCTTAAAGCCAATTTCCAGATTCCAGCATCTCTGGAGTTCAATACCCTCAACACATCACCCACAACCTGTGATGCCCTTGTTACAAATCTGCCCCATAAAGAGCTTTGTGACAGACTCAACCTTTGTGAGGAAATCATTAAGTCATGAGGGAGGGTCAGCCAAGGCAAGTGATCGGTGCTCACTGTTCCTGGTGTAGAGGAGGTCCTGGCATGGAAGACGAGGCTTGTCTAGTTCATGGCTATCCAGACCTTAGGGTTGGCGCCAACTATAGCCTAAAGTTTGTTAAAAGAAAAGAAACCTCCAAAAACCATGAAGATATTTAATCCTCTTTGAACAGAGAGAGGATGCTGTCTTACAGGCTGGAGGAGAGATTCCTGCACACAACTCTGACTGCCATTTCCCTGGAGAGAAACCCTAGTTTCTCTGGAGTGCCTGTCACAGGTTAGAGACTGCCCAAAGGATTGGGGATAAAAATGTGAGTGAGTCAGACAAGGTCTCTGCATTCTTGGAACATATATCCTGGTAATAAGAGTGGGCAAAGAGACAAAAAATAAATCTAAAACTGAGAACACTGCAAGTGGGTTAAGGGTGATACAAATAATTGATACAAGGTGATGGGATAGAGAACGATGGGGTGACTACTTAGATCCACATGGTCAAGGACGACTTCATGGAGGCAGAGTGAGATTTGGAGGAGAAAGACCTCGCCCTGTGAAGATCAGAGGGATGTGAATTGCAGGCAAAGGGGATAACTAGTGTGAAGCCCTTATGGCCCTACCCAAGGGATAAAAAGACAAGGAAGACAGTGTCAGAAGATCACGTAGGATTGGTGAGCCTTGGGAAGAGGTGTGACTTTCTGGTTTAAAATCTCCTCTCTTAGAGTTGGCCTGAGTTAGAGAAATGTGAGAAATCATAACCCAGAAGGAGGACAAAGGCATACATGAGAAAGACATACATAATCTAGAGCCAGTCGGGATCCCAGTTCTAAATTGAATCCAAGTATATGCACTTGAGCCCTACCCCACCTTCTGAGAAAACGTCATGTTAATCTTGGTGTTCCAGAGGCTCCTACTTGATGTTCTGGTTTCATTAAGGCACTGGTCACAGGTGATTTGCTGATCAGAAGCACTACACTGGGGGAGTTTGTGGGTATAGTCAGCAGCTGGATTTTGATACCCGTTCTTCTCTTGACTAATTAGTAGACCTTGGCCAAGTCTTTGCCTCTTCAGGTATTGATCTTCTAATCAGTATACTGACCCAAGTATGCTAAATGATCCCCAGGGTCCCTGTTAACAGTGTATGGGTTGTATGATTCTGTGACATTTGGCATAAGCTCAGGTAGACATGTTAAAGAAAATTAAAAACGTTTGATGTCCTCACGTACAAGGCCTTATAAATAATGGAGAAAGCCACATGCCGGTGGCTGGATCATTAGAGATGAACCAGGTAGGAACCATGCCAGGTTTAACAACATCCTGCACAGAATTCATTCCGATCCTCAGTGTGCCGGGAAAGCCTTGTTTTCCTCTCTCATAGGGCCCCTAAGATCCCCCCCACCACCTCTAAGCCTTGCAGGGAGGCATTCTCATTTCCATAGCATAAGACAATTGTGAAATAAAGAGAAAACGGGTTAGCACATTCTGCTCCTAATTGGCAGCTCAGAGTAAGAGGTATAATAAAATGCCTGAGCCCATTATGGACGTTTCTGAGACTATCGCTGATGGTTAGGCGCCCTCTACTGGTGGACTTGACAGAGAACGACCAAAAGCTGAGATTTCTTTTATTCTGGGATGCCTGCTTCTTAGGGTGACTTAGAATGCAGGTGTTTGTCTTCAGGGATTTCCAAATGGAAAACAAGCTTAAATCAGGCCATACCACATTCAAGAGAAATCCTTTCAAGCCTTTGAAAATCCTAAAACTTGTCTTAGAAACTTAGTAATTGAAGTGAACACAGAGCACCCTGGGTTGAGACTGGAAAATACTGAATTTAGAAGCTTTTCAGAGGGAAGGAAAATATCTATTAAAAATGAAGTCTATGGGCATTAAATAACATGTTTTTAAGTTATGGACTTTAGGACTGAATAGAAGGAAAGAAGGTTGGTGTTTCCATGACAGAGCTGGAAAACATCTTAGTGCCCCCCCCAGGAATGACTAGGTGATTAAAGGGAAACCAACCACCTGTTTTGTGATGTTGAACTGAGCCTGGAATGTGGTTTTGGGTGGAGGATAAGGGTATAGGATTTTACCAGACCTGGCTTCGAATCCTAGCTGCCACTTATGGGAGAAGTGACTTAAGACCCCAGATTTTGCTTTATATGACACTCTCCTAAATCTTTCAACACAATACATGACAGCCACAGTGCTCACTCAATAAGGACATAGAAGAAATTTACAGAGGGGCTTAGCTATTACTTATTCATTCCTTTATTTGTATCTATCAAAGAGTCTCTCATCAGGGCCCTGCACTGAGTATTAAGGACAGGAATTAGACCCTAAGGGAGCAAAAAGTCCAGAAAGAAAGATAAGATGCATAGAAACATAACTGTGGTAAGGAAGAAAGGTGTCAGTGATGTGAAAGATACATATGCGATCAATGGGATTTCTCAAAAAGTAAATTAGTTCCAGTTCAGAGGAATCAGGAAAGGGTTTTCTTTCAGTATTACATCATTTCTGGGATTTCTGAGCTTGCTCATGTACCACCCATCCTTGACCACGTGCAAAAATAAGATTCAGAGTGTTTTTAATAATTCTGATGGAGAGCTTGGGAAATATATGTGTGTATGTGTGTGTATGCACACTATTGTGATAATTATTTCACAATAAATGTAAATCAAGCCATCATATTATACACCTTAATTTATACAGTGATCTGGGATGTCTGGGAGGCTCAGCTGGTTAAGCGTCTGCCTTCAGCTCAGGTCATGATTCCAGGTTCTTAGGATTGAGTCCCGCATTGGGCTCCCTACTCAGCAAGGAGTCTGCTTCTCCCTCTGCCTGCCGCTTCCCCTGCTTATGAGCAATGAAAAAATAAGGCAAATTTTCCCCTGTGAACTCACGGGGGAAAAAAAGTCATTGTGTAAGAAAGGAAAAATATTCATAGTACACTATGTGACTCTGCAATAAATAATACATTTTTGTAATTATGTAAATTCAAATTAATGAACTAACCAAACACTCTGATTGAACAGTATCTGGGGCAGAAAAAGGCAAAATATGTCTGTAAATGCATAAGAGAATTGAAGATGTAATTTCAATCCTCAAAAAAGTTAACAGATAATGTCAACAATTATGATATCAAGAAATATAATGGTACAAATATAATGTTTAGTGATATAGAGGTGTAGACTAGAGGAATCAGCTAAAAGTTGAAAGGGAGAGAAAAAGGAAGAGAGAGGAGAGAGAAACAACAAAATGTCTTGCAAAAAATGATGAAGAAAGAGCTACAGTGATGTTGAAGTCCCTGGTACCACTTATTTCTGAGGACCAACTTCATCTTTGCCTTTCAAGTAATTTGGTTATACATTTTACTTCAGGTGGAAAACCTCCTACAACCTTTGTAGTTTTTTCACGGCAACTTTGATATTTTTTTCCTCTCCTGTAAAGGACAGTGACTGCTCTCCTTGTCTAAAATGTCATTTTAGCATGCATCCCTGGACAGTCTCAGAGATTCCCAGGAGCCAAATGGGATGGTCCCAGGGGTGAAATGCAGTCTTTCCTGGGATTAACAAGCAATCTCATGTTTGAGTCTGGGAGGTATCCATGAATTATAAGGCAGGTGAAGACGAGATGAGAAAAGGCTTTGTGTTGTGAGAAGGAGACCAAGCAAAGGTGGGGAGAGATGCCATCAGCAGTCCTAAATCAGTGTAATGGACAAGCCTGGATGGCTGTGTGGATGGTACACATGAGGTTCTTCAAGATTACAGTTGTGCCCTTCTCTTCGTTTCTCCTCCTGTCTTCCTGAAACCTACTTGAGGTTTGAATCTCTGCAAGCACAGGGCATAAAGTGGTAGGGATGGCGGATCATATGCAATGTGTTCTGAGAGGAAGAGCCTAATTGAGAAAATGATGGGAGGAAGACAAAGATGGAATAAGCCCAGTGTGGAGTGGCTGCAGATTCTATTCCTTCATGAGGCTCAACCTTCAAGATAGAGATGAAAGGAAGAGATATCAGATTTGCCAAATAGAGAGATGCTAGATGAAAACCTGCTGGAAATTATACTTTGGGGATTAAAAAAAAAAAAAAAAAGGAGACATAATTGATGCTGCAAAAGAAATTAAATCCATGCAGAGGAGGTAGAGGGAAAGGTCCAAAAGGAAGGTATGGAAGAGCATGAGTAAAGATCACAAGGAGAAAAGGCCAGAATCCATGACACATAAGGAATTATCAAAGGAAAAATACAAATCAATCTTCAATTCTCTAAGTTAAAAAAGAAATCTGTATACACATTGCCAAGTTCCCATGCAGGCCTAACTGAACTGGTATAACTATGTTCATTGAATTCTAGAGCAATGTTTGTTTGTTTGCTTTTAAAATAAGCCCCACACTCAGCATGGAGCCCAACTTAGAGCTTGAACTCAAAACCAGGAGACTGAGACCTGAGTTGAGATTGAGAGTTGACCGCTCAACCAACTGAGCCACCCAGGTGCTCAAATTATAGAATAATTGTTTAACTTAAAAGAATCAAGGCACCTTGAAAGCACTTCAGCGAAAGAAAAGTTTACATATGAAAGAAAAAAAAAGACAAAACAGGCTGTCCCCTCAGTTCCTGTCTGCAGTGTTAATGTCATAATTTATTTATTTATTAATAATCCTCAAATTATTATATAAATTATAATTCAAATCATTACATTAAAATTTATTAATTAATAAAATAAATTATGGAGACACCTCTGTAGAGTTTTGAGCAAAAACTATGGAGATACAAGTTGTGTTTTATAAATGGAGGGAATAAAAAATACTTTTATTAAATAAGATCTTGAAAAAGATCAATAGACAACAATTCTTTGAAGATTATATCCAGCTAACTGGAGGATACTAAAACATCACAATCTCAACAATGGTAGACTCATCTCAACAAATGTGATGGGGTTCAGCATGAAAACTGGGGAAACATGGCCCATGTTTACCTAGTTCTCTCCAAGGATGAATGTAAGTCTTGTTGTAAAAATGAATCCAAAATCAAAACATCTGTTCCTTTAAGCTTAATGTAAAATTCATGATTTCATGAAAAAAAAATCTGAGCTTAAAACATCAGCTAATATTCATAAAGACTGAGAAATGTTAAGGAGAAGGGAGAGTGGGAGACTATACTCAAAAGATTATTTCCTTCTTGAGTTGGAGAGTTAGTTCATGTCAAGGAAAAGAAGGCTTTTGAAATATTAAAAGATAAACATCAAGGAAAGTAAAAGCAAAGAAAATGCAGTCCATAGAGCAAACAGGAGTAGCAATGCAAGAGCAAAAAAAATATTGAAAACGTTCAGAACTATATGTCTGTACATGAAATGTACTTTATGCTAATAAATGGGGATGTTCAGTACCCCTCTTAAAAAGGCAGACTCCCAAGTTGTTTTCCCCAAATCTAGCCAGTTACTGTCTGTAAAAGACCACACAAAACAGAGGTAGACAGAATTTACAAAGTAAGCTACTGGACAAAAATGCTCTGGCCACGTTCAAACAAAAGGAGAAGGGGGACAAGCCTAAACATCAGACAGAAACATCGGAGGGAGCAAAAGTTCACTTCTTTGGATGAATGGTATGAACATTTATGAGAGTAATTTAACAGCAAGCCAAATTTAATAACACCTCTTAAAAAATGGGTTAATAACACCTCTAAAAATATGTTAACATAGTTCTCTCTTCACAACAGATCAAACAAGCAGAAATTAAGTGCATAAGCAGAAATAATAATATTTACTCAATAAGGTACCACGAAATAGCCCCTGGCTGGGTCAGTCAGAAGAGAAAGCATGCCGCTCCTGATCTCCGGGTTGTGAGTTTGAGTGTAGAGATTATTTAAATAAATAAATAAATAAGATGCCACTGATGACTTTCACAACTAAAACTTAATCTCTGGCTTTTGTTAGAATATAGTTGTTGGTTTTTTTAATTTAACATTTTAGGTCACAAAGACATCTCAAATGCTAAAAAAAAAAAAAAAAAAAAAAAAAAAAAAAAAAAAAAAAAAAAAAAAAAAAAAAAAAAAAAAAAAAAAAAAAAAAAAGCATAGACTTTCCTCCTATCTCCTTTTCTCACCAGAATAAAATAAAACTAAAATTGAGTGTGTGTTCCAAGTATTAAGTCATAGAAATAGAAATTTGTAAAGTATTCTTCCTAATAACTTATGGATAAAAATAATCAATCCCACGATTATAAAATTATTAATATAAAGGGACTGCTACATATTACCACTCAGATTTTTTAAATTCCATATTTAAAAATATATTGATTCTGATGCGTGTGTCTTCTGTATAGGAAAACATTGGTAGGAAATATTTCAGTGTGTTAAGAGTGAGTAACTTTAGGTATTATTTTGTGTATGTAAATTTACTCGTATGCATTAACTGCTTTTCCGCATGGAATAGGAACTTAGTAGAGGCCTACATTTTTGAAGTTGAAAAACTATTGTGGGGGGAATTTGTAAACTCTCATATTGTGGTTAGGGTAGAAGATAGAAGTTATCTTCAGAGAAGACACACCCCTCTAGCAGTAAAGACTGGAAGCAAATATGTAACTAATTCTCCCAGGGTACGTGAACTAATCTGAATACAAATGCTTCATATTAGGTAATGGTAAATGTTCTGTTAAAGTAAACTATGTATATCTTTTTAAGGGACAAGCATAACCTAGGATTGGAGAGTTCTTTTTCCTTAAGTTGGATTTAAGCGGCTCTGTGCCTAAAATGTGCTGTGTGTTCTTGAGAGATGAATGTGTGATCTTATCCTGACTTTTGTTGGAAAGCCAGATTGTGGCTGAAAAAATAGGCTTCTTTGCTAAAGCAAGCTGTCTGAACTTCTGCACTATTGATATTTGGGGTGAGATAATTCTTAATTGGGAGCATGTGGTGGTGATATCCTTTGCACTATGGGATATTTGGCAGCACCGTTGGCCTCTACCCACTGAATGCCGGTAACATCCTTCCTCCCCCACTCACTTTTGTCTACCAGAGATGTATTTAGACATTACCAAATGTCCACCTAGAGGGCAAACATCATCCCTGGTTGAGGATCAGTGTGCTGGAGGATAGACTCCCAGGAATTGAACTGAATGAGATGCTGGATGAACGACATCCTTGTAAGATCGACTATGCCACACTTCATGAGAACACTGTTGAAGACTGGGGTTGAATTCCTTGGACTCTGGAAAACAGACCACATTCTGTGGATGAGGAAGGACATTTTCCCTGAAGCCAGTTGAAGCCTGGTTAACAGTCTCAGCTTGAGGTGGTTATGCTCCCAAGAGCCAAGGGTAGTAGGTCCCTTTCCAAATGCTGAGGGAGGGTTAAGAGTCAGGGTTACTAGTGGAGGAAAGTGGTTCCATCAAAGCTGCAATCACATTAGGGTCAGCAGCTGTAACTCCATGGGAGCACAAGAAGGAAGGTGGGACTGTCAGTTTTCAACTACTGGCCAAAAGTACTTGCAGCAGCTGAGGGGTGGGTTCGTGGAGCAGTAGAAGGATCCTGGACCAGGCACCAGCAACTACTAAGTTCACACATTTTATCACTCAGTGCTATTTGTTTCTGACTCTTACATTCTCTCCATCTGCATAGAGTTTCTCCCAAATTCTGATGGGTCACGACTTCTTGGAAAACTTAAAAAAACAGCGTGAATTTGCACCAGCTGTTGTACTTGATCTCAAAGCCTTACCTGATCTTATCTTCCCTTTCTCTACCTCCTCTCTTTACGGGGATAACTAGACATGGCCAGTGGGTCACCTCCCTGATTGTCTTATTTAACAGCAATTTTACTTCCTCAAAATGATCAGGTCACAACCCCTCCCGATGTACATGGTAACTACTTCCTTTGGCATCTGGTCTATGAGGACAAGAAACCCAAAGTGACCAGATGGCACCTGTAGCTTTATGCTTAGGGAGACTCTTTACTTTGTCCTTCAATGCAAACACAAGCCTCCCAGGAACCAAGACCTTGAGACTCAAGAGCAGAAAGCACAAATTCCTCAAGAGGGTCACTGGGAATGATTGGTTATAAGAGATGCAGCTACTTCTATTGCTTGGTGCCTAGACTCATGCATTCTGTTGAAGACCTAGCACCAGAGAAGTGTCCCATCCTTAGAAAGCGCCTCAATGAAACTTTCAAGAAGCCATTCATTCTACTGTTCAACCAGGCTGGCAGTTTCTGGGTGATGCAGTATGTGGTAAGACCAGTAGATCTTATGTTCATGTGCCCACTGCCAGTCCTCCTTTGCCAGTCCTTGGACTGAGGAGATGCTATACAATATTGCAGGTATCGGGATCAAGCCTTTTGTAGGCTTTTGGAGTAATGGCACTGGCTGCAGGGAGGAAAGGCAAGCTACTATTGAGAAAATATGTCAGTCCTGGTTAAGATGAATTGTTAATCCAGAGCAACAGGGACCTAGTGTAACTGAACAGCCATTAGTAGCTAACAGGTCTTATCCATGGAATAGTGCCATAGAGGTACTCAGCTTTGGTCTCTTCTTACTGCCAGTTGGATATTCAGTAGTAAAAGTCCAACGTGGTGAAAGGGAACCTTTGTTGGGGGTACCGTGTCTTGTCTCCATTTCTACTATCATGGCATCCCCATTCATAAGCTCATTGTCTAAATAACAGAGTGGCCAAGGACAGTGGTTCTTTGTCATGAACTGGCGAAGTCAACATACCAGTTGGGTACTTAGTGCCTGTTCTTCAGTGAATGTTCTGTGGTGGGAATGAGATGCAATGCAAAATCATCACACTTGTTTCTCACTCATACATATCTATCCATATGCTTCTTTTCTGGATCTCTCTGTCTCTTTTCCAGCCTTGCTTCTTCTAGGCCATTGTCCAACCAGCTGAGCCATTTGCCATTGACCATGAGTCCACATTCTAACTTCAGACCAACGATTTCTTAATACAGAGTGGATGGTCATGAGCACCACCCGAAGCTCTTCCCAATGGGAAGCTTTCTTCTTGATTCTGTTTCTTGGGGTCCACTGAAAATTGCATTTTCAGTTCACACACACCTATTGAACTGACTCCACTTGTATATTAAGCAGGAATTTTTCTTTTCTCCTCTCTCAGTTGGACTTTGGGAATGGTCCATGACCCCGAAGGTATGAGCAGAGGGAGAAGTATTGGTATAATAGTGAAAAGGGACATGGAGGTCTAGCGTCTGAGTCACCTGTGCTCTCTGGACCTGTCCCAGCTCAATCCAGAATATATTACATCTATCTTGCAGTAGCGTTCTCAGTCTCATGACTTGGTGTCTCTGATGGTTCCTTGTTCATTATGTGCAGTTCTGGCTCCATGGCCATTTGATGTCCCATGTTTAGATTTTCTGTCTCTATCAGGGAGCATTAGCAGATCCGCTTGTTTGTGTTTGAAATGGTGCATACTTTTCTGCTGCAGATGGTATAACATTATTCAGGAGCCCAAGACTTTATAGGAAACCCTATTAGTTACAGTACTGGGGCTTGTTAGAGACTTTACAAAGCATCCCAAGTGGCAGGGCTGTCCATGCTGTACCCTGAATCTGTTTCAGAGGTCTTTTTCTCTGGGTCCACTAAAACTATCAGCCTTTAGCATTATCAAATAATGGGTCAGAGCAGTATTCTCTAGTGTATAATCTGCTACATCTAAAACCTGAAGGGGCCAACTAAACCCTGTGCTTCTTTCTTAGTAGTAGGAAGTAGACAGAGAAATAACATGCTCTTGATTTTGGAAGGGATGACTCATTTCCTCCAGAACACAAGGCCCTTAAATATTTAACTGATGTATCATGCCTCTAAATCTTTGTAGGGTTTATCTCCCTCTTCCTAGAGTGCATGTCTTACCATGTCTTGCTCATCGGGTCCAGCTTACATGATGTCAGCAATATGGGCTAATATGGTGTTCTACAGAATGTCCAGATGGCCGAGATCCTTTCAACAGTATAGTGACAGAGAAAAAGAGAATTAACATATCTCTGGGGCAAGACCATGAATGTATACTGCTATTCATCCCATATGAATGCAAATTGCTTCTGTCCTATTTGATGGGTATTGAAAAGAATGCATTTGCCAGATCAATAGCTTCATGCCACTTACCAGAGTCTCTAATAAAGATACCACTTCCAGCACAGCAGCTGCAATTGGCTGTACTATGTGGTTAAGTTTGCAATAGTACACTGTTATTTTCCATGATCCAATTGGTTTTTGCAAGACCACTACCCCTGCATCCTTGAAATCTTTGAGGGTGACAAAAATCTGCCATTACCCCAAAGATATGGTAATTGTTTTACATTTACTGTCTTGTCTAGGGTGGGGGTAGTTTCAGGAGTTTCTTTTTGGCTTTTTTACTATGATAGCTCTTTATAATATAATTTGAGTTTATTGGTCAAGGAACCAGTGTAAGAATTTTGCCAACATCTTAATATGTCAATGTCCATTATATATTCAAGACCTGGGAAAATGCCCACTGGGTGTATCTGCAACCAGTGGGCACTGTGAGATGGACCTAGATCAGTATTCCACTCAGTACATAACTCCCTTAGCCCCTTGTTCCATCGGGGCCAGCATGATGCTTTGGGTCCCTGGGTGGCAGTGTCAGTTTGAATCTTGTTTCCCACAACATGCAAATGGTATGTGTGTTCCCTTTTTCCCAGCCTGAATAAATAGCCAATGTCTTCTTTAGGAAAGAACCGGAGAATCAATGCCATATAAATCTACCATGATGTTGGATAGTCTTTGCTTATGTGGATCTGACTGACCTCTTCTTCAGTCATGGTTTTGGGGACTGAGAACTGGCTCAGTTATGAAAACTGGGAAAGAGAACTTGCCTTTGGAGTAACTGAGATAGGTCTTCTGTTCCTCCATGCCTTATGTATTTTGAATGTATTTATGATACAATACCCTAATCTTGCCCAACTCTCTTGCCCTTAGGAATACTATGATCTGTGAACTATCTTCTAGGTTGACATTCTGATCTTGCTACCTTTTTGGTGATCATGTCCACAGTGCTTCTGATGGTTGGTAGTTGATTCCTGGTCTCCACTAGTCCGGGATCTTATCATCTCTACTGCTCCTAGGAAGCCCAGGTCTCAAATAGCATCTCCTGCTGTTAGCTCCTACCTCCAGAGGACAGCCACCCCCGAGCTCCTTAACAATCCCAGTGCCCTCACACTAGTGCTTTCCTTAACACTTCAGTAAATGGCATGGCCTCCAGGCCCTCCTGAGCAGCACAGCCAGAGTCAGCAAGTGTATTTTCTGGTCTTATATAGTAGAGACATTCTCCCACTCCCACTTCTTTGAGTCTTTGATCCCTTCCTCTACAGTCTACTGTTTATTTTAACGCAGACTGTTTTATTTAACATAGGTCATCCCTATTCTCTTGGCTAATGTTTAAGCTAAAGAAAATTGACTTCATAGTTTCTGGAACAGCCTATTCAGTATCTAAGTGAAAGGGGGGTTGCTGTTGAATCTCATTCCAGCATGTCAAGATCTAGGGAAAGAGCAGATGTGGATGTGGTATAACATGAAAATCACTGGACAGGAATTCAGGGGGTCTGGGGTCTAGGTTCCAACTTAGTGGCATTGAGGCCATATGGTACACTGAATATATTGGGGCAGTGGGGGAAGAAACTTGAAGTCAGAAATACCTGAGATGGAATCAGAGCCCTGTCCCTTTTCAGCTGCCTGATTTTGGGAAAGCATTGAGGTTTTCTCTGCTTCAAACTCTGCTTCAAAATGAACATGAAATAATTTTCAATCTTGACTGTATATTAGAATCACCAAGGTTTGGGTTTTTTTGTTTTGTTTGTTTGTTTTTGGAAATCCTATTTTATGCTTGACCAATTGAATTAGAATTTCTAGGATGAGGCCTGACATCATCTTTTTAATCCCCAGACCCATCCCTGTTATTCTGGGCAGGAGATCCAGATACACAGGAATGCCTGAAAACCACTGGTTAGATAATCTGTCAACGTTGACACTGATACACTTCAATGGGGCAGATAATCAAGGGTATCTATCTGGGGCTTTGAAAGGTGTACTGTGGGCTTCATCTCAAAATACGAACAAGAAAAGTCTACTCTCTGAATTTGTCAATTTATTTGTCAATATATTGTCAATGAAATGGTTGCCAACTTGAGTCTATAGCTCAGTGAAAGAGAGAAGTCCTTGCAACTAGCTGGCTGGAGAACAGGACTACTTTGTCCTGGGCCGAAGGCTGGTGGGGCTGGTAGCCTTCTCTTACCATCTTAGCCATGTGGTACTTTATAGAAAGTTGCCCTGTTAACATCAAAACTAAAGATCTTACCTGAATTCACATTTCAGAATGAGGACCAATGACTACTTATTCCCCATGGTACTAGAATTTCAAAAAATTTTTTTTGATTCTCTGATACTAATTTTCCTCAAAACTACTCAAATCTGTCATTTGTCTGTAGCCCTTAAAACAAACTAGAGTCATATACTGTTTTCACAGCATTCTGACTTCCCACCAGTTCC
This sequence comes from Mellivora capensis, assembly GCA_004024625.1. Lineage (NCBI taxonomy): Eukaryota > Metazoa > Chordata > Mammalia > Carnivora > Mustelidae > Mellivora > Mellivora capensis. Next base: position 119,830 of record PISX010001071.1, read on the forward strand.
GTGTTTGACCATTTTCTCAGTGAGCTGGGAATCTTCATTTCTGCCCAAGAAGATTGGGATCAGGGGACCCCCCTCCATTTGTCCCCTGTGGAATCAGCTCTGCCCAGGGTTAACTGAAGAGATCGGGGTTTTAAGCTAACAATACAATGTGTCACGACCATTTAAGGGAAAGTACAGCTAATAACAGCGGAGTTAGAAGAATTAACCAATGTTTTTTCTGGGAATCTCTAATTTGTGAGTCAACTATGTAAGTTATCAAGTCTGCCTTCATTAAAAAAAAAAAATCTCAAATTATCCTCTTTTGTTTTTATTAGGGTCAAAAGTATTTAGGTTTAAAACCACCCTTAGGGGTTGTGGTTTGTGTGAAATCTCTACAGTGGTTCTATAGTTCCAATATTTTTGTTTGGACCAATTGAATTGTGTAAACATCTTGGTCTTGCATACAGGTAGCTAACCTGTATGAACTTAGCTTCTCTCTGAGCAAAAAGTTGCTAAAAAGGGCCGGAAGGCAGGCAAAGTCCTTCAGGAAGATAAAGCATGAGCAGAACAGAAAGTTAAAAATAGACCAATTTAGTTATTATTTAACACTTTGCACTTGCACGCATCAGGTTGAAAGTTTAAGATCCATCAGTGGCCAGGAAAACCAACAATATTTCTTTAATATTTTAGAACTTGAAACCACTTAGCAGTAAGGGAAAGGCCTCCTGTCTGCAGTTTCAGCCTCTTCCAGAAGTAGAATTTAAACCATTCAATCTGGAATTCTCTGGTCAGCACTAGTGAGCTGATCTGTATGATAGGACTCCTTGCCTGAAACAATCCTTTCCTTTCTTTTGCTAATAACTTCTTTGTCCCACTTGTTAATACCTATAAAATGTTCTGTTTTGCATCAAACACCATCTTTTTGTCAGATGGGATGCTGCCCAATATGAATCATTGAATAAAGTCAATTAGCTATTTAAATTTACTCAGTTGAAATTTTGTTCTGTAACACCCCCAAAGTTCCACCTCACAACAAATTCCAGGCCTATGTGTACTTAGATCCTTGGCTGGATCTGAATTACTCAGCTCTTGACTCCTCCCAAATGAAAGACTCCAAGCCAGCAATACCAAGACTTAAAGAACCTCTCTCCACTCTACATTCTGCCTCATCCTCTCTTCCCCCAGTACGTTGTTCAAGAGTGTCTGGCAGTTGTAGTATAATAAAAAATGTATATATTTGGTCTTTGCCCATGGTTTCTTGGCACAGACCTCCTAAAAGTCTTGGAATTTACTGAGTGATAATTGGGTCCTTTGTTATTTGTAACAAGCCCCGGTGACCATACCTGAGTTTATGCTAGCAGAGTGAAGGTGGGCCCCTAGGTAGCTTTGGAATGGGGAGCCAGTCACTGGAGAAACAATCACACCATTAGAGGATTAGAACGATCAGTCCAGGACCTACCTTGGGGAAGGGGAAGGGGGCTAGAATATATGTTCATCCCTATGGTCAGGGATTTAATCTGTTGTGTCTATGTTATGAAACCTCCACAAAAAAAAAACCCTCAGAACAAGTTTGGGAGGAACTTCTGGGTTGAATACATCAATGTGGTGGGAGAGTGGCAGGTTCAGAGAAGGCCTGGAAGCTCTTCACCACCTCTCTCCCTGTAACCTACTCCATAAACATCTCCCATCTGGCTGTCCCTGAGTTGTACCCTTTCTAATAAGCTGGTAACCATAAGCAAAGCATTTTGCTGAGTCTGAGTCACTCTAGCAAATTGTCAAACCTTAGTAAGGATCCTGGGAACCCCAGATTTGTAGTCAGTCAGTTCAGTAGAAGTGAAGGTGGCCTAGGGACCTCTTTGTGGCTGGCATTTAAAGCGGGGGCAGGGTTGTGGGACTGAGCCCTTAATCTCTAGTGTCTGTACCCATGTCAGAATTGAATTAAATTATAGGATACTCGGTTGGAATCAGAGGATTGGAGAATTGGTAGCAGAACAATAGATTTGAATTGGGAAAAAAAAAACAACCACACGCCAGCTGAGAAAGAATTTTTGTCTTTGACTAAGAAATATGAGGATTGGGAAGGTTACCCCCAGCCCCTGCCTTTTAGATTCTGTGCCACTGACAAGTTAGGGGAGAAGGAATAGGGTTGTCAGCGAACAACACAAACTATTTTGGATGTCTAAGGAAAAGCACACTTAAAATGTGTTGCCTGACCAAATCACTGCCCTGGAATATCTACTTTGTGGGAAACCAATGTGAGTACCAAGTAACTGCCACTGTGCCCACATTCTTGGCTTTGTTACAAAAAAAAAAATTATGCCTTGGAACAATGTCTGGCATGTTCGGGCTGAGGTTAACTGGGGCTTGGTTATGCCTTGAGGACCCTGTTGCTACTTTGATGCTGTGATTCATTCATTGATCTTAGTCAGTTCAACTATTTATATGCCGGTGTCAAAGTCTCACCCAGCATAACCACAAGAAGCTGCTGGCCTTCATCCATGGAGCAGACGTTGGAGGATCAAGCAAGACTCGCTGGTGTTTTTACACAGGGGAGAAAGATACAGGGACAGATGGAAGATTTACTGGTATGACCCATATGTCAGATGGGCCTCATTATCCCTCAGAGAGAGGGTGCGATCAGCTTGCAATGCCTGGTCTATGAAATCCTATGATACTTCCCAGTTCTCCTACTTCGCAGGGACATACCTACTCACGGTCCTGTCAGCTTCTCTCCTGACATGTTCTCGGTTTTGATCTGCATCTCCACACCCAGAACTTAGCCTCAACTTCTTAATGAGAGAGAGGGAAAGAAAGAGAGAGACAGATGAAGAAGGAGGAGAATAGGAAGAAGAAGAAAATGAAGAAGGATGAAGGAAAGAGAGGGAGGGAGAGAAGAGAGGGGAGGGGAGAAGCAAGAAAAGTAAAAAAAATGTATATCTCAGTTTAATATTTCACTGCAAGCATGGTGGTCATGGGAAGATGTTACATTATTGGCTTTATTTCGCTTTTATCTGTTGGCCTTTCCTCTCCCATCCCCCACCACTGCTGTCTCTCCTCCATCTTCCTTCCCTCCAGTTGAACTTCAGAGACTATCCATCCTACTATGATGCAATCTCAAAGAAACATTAAGGGAAAAACATTAAAAATAGACAAACACACGTATATCATTCTACAATTTATATTTTTTAAATGTATTTGCTTATTTTTAGAAAAGAACAATTTTCTAAACAAAACAAAAAGAAGGACAAACCATAACTTTTTTTTTAATGCTTACCTATAAGAGGAAGAAAATAGGGTTAAGATAAGAGTTATTTGACTACATCTTGTTTTTTATTTATTTATTTATTTTTAATAGTTTATTTATTTATTTGACAGACAGAGATGACAAGTAGGCAGAGAGGCAGGCAGAGAGAGGGGAAGGGAAACAGGCTCCCTGCTGAGCAGAGAGCCCGATGTGGGGCTTGATCCCAGGACCCTGGGATCATGACCTGAGCTGAAGGCAGAGGTTTAACCCACTGAGCCACCCAGGTGCCCCTACATCTTGTTTTTTAGATGTGACTTTAGAATCACACAAATAGTTTACATGATTAAAAGACAAAACTAAATGAAAAGCCTTTTCTTAGATATCAAAAGTAAAATAAAATGAAACTCACTGTGAATACATTGGTAATCTATTCCACTCAATAAGAAACAGTTTATGAGGGGCACCTGGGTGGCTCAGTGGGTTAAAGCCTCTGCCTTCGGCTCAGGTCATGATCCCAGTGTCCTGGGATCAAGCCCCACATCGGGCTCTCTGCTCAGCGGGGAGCCTGCTTCCCTTCCCCTCTCTCTGCCTACCTCTCTGCCTACTTGTGATCTCTGTCAAATAAATAAATAAAATCTTAAAAAAAAAAAAGATTAAAAAAAAAAGAAACAGTTTATGTGATTTTATTATGTCATATGATGTCATATGGCCTAAGGACTAAACAGGGAAAAGTAACTTCTTAGGAATCATACAACTGGTGGTAGAGTTTGTATATCCATGCAGAGACTGCTATAGCTTGGAATACATGAAAGGTATAATTGTGTTGGGTGTCCATTAGAGTTGGGAGCATCCATGTGTTTGAAAGGATACGCATGTGTAAGATCAACAAAGTTTAAGTAAAACCCTGTAGTTTTGAATTTAAATTGGAGGTATGGTTCTGAACTTACAACATATTGTAGCTTAAGGAATACATATTTTCTAGCTCTGTCCACTGAAAAGGGCTAGGAACAATACCAACCCTTTAGCAACTGGCACCCAGACTGAGGTCTCTAAACACTATTCCCAGTAGAGGATCCTTAGAGGAATGGCTGATTTCAGGACTAAGGCAGGAAAAATACAAGATGAGTCTGAAACGGTTATTTCAGAAAGCAAGAAACCTATCCAAGACTCTTGAGGTTGTGTTATAAAGACTCAGTCTAGGGGCCCCTGAGTGGCTCCGTTAAGTGTCTGCTTTCGGCTCAGGACTTGATCCCAGTTAAGCCATGCATCCAGCTCTCTGCTCAACGAGGAGCCTGCTTCTCTCTCTCCCACTGTCCCCGCTTGTGCTGTCTCTCAAATAAAATCGTTAAAAAAAAAAAAAAAGACTTAGTCTATGGTCTAGGCTCTCATTGGCAACTTGATCATCAAAAAGGGTAATAATAACTGGAATGATTTGAAGCACATCAAATATATTTTAGTTTATGAACTTAACAATTCTCAAACAAAATAAAACAAAAGAAACGACCTTCCTGAACACCTTTAAAAGGATGCTAGGAAACAACTTCATAATTTTTTAAAACAAGTTAAAAAAAAGGAAAGAATTCTTTCCTACACAGTCTGCCATAACCAAGAGTTGACAAAGGGAGTTTTCAATAGCAACACTGTAGCTAATAAGTGAAAAGTGAATGAAAAATTTGAATGTCACCATTTTTCATGCCCTAATAGTTTAATGGCTCTAAACCAGGGTCAGGCAAACATATTCTATAAAGAACAAGCAAGTAATTATTTTAGGTGTTTTAGGCTTTGTAAGATATATCATCTCTGTCACAACTGCTCATCTCTGTTATTACAGTACAAAAGCAGCAAAAGACAATATATAAGCCAATGGGCGTGGCTATCTTCCAATAAAACTTGCAAATGCAGGCAGGAGACTGGATTTGCCCCTTGTGTTTCCCATACTTGATGTAGATAATGACCACCAAGGGCTGCTAGCATCATGAAAAGAGGGACAAGATGTTATGCACCTCTTGATGGAATTGTACACCACCACCCGTGGGGTAGACTTATGGTAGGGGACTGGGGGGAGTCAGGCCTGAATATGACCATGTCTCACATCTGACTACTAAATTTCAGGAAATTTAGGAGATACCATCTAACATCACCAGGATGCAGGCAGAAAAATACAGAGTTTTGGAAGTTCTGCAGGACGAAGGACCTAGTATCCTCAATACATAACTGCAAGAAAAAGAAAAGATATGGAAGGATAATTTATAGAGTAGAAGAGCGTTGAGAGATGCAACAGCCAGTTAAAATATAAATAAAAAGAACTGTCCTCAAAACTCCAAATTCTTGCTTAATGCTTATGTGGAACGATGTAACCAACATCGGTCTATTCCTGGTCTTGAATTCTCAAGCCCATCAAGGGTCCTCTCAGTAAGACTCCATCTTCCGTGGAAGACAATCCCCTGTGTATCTGCTTATATTTCATTTCTCTAGAAAATAATTCTCCCTGAGACAGTGAAGAGGTAATCCCAAGTAAAGAAGGGTCAAACCCTAATCCTGTTTCTTCAGTAACTTTCCATTTTGTTTTACTTAATGCAAAATTTTCTATTAGGATGTATCAAAAAAAAGGGGGAGCTTTACATTAGAGAAAATGTACATAATTTAACAATCTCTCACTATTTTGGGTATAGCATTTGAAAAATTGCCTACTTGACTATTCCTTTCTCTTTGGCTTTATTTTCTCATAAAATAATCATTGCTGTGTAGAAGGCACAATCATTTTTATGTAGGATGCACAATTCTGAGGGCTATTAACTTGTTGGGGAAAAAATGGTTGCTAATACATTTTTTCTTGTTTAGATTTATTTACCACCAGAGAACCATAAAGTATCCCAATTAACTATGAATCTTAGTCTGTGGTAAATGGGAATATCCACAGCCTTCTTCAAGCTGGAAACATATTTTAGTCCTCTGCAGGCTAGAACTAAATTACTGTGTCAGTAATGAAAATAAATTTGCTAATTAGTTCACTTAATCAAATCTGACTGAACTCTGTTCCTAGCAGCATACACCTGAGAGCCTTAAGACATCTGTTTCTGAGAGCTTATCACCTACAGGCGACTTCTTCCTTTTTTTGTCTGAGAATAATTATTCAGCTTCCTCCTTAAGCCTTCGAAGGGAGTCTCTATGCAGTTAATAGTGATATGTTATGGTACTAGAAACCTAGAATAATCACTTGAGGCCCCAATCACTTGAAGCTGGATGCTAGACTGGGCGTAGCAAGGAGATGACATGAACTTATAGGCTTCATCCTTGATCTATGAAAAATAGAACCAGAAAGCATTGTTTAGCTCTAAGATGTGAGCTGAACTCTCTCCCCGCATTCCCTAGCTTGTGACAGATGGCAGCAATTCCATCAGTCTCCAACTTTAGTACGATACGCGTCCCTTTTCTCTAATTGCACACTCACCAAATCAAGCTTTTGCTAATTAATTGGGCTTCCAATATGTCTACTGCTAGCATTACCCAGTGTATCTGTTCTTTATCTGGTGCCTAATCTTCACATGTGCAATGGCTTCCAGTTTTTGCCATACTTGTTCCCATATTCGGAAGCAAAATTATGACCTTGGGTAGAAGTATTGAAGAGAAGCCATGCATTCAAAATCAGTTGCCTCCGTATGGAGTCTTTGGTGTTGGTGCTGCTCTCCTGGGTCTCTTGCTACGTTGCCCCTCTTCTGGTCCATAATTTAACCTGAGCTTGTTATTTTGTGTTTCCCAGAACTCCCGTCTGACTTCCTGCCTCTCTCTTCCCCAGTCTCTTAGCTTGCTTTCCTGATCCGTGATGTCTAAACTCTATGAAGCACTGAATGCTTACTTTCTAATGCACCTGTTTCTCTTTTCTTAACTCTCTTTAATAGAACTTAATAGTTTTACCTGCCTGGTGCTTTCGTCCTTACCTGACCTTGCTGATTAACTTGTTAATCAGTCTGTCTAGACATTATTTTTACCTGTCATTATCAGTCTGTGGTCAAGTACTTGGTACTAAGAGGAGATGACTAGACTCAGTTTCTGCCCCAATAATTCCTTCTTTTGAATTGCTTTGTATTTATTCAACCCATTTTTCTCCTTTATCTGGACTATGTATGACTAGTTCCTGAAGTCATTTGAACTTTCAGCACCTGCTTCTTTCTAGCTCCCCATTCTACCAAGGCAAGAATGCAGACATGTTGGTCAGAAGGAAGGTCCAATTAGCCCTGTTTGGAGAAAGAGCACCAGACTGGGACTGTGAAGACATCCCCTTAAAGTATTAGTTTTTCTGCCTAGAATAAATTGCTCAAGTGTAGAGTGGAAGAATCAGATTCTTCTGAAAGCACTCCCTCCCCTGACTCTTTTTTCCCTAATGTGTTGTAATATCACAGTTCCTAGGTCAGTGGGCTAATTGGCAAAATAAGAATTTGTTGGACCAGGAGTCAGGGTCCCTGAGTTCCAGTTTCTGCTTTGCAACTAGTTCACATACTGTAGCCTTGAAGAAACGCTCTGCCTCTTCAAATCATAAAGAAAATGAGGGGGCTGTGTTGGATGATCTTCAAAGACCCTTCCAGCTCTTTCCTTCAGTGATTCCATTTTTCTGCATATGAAGGGGAACACATTTTGCTAGTGAGGACCATTACGTCTGAAGAGAATTACTCTTCCATGACCCTGGTCTGGAATTTATTCTGCTTACAGATTTTGAAATGCTTCAGCTGGATTTATGCTCTTTTTTTTTTTTTTCTGGCATAAGACTTTCTATGAAAAGCAATTGCCTGCAGGGTCTAACACAATCTATTCAGCATGTCTCAGAAAGCTCTGGAATTCAGGGTTCTCCACAAAGTTCCTCCTTGGACTGGGAGCCATAATGATCCAACAGAAGGATGGCAGCAGCAAATGGGTGTCCTCCAGAATGACCACCACAGGAAGCTCCGAGTGGGTAAAGTAGCAGTTCACTCAATGAGCTGTTTCCAGAAAGACCAAGCTGTGAGGTGTTAACAGCCAGGAGACAACTGACCACCACACCTGCTATGGATGGCCATCTCAGCCTGCCCACAAAGAATCTTGATCTGTCTCTCCCATCAAAATGTCTGGTTCTAAGGAAGCTCAATATAGTTTTTAAAGCTGTTACAACATGATGTATAAGAAGTATGTCTTACCATGAGCTAGGAACCCCGATTCCACAGTGAAAGTAATAAAAGAAAATAGATTTCCCCATCACATGGAAAGTGAGGCTGGATTAGAGGCTTATTATGAGGACAAGAACAATTATTGCCCAGGTTATGGTGTCCCATTCACTGACACACTCACACACAGGCCTCCAGCTCTGTTGTCATAAAAGGATGCTGATCCCCATACTACTCTGTATTTTGGAAGGAGAGAGGGCCAGAATGTCCTCTCTCTGGGCCTCTAAAGTAATGGGCCATGCCATTCCTCCCCACTTAGAAATGCTGCATGGAGAAACTCAAGCCATCCAGGAAATAACATTTAAATAAAACTCAAGGAATACAATTTGTGTGTGTGTGTGTGTGTGTGTGTGTGTGTGTGTTTATGTGTCTGTATGGGTCTGTAGTGTATGTGTAAGCCTTTTGGGGTAGATTTTTCCAAGGGAAAATGATTTTCCCAAGGGAAAATGATGGGGGTAAAGAGCTTTAATTTCTCGCTAAGCCATATGTCCATTGCCTATAAATGCACAGTTGGGCAGACTGCTTCAGATGTCCTGGGTAAAGGAGAAAGGCTTGAGTTCATGGAGATTGTGGGCCATAAGTAGTCATATTGCCACAGCTTGACTGGAGGTAAGTCTGAGAATGAGAGACAGGGAAAGAAAAGAGAAGAGAAAACAGTAGAGATGGATTCTGAATTTCCAGCTGTGACTGTTAAGTTTTGGGAGCACAAACACCTGTCCTCCCACGGGATTTAGCATAATGTAGCCTCAGTAATACAGAGCTGTATGAGTGAATCTGGAGCCCTGACAAGGTGAGAACAAGGCTTCATGGGCAGGAGCAAGCCGCTAAAAGCTTCCCCAGAGAAATGCTTAGGAGATGAGATGAGGGACTTGCCAAAGAGTCGAGGTAGAAGAATAACCCTTGGGCAGGTGGGGCAGTTTCTAGGATCTGGAGTTACTGCAGGTGGGGCCTCTTTGTGCTGTCCAGGTAACATTCTACTGAGCAAATCCAAGCTCTGTGCTTTCTTCGGTGACTATATACTGAGCATGTGCAATGTGCCAGAGGCTGTTCTAGGCTCTGGGATAAAGAAATGAACAGCATGAACAATGCTCCCTGTCTCAAGGACTTGGGATTCCACTGGGAACGGAGACAAATTAGCAAAAGACACGATGAATGTACAAGATTATTTCAAACATCTGCATGTACTATAAAGACATAACATGCAGTAATGTGATGGAGAAAGACAGGGAGGGAAGGGGGTTGCTATGCTCAGCAGTGACACCACTTACCAGCTTCACACCCTGGATGAGGCCATGTCCCCATCGGTAAAATCATGGAAATAAATAATATATGTCTCAAAAGATGGATGTAAAAGATTCACTGAGATAATACCTGTGCACAGCACGATGACTGACCAAGCATCTATAACCCCTTGTCGCTGCAGCTCCAGGCAGGCCTGAGGGTTATGACATTACTGATGCAAAGCCAGGATTGCCCATCTGAATCCTGCTCAGACTCCTGACCCACAAAAAACATGAGAGATAATAAAATAACCAGTATTGGTTTTTTTTTAAGATTTTATTATTTATTTGATAGACAGAGATCACAAGTACGCAGAGACACAGGCAGAGGGAGAGGAGGAAGCAGGCTCCCTGCTGAGCAGAGAGCCCATCGCGGGGCTCGATCCCAGGACCCTGAGATCATGACCCGAGCCGAAGGCAGAGGCCTTAACCCACTGAGCCACCCAGGCGCCCCAATAACCAGTATTGTTTTAAGCCACCAAGTCTTAGAGTAATTTGTTTTGTGGAAATAGATAACTAGCACCAGTTCTTTTATATAGAAACAGAGAGAGGGCACACGGGTGGCTCAGTCAGTTAAGCATCTGCCCTCAGTTCAGGTCATGATGCCAGAGTCCTGGGGTCAAATCCCACATTGGGCTCTCTGCCTCTGCCCCTTCCCCTGATTGTGCTCGCTTTCTCTCAAGTAAAGAAATAAAATCTAGAAAGAAAGAAAGAAAGAAAGAAAGAAAAAGAAGAAAGAAGGAGAGACTTTCTTTCGTTATTTTCCCCTGGAAGACAACAACACTTCTAGGAAGGTTTGTTGCCAGCAGAACTTATTCTAAAACACAGTGTATTCACAGGAAATTTGAGCTTCAGTAAAGCCAACAGATTAGGAGACAGCTATCATTTAAAAGATAGTTTGTTACTCATAGTTTCTAAGATGAAGGGACACACCATGCAGGGAGGGACATGCAGAGAAGTACCAAGGTCAGTCAAGAGTGAGACGGAGAAGGGAGAGCTGTGGGCAAGAGCCTTTGTTTTGGTTTTTGTGGGAAGGAACAGGCAAGGCAGGGTGAGCAGATTTAGGATTGGCTAACTTGAATAGTTTTAGTGGGTTCTGGGTTACAGGGGTTGTCCCTAGTTGTCTAGTGCCTGGCCCTGGGGTGATTAGGATGATTAGGTAGGAGAAGAGCAGTCTGAGTATAAGAGCCCCATAAAGGGGATAGTGTGTAGGCTCTGGATTGGTTGATCTGCATTTGGCAAGTGGGTAAATTGTTTGCTACCTCTAACAGTTGACTAGCCCTGGAGGGGCAGTCCTTCCAGGGTCCCATATGTCCAAACATCGAAACACAGAAAGTAAAAGACATGGCTAACACAGAGCCTTGTCTGAGTATCACATACATGAGCTCCTGTGTGGCCAGGGGGTGATTTCATGATCCCATTGTGGAGTCTAGGACTTGAGAGGGAAATCTGCTAAGGGGTCTTTGATTCCCAGAAGGATTGTACAAAGAGAAGCCCTCTCCCCTCTTCTCATTTTGAGCAGTGTCGTATGAGGACTCCACTATTGGAACTGCCATTTTAGCTTGTGACCACAAGAAGATGACCAAGAGAGTCATGAGAAAAACAACCTGCAATGTCATCAGAGAGCCCCCATCAACCCTGGAGGCCTACTGTTTAGGCAACATTAATTCTGGTATATGGTGACTTTGCAGCCAGAGCCTAGCTGACGTACAAGCACTAGGACTTGCTTCTAATTCCCAGGCTCCTCATCTAACCACTCTGCTTAGAAGAAAGAGAAGGTTAGTTACTTTGCCACCATAGTAAAAAGTTACTTGAGACCTTATGGTGGAGAACTGCCAATTTGCAAAGCATGATGTAGAGCTTGGTTAAGTGGGGGCTCACTCAGTGGGGAGAAGAGAGACAGATGGGGAACAAAAGTGAGTTCTGGAAGCCCTAAAGACAAGAGTCCACTTCAATATGCTGCCTAAGGCAGAGGCCGCCTGGTGTTCACTGTGCTGGGACATATGGAAGCTGTGAGGAGGTGTTTCATGTGGTCCATGGATGCATTTTACACAGCTTAGTGGAAACATATAGGATTCATGTGGGCATGTTTCTGATGGTCCCAGCAGCATCCACCAGAGAAATGGGGAGGAGTCAGAGTAACATGAAATAAGAAAGAACAAAAAGAAGGAAGATGATTAATGTGTCATTTTAATTGGTGAAATAAGGATGTGGGGTGTATGATTTCAGTCTACTGGAAAGAGGTAGGATACACATTGTCTCAAGCCTCTAGATTTTGCTGAATGTGTTTTTAAATGGGGCATCTCCAATCACATGGATTTTTTGAAAACTGGTGTTTCATGTTAAGTGAAATATTGTTATCTTGAGGCTGAAAATGTGCTGGGCAGTGGAAAAAAATTTCACAAAAGGAAAAGGAGAAATAAAAGTGGAATTGGTAAAAACTCAGGGCTAGTAGGATACCATGAGGAGATAAACAAGTGTATTAAAATCTTTAAATTTATTTGAGAAAAAAACTGATTCATGAATTAGCAGACATCTAGGAGACAGAAAGGAACCATGAGGAGTTAAACTAAATGAGAGATTTTATAGGCAGAAGGGAGCAGAAACAAGAAAAATGTACTGGCAAAAACAGAAGACTGATTACTGGGAGGTCACTTTCCCATTAGAGGACAACAAGGACCTGTCAGGCAGATGACCCCATTAGTGATTCCTGATTGACTGTTTTAAGGTTCCATTTCTGGGAGAACCAAGCCTATGATCAAGTCTTGGTTTGGTGATGTGGGACTTAGCATCAGCGACTCCATTTTGGGTCTGTTGTTTATGTCTAGGCTATTATCAGAATTCTTCCTGGACCAAGTCTTCTGCATATCTTAGGTGGAGCTGGTTGGAGTGATGGGATGTATATTCTTCATGTATTCTCCATGCTGGAGGATGATCTTCTTATTTACACTGCTAAAGCAGTTTTAGTTATTTCACTCATTTCTGAGTCTGCCCAGCTCTCTCCTTCTCTTCACGTTTGCCTTTCCATCCTTCATTCTGCAAACTCACTGTTACTATGCGCCAGACAGAGGCACTGGGAATATAGAGTTGATAAAACAGGCATTATTCCAACATGAGACTATGTTTTTTGGCCCAAATGACCAGTGGTTTACTGCTACTGTGTGATAAACACAAACACAAAGACTATTATAATCTCTATTTCCAGTTCTAAATGCTTTGGTAGTAGTCATGGAGCAACACCCCCACTTCCCCCCAATCCCTACCCCTACTTCTTTTTGGTAGATCCCATGTTTTCAGTTTCTACTTAAGTCCTAGGACTAGGGGAGCTCAGATAAGACAGTAACTCCTATGTATCCTGTACCCATAGAATAAATATAATTGAGATAGAACTTTGCATTTAAGACCCCTCATCCTGCTATGCATTTTGTTTCCCTGCATCCATTTTGGCACATGACCTAGGAACTGGGTAGGATAAATGCCCCATCAAGAATGTGTCATAGACCTCCCACTGGAGAGGTAAAGAAAGTGCTTGGTAAGGGCAGGGGCGTGGACTATCGTTGGAGGGAGGCCAAGAGGTAAAATGCCGGTGCTTCTTCCCTCTTTCCCTCCTGAGATGGAGCCTGAGGAGGAGAGGCAGGAAATGTGGAAGAAACACCCTGATAAGCAGTATGAGTGTTTGGGTTTAAGGTAGACCCAGGAGACAGTTGTAGGCCCCCCAGATGGAACCAGGTTTACTGCCTACTGCCACATCCAACAGAGTGCAACTATGATAGTCACAAAGAGGAGGGTGGGTGGGGTACAGAAGAGAGAGAACTGAGGTAGTACTCATCTAGTCTCTTCAAACTCATGCACTAGTTATCCAGAAGCTCCTTTATGGAGCTGAAGGGGAGCAGAATAAACCACCCCAAAACACCCCTGTTTGGCACTGGGATAATTTTAAGCTGATTACTTCTAAGACCCATTAGGCACAGGAGGAACTCTGAAAGCAGGGTAGAATTGACTCTTTTGTAAGGGAAATTAACATTTATAATGGCAATTTACATTTATAAGGGAAATTTCCATTTGCCAGAGTGTTTCCCTCTCTGTCCCAGGAAGAGAAAGAAGACTTTTTAAAATCACAAGAAGCTCCTATCAGAGGAAAAGGCATGACTAAAATCTGCATAACAACTTCTCCCTCCTTTACATTGTTTTTCTGGTCACCTCCCATGACTGGCCTCCCAACCGGCATCTTTTTTTTTTTTTTTTTTTTTGCTTTTAGCTGAAGATGGTATATAAGGGATGAATTGGGCCATTTTGGGGACTTACTCAGTTTTCTTGGGTATCTTCTATGTATGTAGAGGTATACATGTTGTTAAACTTCTGTTTTCTCTCTCTCTCTCTCGTTAATCTGTCTTTTCTTATGAGGGGCTTCAGTCACAAAAGACATAAGGGTAGAGGGAAAATTACTTTTCTTCCCCTATTTTTCAGCCACAGAACATGGTCATGGAAACCAGAAGACCCAGAAGATGGCACAAGGACAAATAAAACAATGAATAGAGAGCCAGCAAGCCTGCCATGAGGCTATCTTGGCTTGGGGTAAGGTGACCCAGCTGAAGAAGCTGAGGGATGGAGAGACAAGTGTCTGGGAAACAATAGGACTGTTGGCCACAGGAGAACCAATGTGGGACTAAGTCAACCATGCCCAAAGGACATGGACTCTGAGAAGAATTCAGAAGAAACTAAAATGTCATTAAGTAATAAGTTTAAGTCTTGACCCTTCAGCGGAATGGAGCTGGTGGAAGTAAGATTTTTTTTTTCTTGTCCAAGTAGAATGTGTTCAGTTTCAGCTCTGTTTCGTATATAAGCAACTTACTAAGGCAAGGTCACTCCAAGATGGTCCCCTAACCAGCTCCTGGGTAATACAGATACTGCTGGAGCCATACTTGGAAAGCCACTGTCATGGAGAGTTTTAGCCATGCCTCACTCTAAGAGATAAGCAGGTCTGTCCACGTGCACCTGAAAGCAAGGCAGACTTTCCCATCATCACCTGTGATTTATCTGTAGATTATCTCTCCTGTTAATGTGAGCTCAACCATGCAGTTGAGGCATTAATGACCCTTGAAAACTTCAGTCTCGTTGTATTGCAGTCTAGAATCTGCGGCTGAAAATGGTAAGAATGACAAATTACCCCATTCCTAAATTCTCACATTTGTTCTGTATTCCCTAGGTTATACCAGTGTTGAAAAAATAAAGAAGTCAGCCCTATGCCTGATCCATAAATATACAGAATGCAAAGCCATATGATCTCCCAAAGTTCATTTGCTCACTACATTAGGTCAATAATGTTCCCTCTGTGGAGAGGCTCAGGAATGTAGGAGGTTGCACCAGGGTTGAGTAAAAGAGAGTGATTCATCTTATGTACTTTCTTTTTTGTCCTGAGACTCAATTTCCAACATGGTGGGGACATGTCCCAAACCAACAAAAGTTCTCAGACACCAGCAGAGTGTCCAAGAATTCAATTCAATTCTGATACCCTTTACTGGAACAACATCAGATTCCACAGGTTAAGGGCTCAGTCCCACAAGACTGCCCTCACCCCATCTTTCAGACACCAGTCTCACACCACATTGTTACCTGTGCTCCCGATCGACTGACTACACGACAGAGGTTTCCATGGCCCCTTCCTCAGTTGTTGTTTTCTTTTTTAAGATTTTATTTATTTTAGAGAGAGAGCACAAGTGGGGGAGTGGAGGGGGGAGAGGGGCAGAGAGGGAGGGAAAAGAAGGCTCCCCTTTGACCAGGGAGCCCAATGAGGGCTGATCCTAGGACCCTGAGATCATGACCTGAACCAAAGGCAGATGTTTAATGGACTGAGCCACCCGGCACCTTCCTCTTCCTCAGTATTGATGAATTTGCTAGAACAGCTCACAAAACTCAGAGAAACATTTTACTTACTAGATTATAGGTTCATTATCAAAGAATATAACTCAAGAACAACCATTTGGAATAGATACACGGGTCAGGGTTTGGGGAAAGCATGGAGCTTTCATGCTCTCTCTGAGTTTGCTGCTGTCCCCAAATATCTACCTATTCACCAACGCCAAAGCTCTCGGAACCCTATCTTTCTTTCTTTCTTTCTTTTTTTTTTTTTAATGGAGGCTTTAATATAGAGTCATGATTGGTTAAATCATTGGCCATTGGCAGTTGATTTAACCTCTGGCTTCTCTCCCTCCCTGGGAGGTCAGGGGAGTTGAACTGAAACTTCCAACCTTCTAATTACCTGGTTGATTCCCCTGGCAACTAGACTCCACCCTTAGGTGGGGTCCAAGAGTCACCTCATTAACATAACAAGAGATACCTTTGTCTCTTTCTTCACTTGGGAAGTTCCCAGGGTTTTAGGAGCCAGGAACTTTGGACAAAGACCAGTATGTATGTGAAGTATATTTTAGTCATCTGAAGACCCAATATATATTTCTTTTAAATCACAGTATCACAATACCACAAAGAAATTATACCCTCTAAGGTCACTGAAGATCTAGGATGCTCCTTTTTTTTTTTTTTTTTTTTTTTTTTTTTGGTAAGTATGAGGCATGGCTCCTGTGCCCAGGTAGACAAGGAATAAAGAAAGCAAAGGCAGTGATCCAGAGCAGGGAATGTCTGATGGGATCGGAGGGGCTGGTTCTGGCAGTGAAGGGATTCTGAATGGAGCAGGAGGGGTGCAGCTGTCTACCTGGTCAACGTTTTTGTTCTACAAGGAAGCCCTAAAACCACAGAATTTAGGCGTGGTGAGCAATCAGCTGCAAGATGGGTGAAAAGAGGCTCTAAGGCATCCATGTCGATTACACTCTCTGTCTCAGGGACACCCCGAATAAAGCCCACCCCTCAGACGCTGGGTGTCAAGCGTCAAAGCACTGTGCCGGGAGGCAGGGGGACAGTAGACCCCACATTACATCTAGATCCCACATTCAAAATGTAAAGTTTTACAGGTGAGATACACACGACACCAGGCGAGATAGGCGCAAGGCAAGGTTTATTAAATGCATCCTGGGGTGAGGTTCCACAACTCAGGAGAGGAGAGTCGGGGAAGTCATGCGCAGAAGGGGTTGAGTGAGTTTTTATTGGGCCAAGGCAGGGCGGGGGCTCATAACCATATTTGGTAAGGTTAGAGGTTGGGGGTTGGAAAGTCCCAAAGTGGCTGGTTTCCGTTTCTCGCATAGGTTTCCGTTTACTCAAGGTGACGTGTCCTTGACAGATGTCCTTCTGGCAGGAAAGTCCTGGGTAGGGGAAGATGGCAGCCTGGCGGCCATTTTATTGTTCCTCCTGCATTCCCAGGGCCGCCGACCTAACACAAAACATGATTGGGGGTGCAGTGGCATCAGCCACAGTATCAGGGACCTTGTGAGCAATGCAGGATCTCAGGTCTCACCCCAGGCTACACACGCATCAACATCTGCATTTTAGCAAAATCCCCAAGTCATTAGTATGCTCATAAGAGTTTGAGAAGCACTGCTCTAGCACTTTGGTTCCCATCCCTGAGCTGCAGTTAAAAAAAAAAAAAAAGCATATGTCTAAGAGTGAAACCCAGGTATGGTGCTAATGATTTTTAAATGCCCCATAATTATAATGTGCAGCCAGGAATGATCATGGTTCACAAATATCAGAAAGCACCAGATTCACTTATTAAGGCACAGACCATGGGGGCCCGCCCCGGAGTTTCTGATTCAGAAGGTCTGGGGTAGGGCCTAGGAATTTGCATTTCTAACAAGTTCTAGGGGATGCTGAAGATGGTGGCCCTGGGATCACACTTTGAGTACCACTGATCTTAAGAGAGATAACAAACATCATAGGTGATTCCCAAAGGTCCCAAGCTAGCAGTAACACTGTCACCTGGAAACATATTACAAATACAAGTAATCAGGCACCACAACTGATCTACTGGACCGACATTCTGGGGGGTGGGGCCAGCAATCAGTTTTAGCAATCAGTCAGGTGTTTCTGTTGCAGCTAATGTTTGACAACCACGGGTCTCGGTGTTTAGTTCCAAACTGCCGTATCCTCAGCCATTGGAAATAGATGGAAAAATATGTTTTTCTACTTTTTCCTTACATGTTTTGATCTATAGAAAAATGTCTCTCTTTTGTACCTGATTTGCTTAATGACGGGGAAACTTGAGCTGAATGTTTATAGATAATATACCCATTTATACACAAATATACATACATATACATATACGTACAAATACAAATAAATATCAACTTAAAATTTCACAACGGGCCCCATCGGTCCTGGCAGGTGAACACAGCAGATGTGAGCTTCCATTTTATAGGTGTACCTCTGAGAAATTAAGTAGAACAGATAATGCCAGTTCTTTAATAATCCATTTTTCCATTCTCCCTGCCTATCAGAAACCCAGTGTAATTCAGGATTTTACCTTCTCCTTAATTTAGGAAAACTAATGAACTGGTTCTAATTATTCTTAGCCAGTGGTTCTTGACATTGGCAATCTGAAATTTTTTTTTTAAATATGGCTGATTCCGGCTTCCCAGGTTGATTTGATTGTCTGAGATTTGCTCTCTGCATGGTGTTAGAAGTTATCCAGGCGACCAAGGATTTGTACCACTGGTTTAATCCAATCATAATAAACTCATCCATTCCGCCAGTGATTGGTTTAAGGGAAGATTGTGATGGCCTTCTAACCAATTAGTTATGCTGAGGGGCTGGTGGGAAAAAATTGTCTTGTTCTTAAAGCAGAAGATACAGTTGTACTGTTTCTGGTTGTTGTTAGATCTAAATGTGATGTGATGGCTGGAGTCACTGCAGCCATACTGCTCCATCCAGGCTATAAACCCAACACCTGGAGAAGAGCAACACCAAGGAAACTACAGAGAAACCTAGAGCTAGTACTCCTGAACCTGCTTGTTGTATATAACTTGTAGTGTGTGAGATGATACATCTATTGTTTAATTGGGGTTAGTTATCACTGCCTGTCAGAGGTATCCTAGCAGAAATACTAAGTGACAAAGCTAAAGTCATGCACTTAAGACAAATGTGGATTCAAGCCTTCTGATACTGACTCCAGGCTTCCTTCCACAAAATTATACTGTTTCTATTTTCAAAAATTCAGAAATAACAGAAGTAAAACCAATGAATCACCAATTATTGTGCACTCACCAAAAAGACAGTTTGCAAATTGAGAGCATTCAAAACATGGAATAAAGCTCAGGAGTATATTGTGATAAAGCAGCTTATATAGTGAGGAAGCAGTGATCATTCTTCACAGTGATTGGCTATACCATTAGAATTTTCTTAAATGATAGGGAATTGGTCAGTAGTTACCTTATATCAGTCTTGGGACACAAGTTAAGTTTTGCTTATGATTTCCAGAAGCATAAGCAAGAAATGACCCAGGTCAAGTTAATCTTGCAAAATAAGCTAAATTAAGCTTTGTTTGTATGACCAAACTGGTTTTGTCTGCTCAGGGAAATTTCAAGGCTAGTCTCCACTTGTTTTCTTATTTTAACACTATATATAGAATGCTGGGCAGGATCTCAACTGGAAAACTGCCCAGGAACCCACTCTAGGTTTCCATCTAGGAAAGAGAGTTACTACTGTTTCATCTTAAGAATTGAATATTCTGGGGGTGCCTGGGTAGCTCAGTGGATTAAGCATCAGCCTTTGGCTCAGGTCATGATCTCGGAGTCCTGGGATCAAGCTCTATGTCAGGCTCCCTGCTCAAAGGGGAGTCTACTTCTCCCTCTCCCTCTGCCTCTCCCCTTGCACTTGTTTGGTGTCTTTTGTGTGTGTTCTCTCTCTCAAATACATAAAAAAATCTTAAAAAAAAAAAAAAAAAAAGAACTGTCTTACTCTTATGAAAATATGGTGGCTAATATTATGTGTCAATTTGACTGGGCTAAGGGATGTCCAAATAGCTGGTAAAACATTATTTCTGGGTGTATTTGTGAGGAGGCTTCCAGAAGAGACTAACATTTGAATCAGCAGACTGAGTAAATGCACTTGGCATTATCCAATCCATTAAGGGTCTGAATAGAAGAAAAAGGCAGAATAAGGGCAACTTGCTGTGTGTGTGGGTTGGGACATCCATGGTCTTCCACCCTCCAACAGTGATGTTCCTGGTCCTCAGACCTTCAGACTCAGACTGAATTATGCCACCGACTCTCCTGGTTCTCTGGCTTGTAGATGGCAGATTGTGGGAATTTTCTGCTTCCAAAATCATGTGAGCCAATCCCTGTAATAAAGTCCTTCTCCTCTGTGTATCTGTATATATCCTATTGCTTCTTTTTCTCTGGAGAACACTGGTTAATAGAAAAAAACGTTTTGAGGTTGTTCATTAGCAACTTTCCCACCAAACACATTAAACCAGGGGAGGGGTGGTAGATTAGTATGGAGAATCACACATTTCATTTGTCTAGACCTATAATTGGGCAGGTCTCTAAATTGAAGAATAACTGAGTCACTTAATAGAATTAATGAGGAGAGAAGACCTTTGGGAATTAGATGATAAAGATGCTCATAGTTTTCTGGATACACAAAAAGGATGGTTTAGTCTGGAAGGATCAAGTAATTAGAAAAGTCTGTGTTAATTTCAGGCTTCCTTAGAAACGCCAGGGGGTGAAGTGCCTCAGTGGGTAGAGTTAGTAGAAAATGAACACATTGGTAGAGGGAATGAGTGATATGGAGAAATGTAATTGATATTACCTAAGGGCAAACAAAAAGAGGAAAGTTTCATACATGAGGCAGTGTGTCAGAAGGTAAAGCCAACTGTGATTTTCTCTCTCATTTGAATAAACTATTGTGTCCCTGAAGGCATAAATTGAGGTGGGATTCATTTTAAAGATGATATACTGATTGTTTAAAAAATATGCAAAGCATTCACTGCTACACTGGGTCTGTCAGTTGGGGTTTATCACTGAAATAAAATAAAAATAGGTTGTGTTTATACAGTGGGAAGGATGAACCATTTGGACAATGGCTTTGATCTTGTATTCTGTTTTAACTGAGAGTATGATTAAGTATGGTGAAAATGGAGCAACTTGTCAATCAGTTGACCTGGTCTAATCAATTGAAATAACCAAAGTAGTAATTAGCTATTTGGTGTACTTATCACCTTACTATCCAATCAGATCAATATTAATTCAATTCATTCCTTGGGACTCGACAAATAAATATATGGGCTCCGTATCTTTCTCCGCACTCCAATTTTTTTTCACCTCCGTAAGGGAACATAAGTCAAACAAAACCCATAGATCTGTAGAATATATAGGAGGCATATTTGGTAAAGATGTTCACCTCATTTACCAGGATGTTTATCAAGTATCCAACCATAATTGCTATCATTAGCCCATGCAATTAATTTCAAGATGAGGATCATCCATTGCGCTAAGAAATAATTTATCTAATGAGCCCTTAACTGTGAGAAGGAGAAAAGCAGTCCCTGGTATCTGGGAGTAGGTATATTCTCTCAGGTTTGATGCTGGGAACCTCCCTGGAAATAAGAAATAACCCAATTTATTGATCTACTGGTATGTTTCTTAGCTTAAGGTTACTGGTTAGACAGAAAATAAGTGAAAAATTCATCCAAAATGACAAATATTTGTGAGAATGTTTGCTTCAGTGTCAGGTTAAGGAGGAGTGGCTGTACTTACTCTTTCCAATTTTTAGTCAGTTTTATGGAAGTCTTTACTTCTGACCAGATTTTAATGGCCTTTCCCCAATGGAATTCTTGTATGGCTGTTCACAACAAGTCAACCAAAATGGTTGATTTGCAGATCTATCCTACTGTTGACTCACCAAACATCCAACTGAAATAATTCCTTAATCACAGCATCTTCAAATGTCCTTAAAGATCACCTCATCCAATGATGTCATTCTACTCAAGACGGACTGGTCATAGGCCAAATGTACTGGCTGAAGTTATCCAAGTAGTTAGGAATAGATCAGGGTCTGCAACCCAGTTCTCCTGGCTCCTAATTCAGTGCTCTTTCCGTGGTCAATCAGCTGGTCCAATTTATTAAGTGATGAAGAAGTGTTTTTATTTATAGGAACAATTCTATTTGATCAGAATTACTTGATATATGACATATAACAAAATTTCAGAGTCACATGTGAGTTTTCATTAATATTCTAAACATATTATTTATTTATGTGTTCAGCAAACTTTCTGATTGCCTCCTCTATTTTTTTTTCATTTCCTCCTAAACTTTTGACCTCCTGCATCCTCATTCAATAAATATTAAAGAGATAACAGTCCAGAAAGGGGGCTCAGATGTGTACGTAAGCGATGATGCTAAATGAAAAATTTAAGAGGTTAGCTAGTATCTTTAAATGGCACGTAATAAGCAGCATGATTGTTGGGGCAGGTGGGAAAGGAAAGGTTACGTCTAGCTGTGAAAAGAAGGAGGCTTCCCAGTTTCGCATCTCTGCAGTGAGAGATGACAGTTCAGCTGGAGAGAAGAGCGTGAGCAGAGGCAGACTGACCCAGACCCGAGTGTTGGCTGTTGGTCTATAAACAGGAAATGGTGGAGCAATGAGTCTCCACCACCTGCACACTCTGACCCCCTCCCCTTCCCTTTGCTATTTACCTCTGTGAACTTTGCAGGTATTTAGTTTCACCAAATACTTCTAGTCGACAGATGGCCCTTTCTTAAACTTCTGGAAATAGTTGAAATACTTCTCTCAGAATTGTTATGAATTTTAACGTACAGAAAGTGTCAACACACTTGAGTGATTCAATTATAGAAACGCCGAGAATGGAATGACTGGATACTGGTGAACTTCAAACTCAAGAGAGGAAACAAGAAAGAAATGCCCATTCACCTCACTTAGAACTGCTGATATGCTATTCCTCCCCTGGAGGGGTTGGGGGTGAGGGGGGAACTTGAGAACTAGAAGTGCCCTGGTCTCTGTGTCCAGTTGTCTCCTTTTCCCAGAATGCCACCTGAATTGTACCGTTCACAAGGACCTTCAGAAGGGCCTTCCTCTGTGAATCAGGTACCTCTCTTCCTCCCTAGAGCTAAGCCACCCAGGAAAGAGCCTGAGTCGTAGATGTAGGAAAGCCCTCTGACCACCCTTGTTGTGCCAGCATGTGGTTCTGGGATGTCTGTGTGACTTGCTTCTTCCAAGCCTAACTTTTAATCCAATTACATGTTGCTGGAATCTTCTCTAGTCTCACCGAGAGAGGAATAAGACTATGCATTGCCATCTTGTTTTTCCTGGGTCCTTGTCACTGCCTTGGTTTCTCCCCTAGGTCAGATATACTGTAGGTCACCATAATCTTTCCCAGTTGACTTTAATCTTCAGCAGGCTTCTTATCTTGGCCGCTGCCCCTCTTCATTCTACTATTTTGTTGACATTACAACTGTCCAATACCTTCTGCTATTTTGGCAGGATTATCAATATAAAACAACTTTAATTTCCAGTTTTTAGTTTGCTTCTCAATTTTAGTGGACTCACTGGGAGTTCACCAAACAGTTTTCCTGCTTCAGAAGGGAACGTGAAGGGTGAGTGTCTTGAATGGGATACAGAAACGTGCAGCAAAGCCCTATGCCGGCCTGACCCAGCCATTGTGCCGGGCAGTCGTCCATGAACGTTGGACAGTCATCACAGACTCTGCAAATGAGCTTCTCCTTCGGATGGTTCCATCCACTTTTTCCAACTATCTTAGCAACTACCTGTGAGCCCTCTTGCTTTTCCAGTTTCTCCATCTTATTAAATCAGAAGGAATGTGTGATCTTTTACCCAGATCTTAGGCCTGTACCAAATATAAGGGGGAAAGAAAGATTTTTAAAACCCTTGGAGGGGGCATCTGGGTAGCTCAGTCAGTTAAGCATCTGCCTTCAGATCAGGTCATGATCCCAGGGTCCTGGGATCAATTCTCACCTTGGGTTCCTTGCTCAGTGGGGAGCCTGCTTCTTCTTCTGCCTGCCATTCCTCCTGCTTGTGCTCTCTCCCCCTGATAAATCAATAAAATATTTTAAAAAAACACTTAAAAATAAAATCCTTGGAGGTTCAGAAGTATAATAATATATAATAAAGAAATGACTGAAGAAAGGATTGGTATTATTTCTCAGAAACAATTTCTGACTTAACATCTCCAATTTGCAGACCTAAATTGAGATTTTTATATTTACTTCTTTCTTTCCCTTTCCAGTCTTATAAGCTCATGTGCATAAAGCATCTAAAATAGTATGTGACATATACTCACTGGGCAATAAATATCAGCTAGTAAGGCATTCTGCACTGCTGTTTAGATGTGGAAGCAGGGCCAGCAAGGCTTAGGAATGGCCCCTTTCTTCTGTTGACATTAATCCTAGAAGAAATTAAACATGTGCCTAAGACACCTAAGTAGGTTTGAGTAAATATCAAAGAGAGGGCCATGTTTGTTGGTTATTTTGGGGGATTGTTATGCTCAGGAAGCAATGTGGGGAGGGATCCTCTTCCCTGGGTTAACAGTGATCCCTCTCTGAAGTATGAAAGGAAGCACAGGTTAGGTCTATGACCCTCAATCGTCAATGATGAGGACATTGGGACAAAGGCCAGAAATTCTACTACCAGACCATAAAGAGCTGTTCCTGTCAATGTCCATCTTGTGAACTCCTGGCCAGTGGCTGTCTAACCATAGGAGAGGACCCCTGCAATCCCATTTTTTTGGCCTGACACTGACAACACTTCTGAGTGTGGGAAGGTGCCTCACTGCATAAGTCAGTATGTTAATGTCAGTGAGATTATTTGCACCAGCATTCTACAGAGGAATTGATCACTGGACTGCATTTCTCTAATTTAGAAGTCTGTCATCCCCACTGCCCCATCTT
The DNA here is from genome assembly GCA_004024625.1 of Mellivora capensis. NCBI lineage: Eukaryota > Metazoa > Chordata > Mammalia > Carnivora > Mustelidae > Mellivora > Mellivora capensis. The sequence continues at coordinate 144,335 of PISX010001071.1, forward strand.
CTCCTGCTCTCAGTGAGTAAAAAGGTGCATGTGGATATGCATCTCCCAGGCAGATGAGTTCTGCTTTTAGCAAGCAGAGGCCATTTGGAAACACTGGGCCAGACATTGGTATTTGCATGGGTAAAAATAATGATAGGTGTGTCTGGGTGGCTTAGTCAGCTGAACATCTGCCTTCACCTTGTGTCATGATCTCGGAGTCCTGGGATCGAGCTCTGAGTCAGGCTCCCTGCTCAATGGGGAGTCTGCTTTTCCCTCTCCTGCCCCTCTCCCCAGCTCGTGCTCTCTCTCTCAAATAAATAAATACAATCTTTAAAACTACTACTACTAAAAATAATAATAAATCACTGATAATATACTAGATGTTTAATATCATACTGTTTTCTATTTGTTTTCTTTTTTATGGCTATAAAGATGGAGTACTATGCACTAAAAAGGTAGTGGTGCAGGTTGACTTCATTTATCTGCTCTGGTGCAGAATTGCTCTGTACAGTCCCAGGGTCCCCAGGTACCAACAGGATTCTTCCCCGGGTAGACCAGTTGTCCCAGGCTAGAGTATGTGTATCTCCAGAAAGATGAGAACTTCCTTTAAGTCTTGAGTGTTATAGGAGATCCTACAAAAGGCAAGCAGGAGTTTCTTCTTCCATTCACACCTAAGGAATCTCCAGGAAGAGGGCTCAGGCAGCCTACATTCTCTGAAATTTAGTGACAGCAAATTAAACATAATCAGAGAGAAAGGATTGCCAGTCAACTCTCTTTTGGTATTTTGCCACAGTCAGCTTCTGAAATGCTGCATTTCCAGCCATGGCCCAGAGCATTTTCAGCTCAGTTTCACAATCTCTATTTTAAAAAAAGAAGAAAGGAAAAAAAAAAAAAAAGAAAAAGAAAGAGAAAAATAAAACCCTACTATTATGTTCCTGCCCCCTCTTCCCTTTGGACTCAAGACAGCCCCCCCCCCCCCTTCCTTGGCTGCTGCTGCACTGAGATAAGACTGTGGTATTTTCCCCTGTCACCCACCAATCATACATTATCATAAGAAAGTGCCAGGCATCCGTCAGCCCACAGCCCCTGATTTATGCTCAAAGTTCGGATTATCTATTCTGCTCCAAATCCCTTCAAACAGCCAACCTGATCAAAGAGAATCACATCCACCAGATAAAATTCGAATATAGCTCCATGCAATAGAATGACAGGCAGGATTTTTTTTTTTTTTTTTTTTTAAATCTCCAAACTGCTTCAGCCTCCCCATTTTGTCAGGAATTGTTCTTTATCCACAGCCCAGGACCCACTGAGCAACCTTATTGTCATTCTTGGATCTTTCCTGCTGGGTTCTGTGTGGGGAGCCATTTATGGAGTTTGCTCCTGGGGAAGGCATCTTTGTCTACCAGCAGATCCCTGCATCCAGCATGTGGTGACAAAGTCTCCCTCTGCCCAGGGCCAGGTAGATGAGAAACATTACAGTACGTGGATTAATCTTACTTAACAACCAGTTGCTAACTTTGCCAGTGTGTAACCAAGAGAAAACCAAGATTGAAAAGTAGTGTCTTCAATGTTGGGGGTCATTTCAGTGATGAAATTAAAGTGAATCCCCTTTAAATCCAACCATTCATTTCATTCACTCAGCAAATATTTATTTATTTATTTATTTAAATTTTTAAATTTTTTTTTTTTTTATTTGTCAGAGAGAGAGAGAGAGGTTGAGCACAGGCAGAGTGGCAGGCAGAGGCAGAGGGAGAAGCAGGCTCCCTGCCGAGCAAGGAGCCCGATGTGGGACTCGATCCCAGGATGCTGGGATCATGACCTGAGCCAAAGGCAGCCACTTAACCGACTGAGCCACCCAGGCATCCCTCAGCAAATATTTATTGAATGTCTTATGGGCAAGGGTCTGGTGAATGAAGAAGTATATCATTGAGGAGCTTAATATCTAAGAAAGAAAGATCTACCCAGGGAATTAAATAAAAACAGAGATTTCTGGTCCAAGAATGGAATCTGAGCCCAATAAATTCAGCTACTCCCAAATTCCTGGTGAGTAGACCAAAGAATCTAGCACAGACTTCAGGGTAAAATGCACATTGCTACTGGAAACTAAAGAAGAATTGTATCCAGTGCCAGAAACTTTGTGAGATTCCTGGAAAATATAAAGCAGGTAAGGGCAGATGGAGGTAAGGGTTTATTAACATGCAAGTCACCACTCTCAAAGGGAAAATGTACTAAGAGAGTAAGGAGAAGGGGGAACCCCACTATTTTGAATCAGAAGGGACTGAAGGCAAAAACAAGCCACAGAGAAATTGCCTGGAGGCAGAGAGGAATGAAGAACCATCTAGATGTCTCTGTCAACACACAGAGATCAGAAATATGTGTAGGGTGGGGATCTCACCTGAGGGATATTGGCTATTCTAGACCCAGTGGTGTATTAAGAAAAGAAGGGGCAGTTGGTGAGTTTGAGTCCCTCCTTTTCAACAGGCTCCCACTAATAAAGAAGAGGTGACATTTTCTGCTATGACTATTTCCAGCTGCAGCTTCCTCTTTTCTGACCTCTAAGTCCACATAGAATCTGATGAAGCAGACATGGGGAAAATCCACTTCTCCCTGCCTCTATTTCTCTAGGCCTGGGGGATTTGAAGAGCAACCCAGACAGAGAGTCCATTTTCCAATGCCAGAGAGTAACTATGATGGCTGGAGAAAAATGACCAGATGACAGGTAGTATGCAGTAGTATTTCAAAAACCCCATAGTATAAAGACTCAGAATCCAGCATTTCCTTTGAAATAGATTTCCTGGAAGAAACCAAGTACAACTTTACAACTAAAAAAAAAAAAAAAAAAAAGTTTTCTGGGGCTCCTGAGTGGCTCAGTCAGTTGGGTGCCCTCCTCTTGATTTTGGCTCAGATCATGGTCTTGAGATTGTGTGATCAAGTCCCATATGGGTCTCTACACTCAACATGGAGTCTACTTGTCCCTCTCTCTCTCTTCTCCTCTCCCCTCTCTTTCTCTAAAATAAATAAAATCTTGGGGTGCCTTGGTGGCTCAGTTGGTTAAGTGTCTGCTTTTGGCTCAGGTCATGATCAGGCCCCATGTTGGGCTCTCTGCTCAGAGGAAAGTCTGCTTCTCCCCCTCTCTCTAACCCTCCCCCAGCTGGTGCTCTTTTTCTCTCAGTCACTCATTCGCTCTCTGTTTCTTAAGTAAGTAAATAAATAAATCTTTTTTTTTTAAGTCTCTCTTTAAAAATATGTATTTCCAATAGGGTTTTCAGAGAAATTATATGTCTGAAGTAAAACTAAGCATACATCTTATCTTAACTCAATTCATGTAATTATATATGTCATCATAATGGAGATCATAGAGTGTTACTTTATTCTTGACACTGACACAGAAAGATAAGTTGCACGTTTTTTGTTCTTTGCTCTTAATGATTACCAATACAAGAATAAAAGCATTATCTAATGATTTGTTGTCTTAAGGCTCTTAAATTCTAAGATGCTGCATTCTGAATCATGAGTGTGAAATTAGAATAGCAAAGTCAGCATATTTGACTCCTTCTTCCTCCCGATTTTCACTATTGTTGAGCAAGACCACGACGTGAGGAAAATTGTACATTGCCACTATAGCATAAGGAATATCTCTCCCATTTGCTGGAATTTCAGTGTTTCAGCAGTAAAAAAACTAAGGTGAAAAATCATGGAGTGGAAAGGCCAAACCAACCACTCTTCAAGAGATGTGGAAGGGAAGCCCATTGAGAAAGTGAGGAACCATTTCCCACCAGTACCATCCACTGATTTCAAATCTAGGGCTTATGAGTACTGTTTGAAGCTCTAGCCCATGAGATCATGGGATGATGAGGTGGGATAGACACAGACAGAGCCAGACCATAGGCTGATCACTGGGCAGTGGGTCCCAGTGGAGGGGTGCTCAGTCCTTGCCAAAGAGGACTTTGTCCCAGCTGGTTTGGAGCTGCCAATGGGACAGGTTGCTTCCAGACAAAGAGTTGTGTAGAGTGTCACACAACTTGTGAGGGAACCTATCTCTGCCACCCAGAATGAAAAAAAGCCCCCCACTCTAAAAACCAACAGCCAGAGAAATATCACTAGATATGAGAAGGAAAGACAACTGGAAGTTTTGCCTGAACTTTTGGAGTCAATAACCCCAACCTTTCCTCCCTGTCCCTGATGAAATAGTTCTGTAAGAAACAAACAAAAAGCTGCTGTAATAATCCTATTATTTGGGAATAATTTTAGATTTGCAGGAAAGTTGCAAAGATAACACAGAGTTCCTGAATACACTTCATCTGGTTTCCCTAATGTTAGCTCCTTATAGTATCATGGTACATTCATTGAAATGAAGAAACCAACATGAGTAAATTATTAGTAACTGAATACATACATTATTTGGGTTTTACCAGTTTTTCAGCTCAAGACCCTTTTTTGTTCTAAAATCCAATGCAGGACAGAGCATTACATTCAGTCATTGTGTCTCCTTATTTCCCTCTGGCCAATGAGTTTCTGTCTTCTCTTCTAAAACCTTGATGTTTTTGAAGAATACTTGATATTTTATAGAATAACTCTCATTTTAAGCTTTTGTGTTTTTCTTATGATTTGACTGGGGTTATGGGTTAGGGGGGGAAATACCCCAGAGGCAGAGTTCCCTTCCCATCAGACCCTATGAGGGATACGTATTAGCAACATGGCTTCCCAACTGGTGATGTTAACCTTGATCATCTGGTTGAAGTAGCGGTCACCAGGTTCCCCCACTGTAAAGCTACTAGTTTTTCTTTTCCATACTTTGTTCTTTGGGAATTAGTCTTCAAGTCCAACTGATACTTTAGAGGTGGGGGTAATGAAATCCTGTCTTCTGTAGTAGGTGTAGATGCATATGTTTTCTGGGATTTTTCTTTCTTTTTTTTTTTTTTTAAGATTTTATTCATTTATTTGACAGACAGAGATCACAAGTAGGCAGAAAGGGAAGCAGAGAGAGAGGGGGAAGCAGGGTCCCTGCTAAGCAGACAGCTCAATGCGGGGCTTGATTCCAGGACCCTGGGATCATGACCTGAGCCAAAGGCAGAGGCTTTAACCTGAGCCACCCAGGCACCCTGGGATTTTTCTTTAAAGAAGTTTTATCTCTCTCCTCTCCTATTTCTTTATGTATTCACTTATTTACATCAGTGTGGATTCATGCATATTTAGACTTTGGGTTATAATTCAATACTATTTTACCTATTGGTTGCTTAAGTTACTTCAACATTAGACACTTGGGGCTCTTTCAAAGGGTTGGCTTCTGTGTCCTGTTTGCATGCCTCCATCCCTCAACACTTTCTTGTTCTCTGTCACTGTAAGATATTCCAGCCCCAACATGAATTTTCCTACGTGAGCAGTGAAAAGTGGAAAAATTCACTTCTCAAGGACTCCCTTGGCCCTCTCCTTAGAGAATGGTGTTTAGAAACGAAGATCGATGCAATATGTGTGCTTGTTGTCACATGTTGCACACCAGTCATACGCAATCATATCTCAGTATGCCATAGTTTCTAGATCCTCTCTGTGGCCAGAGCTAGGAGATAGTTACACGTATACAAACACGGGCATTCACACATGTCTATATTTCTGTATCTATTCTGTGTGTGTGTGTATTAAGCCAACGAGTTTGTACTGATATCTTCTATTCTAATCCAGTGTCATATGGCTCATTCTAGCCTTTTCTCCTTGCTGATTTGCAATTTTTCCTCTCCAATGGTGAGACACCTGGCTCTCACTTCCCACCAGCCATTTACTTATTTGCTCAAGCCCAGTGTGTAACTAAAGCAATTTCAGAATTGCTAATCTGCGTCTCCATGAGAAACTTCACCAACTTGTTGTAGAGCCAGTGCCTTATTGCATAAACAATTTTAAAAAAGGAAACTGTTTATATACAGTGCCTTTTGTCTTTAGCCTTATATTCTCAAGTCACAACATTGTTTCCAAAGTAACTTAGGTCAGCTCCTTGTTTTCCTCCATCTCCTTAGTGAAATTCTGTCTTATGTATGTAATATAGTTTGATTCATTGGCCACAGTCCACTTTTTGTCCTGGGCCTCTTGAAAACTTCTCTATTTAAAAAAAAATTTTTTTTTAGTTTTATACATTGAAGTTACTTTTATGATGTTCCATGGGTTTTGAAAAATTCAGAGAATTACGTATTCACCACCCCAAAACCATACAGAACAGTACAATGACGTTAACGTTCCTTTATGCATCACCGTTGTAGTTCCCCAGTCCCTGGCCACCAATGACTCTGTTTTCCCTTTTTATAGTTTTGCCTTTTGTAAAATATTATATAAATGAGATCATATAGCATGTAGACTTTGAGGTCTTATTCCTTTCACTTAGCAAAATGCATTTAGGACTTATCCATGTTGGGTGCCTTGGTGGCTCAGTGGGTTAAGCCTCTGCCTGGTCCTGGGATCAAGTCCCACATCGGGCTCTCTGCTCATCAGGGAGCCTGCTTTCCCCTCTCTCTCTGCCTGCCTCTCTGCCTACTGATTTCTCTCTTTGTCAAATAAATAAATAAAATCTTTTTTTTTTTTTTAAGATTTTATTTATTTATTTGAGAGACAGAGATCACAAGTAGGTAGAGAGGCAGGCAGAGAGAGGAGGAAGCAGGCTCCCCGCTGAGCAGACAGCCCGATGTGGGGCTCCATCCCAGGACCCTGGGATCATGACCTGAGCCAAAGGCAGAGGCTTAACCCACTGAGCCACCCAGGTGCCCCAATAAATAAAATCTTAAAAAAAAAAAAAGACATCCATGTTGTTGTGTGAATTGATCACTAGTCCTTTTTAATGCTGACTAGTATTCTGTTGTATGTATGTACCACAGTTTATTGATTGATCTTTAGAAAATTATGTTGGTTATTTCTAGTTTTTATTGATTATCAATACAGCTGTTATAAATATTTGTATTCCAGTTTTTGTATAAACAAAAGCATTAAAAAATTCACTTAGGTAAATATCTAAGGATGGTATCACTGGGTTGTAGGGTAACTCTATATTGAACTTGATAAAGAACTTGTCAAACCCTATATCATGTTGCAAAAGAGCTTTTTGTTTTTACTTTCTCCCCACAGCAAAATGCAATGGTGATAAAGCAAAATCAGGCCATCATGAATAAATGAATAATCAGGAAATAGAATCAAGTATAAAAACTCAAATTAGTGAGCTAAGCTATCAATTCATGAAATCTCTCTAGAGTATAGATGAAGGATATCAAAGACAAATATTATGAGATAAAATTATCAGCATAATGAATAGGTTGAGTTACATTAATAAATACCCTCACATAAAAAAGTGTTTCCAAAAGGTAAAAGCAGACAACAAGCTACACAAATAATCATAATGTTTCTTAACTGAATTAGAGAACAGAAGACCAGGAGAACTCATTAATTGATTCAAGAACTGTTTTCCAAAAGTACTTAAACAATAGAAATACTTATTTTAACTGAACCAGGAAATAAAGAAGATACAAATACAAAAAGTAAAAATTAAACTAAACAAAATTAAATTAAAATAAATAATAAAATACAAATTCACAAAACTAGGAAACAAATTCCAGAGAAAATTCAATAAAATAGTAAATAGTTCATACAACTCTATTCTGACATATTTAAAAATACAGATGAAATCGGTAATTTTATAGTAAAATATAATTTTTTAAAAATTTCTCAAAATGAAATAAAAGCTATAAATAAATATAGCTATAACCATGAGATAATATAAAATGAATTAAAGTGCTCCCTTTCAGAACAACACCAACTCAAAGGGATTCATGAGTAAATCTTTTTTCAAAACTTCGGGCACCACATAAGACTTAGGCTATTTAAATTATGCTAGAACATATAAGAAAAGGAGCCTCTTGGTTCTTTTTATATCAACTATAGCTCTGATTCAACAATTCATCAGAGCAAAGAAAGAGAAGCTTTTCCTCAATCTCACTTGTGAATATAAATATAAACACTCTACATTAAACAAACAGATTCCAGAAGTGTACTAATAGAAATATACATCTGCAGCAAACAGCAACACCAGGATTATAATGATATTAGGAGTTGCGATAATGGAATCATTCCACTCTTAGATAAGGAAAGAATATTCCATCTCACAGAGGCTGAAGTGTATGTGATAAAATGCAAAATCTTTTTGCAGTTAGAACAAAACACGAGTCTTAGTAAACTTGATATAATTGAGAATATTTTCTCAATTGAAATGTTATACCAGGATGAAGATCATACCAGTAGGTGAAACAATGGATGTATTTCCACTAAATCAAGAAATAACATGTACCTGCTATTTCTATTTTATTACTTTGGAAGTGATAAAAATATAGTAAGACAAAAAAGGAAGTAAAATTTAGAGAAAAAAAATCACATTATCTGTTAATGTTCATTCTGAAATATACATAGTTAAATATTCCACTTAAGAGAAGGTCTACCTCAGTGTCTCAAATTTTTTTGAGCAATAGCTGTATCATATATTATTTCCTCAAGAGTTCAGTAATTTGAGAGAAATTGGTAAATGTATATAAGATAGAGAAGACTAGGAAAAATGTATACAAGTCAAGTACAGTTGCATGCATTCACCAAATCTGTCACTCAAGAATTTGTTCAATAGAAGCTAATTCTCACTTCCTTAAGGCTGTCACTCAAATGTCACCTTATCAGACAGTCCTGCCCTGATTACCACATCTAATAGCATCCCTCTCCCTCTCTAGCACTTTCTAGACCCTTGTCCAGCTTTATTACTTTCTGCATAACAAGAAGCATTATCACACAAAAATACATTTCTATTTCTTTGATTGTACTGTCCAACAAACCCTATTCAAAACGCACTAGAAGCTAAGCTTTGTAGGGATAGTAACTGAGCCCTGCAGACATCTAAAAGAAGATGGTCACACATTCTTGAAGGAAACTGCAAGTGGACATCCCTGAGGTGAGATAACATTCACAGTGACTAAGAAACAGTCTAGGGAGGAGTATGCCTAGAATACAGTGAGCCAGAGAGAGATCTGTGGGACATGAGGTCACAGAGATAGTCAGCAGCAAATGTACATAGGACCTTGTAACTGATGGTTAGAGACTTAGAACTTACTCTAAATAAGATGGGAACCCTCCCCCCTTATTTTTTCTAAGCATAGGAGTGGTATCTAGGGAGCACTAACTCTCTGTCTTCTGTGCAGGGAGTAGGCTATAAGGAGAGGAGAAATTTATTATATTATTGAAATAGTTCAAGTGAGACTCATGTGGTGAAAGTGGAATTGGTGAGAAGTGGTCAGATCTGCAATATACTCTTAAAACACAGTCAACAGAATTTGCTAATGGGTTGAACTCAGAGTATTAAAAAGAAAGATGTCAAGGATGACTAAGGTTTGTTGTCTGAACAACTGAAAGAATGGTTCTGCCATTTATATTGAGATCCTAAAGACTAAGAAAAGATCAAGTTGTGTTCGTTTGCTTTTAATTTTTTTTGAGGAGAGGTAGGCAGAAATCAAGGGTGTGGTTGTAGGCATGTTAAGTTTGAGATGTCAATGGTACATCCGTATGGAGATGTTCAAGAGACCATTGGATACACCAAGTTCAAGTTGAAGGAAGTGGTTAAGATTGAGATATAAATTTAGGAGTTATTAGCCCACTGAATATAAAACCGTGGGAATGGATAAAACCACCCAGCGTGAGTGAGACTGGAGAAGATGGAGAACTGCCTCATTTGATGGGGAAGAGGAGGTGACATAATCAAAAAAAGACTGTAGAGGAGGGAGTCCGGGAGGCTCTGGTGCCCTAGAAGCCAAGAGAAAGAAGTATCTCAGAGAAGGGAGTAATTCACTGCATTGACTGCTCCCATTGCATTTAATAAGATAAAGACAGGGCAATGACCATTGAATTTAGCAACATAAAGGTCATTGGTGATGAAAGAAATTTCAGTGGAGTGGTCTGATTGAAGTGGATTGGAGGACGATGGAGGAATGACTATGAATGCAGCAACTACAGAAAACTTCCTAGAGCAGTTCCACTGTAGGGGCTTGTAGAGAAACCAGATGGTGAATGGAAGGAAAAGGAAGAGGAACAGTTGCAAAAGCCATGCTCTTAGCTAAGCAAGAGAATCTGAGATTCAGTAGACAAATGGAGGGAATTAACTTTGATCAGAAAACAGTTCATCCTTAACAACAGAAAAGATGGTAGAGTGTATAAGGAGGTGGAGGTAAGTGGGTGAAGTATGTGGGTATCTCCTTTGGTTGCTTCTATTCTCTGAGGTAAAGGAGGAGACAGTAGAGATATGAGAAGGGTAGAGCGAAACATTCATGTTGGAAACTGGGGGCTAGAATTGACTACAGAGATGTAGGGTCTCTACCCATTTGACATTATGGTCATACATTATGGTTATGTAAAATGAAATGAGTCAGCATTGTTCGCGTCTCTAACCTTGTGAGTTTGCAAAGGGACAGGCTCCACATCATGTCAAAACCAAGGAAAGTGAGGTAAATTGGTTTGTCCAAGTCCCATGTGTGTATGGTGGTAGAAACTGGGTTTTCTAACTCCTATTTAGCTGTGTTTTGCATAAACATCTAAAACCATAGGAATGTTGTCCATATAGTCCTTTTATTTTTGTTTTATTTCTTTTACTGTTTTAACACTACCCAATTTTCTGACCCAGGGAATAGAGTGTAGACTGACCACTCAGAGTAATGATACTCTCTGCATTATTACCATGATTTTCAACTTTCTTTGGGGTTACTTTACACAGGGCAACTGTGATATATAGCACAAGCAGAAAGAGCCTAAGAACTATTTATAGCATTACTCTAAATTCCAAGTTCCAAATCACTGGCTTTGAAATAAACTGTTGGCATTAAATCCATGGATAAGAGATCTCTATATATGGAAATCCAGTGAAATCCAAGTGCCTACTACATCAGGATTCTGGCTCCTTCCCAGTATATCATCTTTATCTGTTCCAGCTAGAATGTCTCTTTCCACATTCCCGAATAGTCCAGACTAGTCTCGGACCCATATACCTAAAGGCTCTACCTGAGGCTGTGTAAGATTCCTCTGTACGGATCCTTCATAGTCAGAAAAAAAAAAATCTACTTACTAACTGGTGTTGAACAATCAGTATTACCTAAAAATAACTGGGTATATTTGCATGAAAAGTCTTTCTTTCATTTCAAAGGAATTTCTCATATATATATTTTTTCTGTGGCTTAAATGCAAAAAATAAATAAATAATTGCCCATCTGTATATGAACTTGTTGCATCATGAACAATGTCAGGTGAGGTTATGGTTTCTGATGAGGATGATGATGATGCCCCTAGTACTGGAATTGATTTTTTTTTTAATTATTCAAAAAAGACTGGGCATCAAGATAAACCAAAGGCTCAGAATAAAAATTAGCAGAATAACTCATAGGCTTTAAGGTAAAATGTACAGGGTAAAAGAACACTTATGGACAACAGTGTGCATGTCTTACTTCCTTGACTTAGCAACCTTTGAACACCACATAGCCTACTGATTTAACCTGCTAAACTGAATATGGGCAATAAACCAGCTTCCAGAAGGTTTTGTCAACTAAACAGTGTGCCCTCAGTAACGTCCTTTTCATAACTTTGGTTTTGTTTTGTTTCCTTTTCATAACTTTTAGTTATTATAATTTGTATGTCCGATTTCTTTTTCTCCCTACCTAGCATCAATGGAAACAGAGTCAGAGGCCAGAGATTTAAGAAGCAGAGCTAGGGTGATTGAAAGTGAGTTTAGCTGAAGGTCATGGCTGGTTGGACTCTGACTGAGGAGACGGTGCTCCTCAGCTCCAGAAGAGGTTTTCACTTTACGTACTCTGGGTTGTCTCTGCAGTGGTGCCCATGAGTGGCTTCCAAAATTTCTTTTTGGCATCAAGAGCTCTTTAAAATTACTTTTTATAGAGAACTTCAATATATAAAATAGAAAAAAATAGTATTTAACTATTATTAAATACTAAAAAATTACCTTTAACTATTTGTAAGGTCAAAATAACACCACTAAGGAAAGAATGAGGTAATTTTTTATAAAAGGATATATTTCAAATCTGAAGGCCAATGCTGAAGGTCATACATCAGCTTTAGCAAACAATTTGTCTCTGTATTTTAGGTAGTTGTACAGTATAATCCAAAAGTACATGGATAAATCATTGTAAATGATAGGTTTGTTTGTTGATTTTTGAAATCTTGGGCAACAATCTCAAGACAGTTTTCAATGGAACTGTCCAGAAGGTTGAATGAGGAGCCATGGAAAGTTGAATCACTAACAATATCTAGAAGTTGCTCATAGTCCTTATGGAAGGAAAGAATGAGAGAAGAAAGGAAGGAAGGATGGAAGGAAGGAAGGAAGGAAGGAAAGAAAGGGAGGAAGGAAGGAAGAAAGAAAGGAGGAAAGAAAGGATGAAAGAGAGGGAGGGAGGAAGGAGGGAGAGAGGGAGGGAACAAGGAAGGGAAAAGAGAGAGAAGGAAGGAAGGAAGGAAAAGAGAGAAAGAGAAAGAAAAGAGAGAGAGGGAGAAAGAAAGAGAAAGAAAGAAAGAAAGAAAGAAAGAAAGAAAGAAAGAAAGAAAGAAAGAAAGATGACAAGCACCCAGTACTTACACAAAAACATCAATGGTACAATATTGTCATCACAGGATCTGTTATCATGAATCTGATTGTAGTGGAAGGATTATCACATGTGATGGGGGTGCGGGAATGTACTACTTTTTCCATCTTACCTGAGTGGGCATTGGGCTTCATTCTTTTTTTATAGTTGAATTCCAAGACATGGGGTGCCTTGTGAAACATACATCTATGAGTATGTTCCCAGATAAACAGAGAGATGGCAGGAAGTACCTCATGCAAATGCAAAGTAATGAGGAGACATAAGAGCATAAATTAATATACTGCTCTCCATTTTGTTGGATTTGGCATAAAATCGTTTTGAGCTGCTGAATGGCTTTTTTAATTAAAAATGATTCTAAATCGTTAAAAAATTAAACCCACATCATACATTTGCAAAAGAGGTTCCATAAAACACAACTGGAAGAGACCCTGGCAGGAAGCTTTTGGAAATTGAATGAAAAAATCTCAAGGCCACAATCATCACACATGCTGTCAGTTGGGGGCTGAAGGCACTGTCTGGCCCTTGAGTGATGCAGCTTTCTTGACCTCTTACCATTTTGTGCATTGCCTGAGCTGTGCATCTGTGAATGAAAGCTAACCTAAGGCGCACTAGGAAACAGGTTTGAGGAGAAATTCCTCAGAACTGCCACCTCTGAAATTTTCCAACTCATAGGAAAAATTCTTGGGCAAGACCCACAGAGAACATTTCATCAAGAAGTGAAGTGAAGTTGGGGCAACTAGGTGGCTCAGCCAGTTAAGTGTCCAACTCTTGGTTTCAATTCAGGTCATGCTTTCATGGGTCATGGGATCAAGCCTTGCCTCAGGCTCTGCATTTAGCATAGAGTCAGGTTGGGATTCTCTCTCTCCCTCTGCCCCTCTTCCTGCTCCCACACTATCTCTTGCTCTCTTTCTCTCTAAAGTAAATAAATAAATCTTTTTTTTTTTAAGTGAAGTGGATTTTTTAAAAGATGTGACTTTAATAAGGATATGGCCTTAAGTGCTTTTGATTGAGTTGGTATGGTGTGGAGTCACAAAACATTGGAACAGCCGGAATGAGAATCTCAGTTCTGACTCCTGATCCAACACAATTATTTTGGGGGAGATGAGACTGTTGGAGTTTGTATCATTGGGTTAAGTCAAACACCCTTCTGCTTCAGTTTGGATCCTCCAAAGCAAAGCCTGAGATGAGATAGTTTATGTGGGAGATGATTTCAGGAAGCAAGAATAAGAAAGCAGGAAGGGTCACATAGGGAAGAAGAGAAAACTAAGACGGAGCAGACAAGGGGAAACTAATTCCACCAGAACCTTCTGGGATGCATACAAAATACAGACAGGGACTGGAACCTTTATCCACCAGTACCTGCCCCTCATACATGGAGGATTGCCTCTAGGGACGTTTGCTTAGGTGTGTTGTGGCTGCACCTTCCCAGACCCATCAGGTTCCAATGCACCAGGGAAGGCTCCAGGGAAAGCCCCTCCTTAGTGTACTGGGGAGTGGCAAAACCAAGCTTGCTAGAACTCTGAGCACTGTAGCCTGGCTGGAATGAATGGTGGGCCAAGGAGTCATACCTGGGGCACAAGATAATTATTGTCTGTTTTCCCCCCCAGTTCTACATGTGTTCTAGAGAATCCCATGAGCCGATCAGCTGGAATCCTCCACTATAATCAGTCATCACTCAACAAGCCTGTGGAGTTTTTGGTAGGGCCTGGTAGGGCGCTCAATCATTCATGCATCAATTCATTTATTCCTTAGTTATGTTTTGTACGTCTGCTACTGTTCTAGGTGCAGTTAACAAAAGAGAAAACCCCCCATATCAGGGAGGAAGACAGACAAAGAAATAAACTTGTGAAATATATAGTTTGTCATAAGTACCAGGGAGAAAAATAAAGCAGAGAGGAGCTCGTGGTGGGGGGTGAGGGGAGGGAGGGTAAGGGGGTGCCAGAAGGGTGTTCAGGAAGGCTGAAGATGAACAGAAGAGACCTGGTAATTCATCAAGCTCAAATCTGTTTAATGTAGCAAATTGCCCTCATCTGGCTACCTCTCAGAGAACCAGTGAGCAAGTTTGTAGAGAAGTAGAACTATTCCACTATTCCTGTGTTATCTCACTTGGAGATATTAGCTTATATCCAGGCAAATTCTGCCCACAGGAATTAACACAGTCCTCAGGGTGACTCCAAAGTGCAGATTCTCCAAGGAAAGTCAAGAGATCCAACACATCCTTACTACTTCAGCTACCTGAGTTTTTCCTGGATTTTCCAGATTGAGGATTTCACTTTTGTGTACGGTATTCAGGTGTCAACGGCCATCCTGCAAAAATAAAGATCTCACGTATTAATCAATTACTGGTAAACACAGAATGTTTGCTCTGTGCTCAGGTTATTCCTGGTCACTGGTATCAGGAAAGTCACAGTTTAGCTGCAGCTTTGGTTATGACCAACACTCGACAAATAACAGTAAGTGATACCAATGAGAGCATAGGGTTGTGCTGGTCTAGATGGTGCCAATTAAAAGTAAGTGGTTAAAAAACTTGAAGAATGACAGATTATATAACAAGGATTTCTCAAAACAGCTGGATGGTGAAAAGGATCTTAAAGAATAGGTAAATTTTAGCAGAAGGGGTTGATGACGGCATCTTCTATATGGGACACTGTTGGAGGACAGGAAGGATGGCTGCCTAACTGTGGTGGTTACTGGGGGAAGTTGTATAAATTGGCTGGGGTTGTGTTAGGTGTTGAGAAAGTCTCCAACATTTGTTCACCCAATGCAGTTGAGCATGCACCAGTCACTGCCAGGACTTGGGACACATACAGCAAAAGAGTAGGGGCTGAGACAGGTGATCTCAGGAGACAGGAGCAGACAGAGGTGGCCTGTGTCAGGGTGGGAGAGTGCAGGAAGTCTTACTGGGTCACACTGGTTCTGAAATTGGGGTAACTGTGAAGTTCAAAGCATGGTAGTGTAAATAGAAAAAAATATGATTTTCTATGAAAAAGAAGTCAACTAAATTTGGTAGTTGATAGGTATAGGGATTGAAGGAGGAAGACACACTGACCCTGAGTTTTTGTTGTTGTTTTGTTTTGTTTAAGCCTGGGAGAATACAGGTGCAATTAACAGAAAAATGAAAGGCATGGAAAGAGCTCATGTTTTCTGCAGTTGAGTGATTCTGTTTCAGGGGAAAAAAAAAAATATATATATATATATATACATATGTATATATATATATGCACACACACACATACATACATACAAAAAAAATCACTGTGAGTATCATATCCCTTTGAAGTTAGAGAGCCAGCATTTGTGCTAGACACTACAGTGAACACCTAAAGTAAATGATGAAACAGTGTCTCAAACACCAAAGGGAGAATAACAGTTGTCATGTCCATTCTGTGGATGAGGAAATGTGAGATTAGGGAGGTAGCTAAGTGTCATGCAGCTCATTTGGCAAAGAAAGTTGGGATTCCATGCTAAGTCCATTTGACTCACAAGCCTGCATTCTCCAAGTGCTGCTATTGTCGTAGATTAAAACACTGAGTTATTTTCTGATTATAAAAGTAATTTAGTTTAGCTTGTAATTGTTAACATTAAATATTTGTCTTTTTTTTTCTTCATACAATAGTAACACGTGTCACTTGTAACAATGTTCAAATATCAAAGATGTAAATGTGAGGAGCGTCTGAGTGACTCAGTCAGTTAAGCATCTGACTCTTGGCTCTGGCTCAGGTCATGATCTCAGGGTCTTGAGATCAAACTCCGCATCAGTCTCTGCCCTGGGATTCTCTCTCCCTCTGCCCTTCCCTCCTCTGCTCATGCTCTCTCTTTATCTCTGTCTCTAAACAAAACAAAACAAAACAAAGATGTAAATGTGAAAGACTCCAATAACTTCAGCCCTCCCCCCCATATAGTTCATAGTATTTATACATATTAGTATAAGTTGAATTCTCTATTAATTCTGGTTTTTAAATAAGTCTTACTACCTTGTTATACCTTGTCTCTTTATATAAAAAGTCATCTATTTAGGTCTGTGAGATGAGTCATTTATCACATTCATGGTATAGCCTTAGGTGTGTGTGAAATGACTTAAGTTCTTTATGAAAGAAAAGAACATTTTTTTCCAGTTCTTCCTTCTTGGATAATCTAATTCTCTGGGTTTAACCTATTTCTCTGAATTTCCATATGTTCAGATTTCTGGCCAAAAAATCAGCTTTATAATTTCTGATGTTGCCCACTCTGCAGAGGTGAGCATTTCTTTCCTCATATCTGATCTTCATGATCAACTTTTTCATTAATAAAAATATAGCAGCCTATATCCTTAGACTTCCAATCTTAGAGAAACTGATTCAGATTCAAATGACCATATATGAGGAATGCGTTGAGATGCATAATAGGAATGTCAGTAGGGAGAATATGGAGTTGCTTTCTCAAAGGGAAACACACTATGATAAATGAATAGGGCAAAACATAGGTTGAGTAGAAAAGATTAGTGGGCTTTATTGACCCATACTTTGTCCCATTCACTGCCTTAAGCAATGAGATGCAGCAGGGAACACAATAGACAATCCCATGAAGGTGAAGCTTAATGTCTATGGAGAGAAAAGTAAATGAGTGAACAAGCATGAAAATTACAGATTGTGATAATGTGATGAAGGAAACAATCAGCTGAGAATAGAGGGTGTCAGGGGAGCCTCTTTAGAAGAAGCAATCAGAAATAGTTCCTTTGAGCTGATCCCTGAAGAATAAGAACCAGTCTGGTCTTCCTACTGTCAATACTCTCTTTTTCAGTCTTCACCTTGATTGAACCTGATCTGATCTCCATGCCTACAACTATGCAGCTGACATTTGCTAGATAAAATCATATCTTCAGAGTGCCTGGTCTCACTTCTAAATTCTTCAACAGAAATGTCAAATAGGCATGTAAAACCACCTAGAAATCTTACTGAGCCCCCTAAAGAGTAACTTTTTACACAACTAGTCAAAATCCCAGCAGAGAGTAGTGCTCAAAACAGATGGCTCAAAGGACTTTTTTAAATTAAAGGATCTCTGTGTGGCTCAGTTGGTTAAGAATCTGTCTTTGGCCCAGGTCATGATCCCAAGGCTCTGGGATTGAGCCCCACATTGGACTCCCTGCTCAGTGATGAGCCTGCTTCTCCTTCTTCGTCTGCCTGCTATTCCCCCTGCTTGTGCTCTCTTTCTCTGTCAGGTAACTAAATAAAATCTTAAAAAAAAAAAAAAGAAAGAAAGAAAAGAAAAACACCAAGAGATGTCCTTAATATCCTCAGAGATGAATGAAAGTGGGGAGATGTAAACTTTCTAAAATCTGAAGGGACAAGAGGAGAAGGAAGCAGTATTTCTGAATCATGGAGGTGCTAGAGTCACAACAAGAGGCCATCTTGCAGGAGCATAAATTCTGGAAGGACAGGGGGAAAACAACTAGAGTTTTCTGTCTCCTGCCCTTAATCTCCTGCCAGTGCCTTCCACTGGCAAACCCAACCAGGAGCCAGTGGACAGCGAAGTTAAGATGTCACAGTCAATGGGGGGGGGGGGGGGGCTTGTAGGCTGCAGAGTAGTGCAGAAAACAAAGACTATGCCACTCTCCCAGATGCTGATTTCATGCCTTCCCTTTTACCTCAAAAGCCCATATCTGTTGTAGAGTCACTTTGGAAATTAGTTCAGCAGTTTCCTACAAATTTGAACATACAACATGACCCACTGATCCCATTCCCAAGTATTTACACCAGAAAGATGAAAAGGCACACAAAACCTGTGCATGAATGTTTAGAGTGCTTTTCTTTAGATTTCCCTGGAAAGAACCAGAAATAGCCCAAATCCATACAATGGCATTCCACTCAGCAGTTAAAAAAAAAATGAGTCACTAATAGATGTAAAATGTATAAAATATAGATGAATTTCAGATGTGTTGTTAAATGCAAAAAACTACTCCTTTTATGTCTGAGTAATATTCCATTGTATATATGTATCACATCTTCTTTATTCATCTATCAACAGACATTTGGGCTGATTCCATATCCTGGCTATTGTAAATAATGCTGCTATAGACATAGGGTGCATGTATCCCTTTGAATTATTATTTTTGTATTCTTTGGGTAAATACTCAGTAGTGCAAGTACTGGGTCATATAATTGTTCTGTTTTTCATTTTTTTGAGGACTCTCCATACTGTTTTCCACAGTGGCTGCACCAGCTTACATTCCCACCAACAGTGCAGGAGGGTTACTTTTTCTCCACATCCTCCCCAACACTTGTTGTTTCTTGTGTTTTTGATTTTAGACATTCTGACAGGTGTGAGGTGGTATCTCAGTGTGGTTTTGATTTGGATTTCTCTGATGATTAGTGATGTTGAGCATCTTTTTATGTGTCTGTGGGCCATCAGGATATCTTCTTTGGAAAATGGAATATTATTCAGCCAATAAAAAGAATGATATCTTGCCATTTGCAATGGCATGCATGGAACTAGAGAGTAAAATGCTAAGAGAAACAGGTGAATCCAAGAAAGACAAATACCATATGATTTCAGTCACATGTGGAATTTAAGAAACAAAACCAATGAGCAAAGGCAAAAAAAAAAAAAAAAAAAAAAAAAAAAAAAAAAAAAAAAAAAAAAAAAAAAAAAAAAAAAAAAAAAAAAAGAGAGAGAAGCCAAAAAACAGAGTCTTAACTATAGAGAACTCACAGATGGTTACCAGAGAGGAGTTGGTGGGCGTCAGGGTGAAATAGGTGAAGGAGATTAAGAGCACACTTTCTTTTTCTTTCTTTTTTTTTTTTTTAGAGATTTTATTTATTTATTTGTCAGAGAGAGACAGAGAGAAAGCACAGGCAGACAGAGTGGCAGGCAGAGGCAGAGGGAGAAGCAGGCTCCCTGCCAAGCAAGGAGCCCGATGTGGGACTCGATCCCAGGACGCTGGGATCATGACCTGAGCCGAAGGCAGCCGCTTAACCAACTGAGCCACCCAGGTGTCCCAAGAACACACTTCCTTAATGAGCACTGAGTAATATATAGAATTTCTGAATCACTATACCGTGCGCCTGAAGTTAATGTAACACTGTATGTTAAGCACATTAGGATAAAAATTAAAAACAACAGAAACTACATACTATATAAAACAGTATGATACTTTGAAAAAAGCAAAACCATAAGGACAGAAATCAGATCAGTGGCTTGCAGGGTCTGGGGCAGGGAGAAATGTTGGCTGTAAAGGGCACAACAGAATTTTAGGGGCACCAGGGTGGCTCTAGTTGGTTGGTTAAGCATCTGACTCTACCGGGCACCTGGGTGGCTCAGTGGGTTAAGACCTCTGCCTTCTGCTCAGGTCATGATCCCAGGGTCCTGGGATCGAGCCCCACGTTGGGCTCTCTGCTCAGCGGGGAGCGTGCTTCCCTTCCTCTCTCTCTGCCTGCCTCTCTGCCTACTTGTGATCTCTGTCTGTCAAATAAATAAATAAAATTTTTTTAAAAAAAGCATCTGACTCTAGATTTCAGCTCAGGTCATGATCTCAGGGTCTTGAGATTGAGTCCTGTGTCAGTCTCCACACTGGCTGTAGAGCATGCTTGGGATGCTTGGGATTCTCCCTCTCCCTCTGTCCCTCCCCCATCACTCGCTTGTGTGCTCTCTCTCTCTCTCAAAAAAACAAAAACAAAAACAAAAAATTTGGGGGGATGATAGAACTTTTTATATCAGTTGTGGTGGTGACTACATGTGTTTGTCAAAATGCGTAGAACTCTATACTAAAAGGGATGAATCTTACCATTATATTAAATAATATCTCAATATACCCGATTTAGCAACACAAAAGCCATCCCCATATCACTCTGCCTATCCTCAGATGATGGTTTCAATGTGTTTATCACTGGTAAAATAGAATACATCTTGGGAGAATTGCTTTGTATTTTCACCATTAAGTTCTATAAACCCATTTGTGTCCTTAATCTCACCTGTCTTCCCTCCTCAGGTTCAAGGGGAGGAAGTGCTTTCCAGATGCTATGAAAGGCAAATACTTCCTAGGGTGTTCAGCATTCTCCCCATCTTGGCTCCTCCAGTTAGCCCTTCTTGTCCTCCCCAGCTCAGGATCATTCCTCCATCAGGTCATTTCCTTCCACATACCCACAACACTCTCCCTTGGTTCCACAACCCACTCCAGTTTCTGCCCCACCCCCCTGCTCCTTCACTACGAAATACCTTAAGAGGTGATCAACACAAGCTTTCTCCACTCCCTCACTTCTAATCCACTCTTTAAAAATCCTTCTGAAAGTTTTCAAATGCACAGAAAATAATAAATAATATAACAAGCCCCATGTCTTCAATATCCAAATTTAACAGATGTTAACACTTAGCTGTATTTGCTAAGGATTATCTTTAAAAAATAATAGTGAAACATTACCTATAGAATTGAACCTCCCAATCCATTTACTCCTCATTCCCCAGAGTTAACCTCTATTCTAAATTCAATATGTATCATTCCCCTCGGGGTTTTATATTTTGCTGTATCTACATGTGTCCATAAATAATATACAGTGTTGTATAGTGTGTATTTAAACTTTATACAACTGATATGATACTTTATATACCTTTGTTATTTACATCTTTAATTGCTTCTTGCATCCTATTTCTTCCCTTGGATTTTTGTTTGTTTGTTTTTTTATTGTTAGACCCTGTTACTTTATGATTCTTTCAGAAGAGCCTGTGGACATCAACTTTATAATTTCTATCATGTCAGAAAAATTCTTTATTACCTACACACTTCAATGATAATTTTTCTGGATGCAGAATTGTATTATGAAGTTATTTATTCCACATGATGGAATGCATCATCCAACTGCCTTTCTGTATCCAGGGCACCAAAACCACTCATCTGAGTCTAGTTTCATTACAGTACCCTCATCCATCTTTCTCATATTTAGAGATTTTTGTCTCTGTCCTTGGCATTCTGAAATTCCACGTGAACAGGTAAGAGCCCTTTCCCACATTATCCTCCTCTGGAAATTGGAAGACATGCCCCTCTTTAATGTGGAAACATGTATCCCCCATATTTGCTTGAGGATTTCTTCCCCCGCATTTTCACTGTTCCCCTCCTTCTGAAACTCTTATTGGATTGACACTAGACCTTCTAGATCTATCCTTCATTTTCTACTTTCCTACTAGACATTTGATCCTTTTGACTTTGTATTTTGTTAAGAATTGTTTTATTCTATTCTCCATTTTCCCTAATTTTGCTTGCCAGCCCATCTACAATGTTGAGGTTTTTTGTTTTGCTGTGGTGTGTTTTCCTTTTAAGTTTTTACTTAAATCCCAGTTACCATACAGTGCAGTATTGTTTCAGGGGTAGAATTTAGAGATTCAACATTTCCATATAATATCCAATGTTTTGTTGCTTTGTTGTTTTTAATTTTTCCAATCAACCTTTCAATTCCAGGATCTTCCATGAGTGGAACATTCTCTCGCATTTCTCTGGGAACCGTCGTCCTCTTCGTCTTATGTTAACTCTGTTTTCTCTGGGTGGTTGCACCAGGTAGCTCTCTCTAAGGGTGTTAGTGTTCTGTAAATGTGCAATGGTCCCCAAGTCGCTGCACAAATGCTTGAGTTCAGCCTTCTCTGAGAAGGGAAATGATGGGGCCTGCTGTCCTGTGGAAGGTGCCAGGCACTGCTCTTCCATGTGGAGGGGCTCTCTCATTGTTCTGGGTGTTACCACCATTCAAGAACCGGGCACGCTCTCTCCTAGGCACTCCTGGGGCAGACTATTTACTCACTGCCTGACCCAAAGTTCCATGTGTTAGTGGAGGCAGTGGTGTAGGATGCTGACAGGTTAGCCCCTGGGCTATTCCATGCTATCCCCAAACCCCTCTGACTCTTAATGGCCACACCACTGCCCATTCTGCATATAACTGCTCTACTAGGTTTTGAAATGTAACTCTCTTATCCTGAACTACCTGAACTCATTTGCTTTTCCTTTTTTCCAACTTTCAGGGATTCACCATAACTTATACCAAAAAGATCACCACTTTTGTTTCACTTTCCAAACTATTAGGAATTGGGTGCCCTTTTGCTATAATGTCTAGAGATGGGGACAAGGGGGGGAAGGACTGAAATACATGCCCATTCTGTCATCTTGAATCATAATTCTATACACTAATTTTATAAGTGACACCATTGCAAATGGTTCTTAAAGAATTTTTCTATTGAATCCTTTAACCATTCCCTAGTGAGGAATATGTGTATGTATGTGTGTGGGGATACCCTATGTGTGCATTTGTGTATGTGTATCTTTTTTCTTATCTTTCATATTTCTTGGTTAGCACTTCCAGAACTATTTTGCATAGCACTGCTCATGGTGGGTGGCCTGTCCAATACCCTCATTACTAACAACTCTGTCCCCTCCTTACAATCCAAGACGGAAGATAGGGGGACCCACCAGCAACCATGGTAGTCTTCACCTCTGAACATGGTTGGTTAGACTGGAGAGGGACCCTATAGGATTGCATAAATCAGAGCTTCTTTTCCAGAAATTTGAAAAAAGAATCACACAAACACATAATTAAAGTTCATTTCACTAAGTGAAATGAAGATCAATGTCAAGGGGCTGTAAGAAGTGGAGTTCTAAGGGGTGGTACAGTGCTGAAGAATGGAGATGTGGTCTAGGCAGGAAGGAGACACATGAGGGTCCTGAGAAGGAGAGAACATACCATGGTTGAGGGGCTGATGGAAGGCCAGAGGTCTAGAGGGCAGAGCTCCAGGGAGAATGCCTTTCTTCTCCGCCTCATCACCATCACTGTGTCTGCCCTGCATTGCTGCAAGTAACTTGCAGATACCAACCCCCTGAGGAGGAAGAAGAGCTTAGGAGGAACCATACCCTTCAGGACAGAGAAGCCCTCTTTAAAGATTTCGATTCTCACCCTGAGAATGAAAGGGAGTAGTTAACGTTATGACGAGCAGTAACATGAATAGATGTACAGATTAAAGGAATATTTTGACCCAACTGTGGAGAAGGGGAAGAAGTTCAGTGAGAGTAGAAGCTGGAAGACCAGTGTGAGGCTGATTCATAGGCACCCATCTTTATCTTAACTCCAACTTTAATGGGGCCACCCTAGTATGGCAGAGAAACTAAGTGTGATGGTCTCAATTAATTAATTATTAATTCTGTGAATTAATGACACATATTACTAGATTACTCAGGTTTCTTTGTGTTTATTGTAAGTCAGGAATGTAAGTGAATTCTATAAAAATATCTTTTTGGAATTAATTGGATTTTTTTGTCTTTTTTTGGTTATTAAGATATATATGTATATATTTGGAAATCTAGAGGAAAATCTCCTTGGTCATGTAATGTATTTTATTTATAAATATGAGAGGATTTTTTTTCTATTCATGTTAATAACAAAAGCTGATATATGGTTTTCTTTTGAAAGATCTTTCTCCAGTTTCACATTTAAGGTTAACCTAAATTTAAAAAGCAGATTAGGTTAGCTTTCTTTCTTTTTCTCTGCCCTGAAACAATTTAAATAGCAGAAGTTCCATAAAGTCCAAAGAATTTACCCATGAAACTGCCTAGGACTAGACATTTTTGAGGAAATTGTTCTTTGACAACTTTGCTAATTGTTCTCTTCATTATCTTGTTTTTCTGCAGTAAGGTTTATAGTCTTTGTAAACTGTTCACTTAACTCGATTATTAACATATACCAGAATATATATTTCTCTCATTTCTTAATCTCCTCTGTGTATGTAAATGTCTTCTCTCACCCTTAATTTGCATGCATTCTTTTTTTCCCTTCATTGATCTTTGCAGAGACACGCTCATATTGTTAATGTTTTCAAAGAAACCAGTCGTTAGAATTATATATCAGCTATGCAGATTTTTCCATCTTAAATGTAGTAATTTCTGTGTATCTCCCTCTAATTTCCATACTTATTTTATTTTTTACCATCTTGAGTTAAAGATTTATTTACATTCATTTTCCTTATATAATTAATTTATTTACAGCTGTGCATTTTCCTGGGATTACAGCCTTGACCACGTCTCATATTTTGATATGCACTGTGTTTAATGGCCTTTAAAAAAAAAAAAAAAAACCTGCTGCTTGTTTTGTTTTGTTTTGAATGTGGTAGTCAATATCAATTTTATTTCTCTGATTTATTTCTTGATTTCTAATCTCCACACTTTTGTTACAGGCTTAAAAATGCCATATATTATGAAGCACTTAGCTCTTATGCCATAGGAATAAAACAGAATCTGCTTTCTTGTCTTCTTTTTCTTCTTTCCTTCACCTCCATCACATTATATGGATCACGTCTTGGTGCCCACAGAACAAGACACTGCTTAAGAATCACTGCGGACCTCTTCTTCCCAGCTCAGAGGTAAAACATCCTTAGTAGAGTAATATCCAGAAACACACCTTTTTCTCATCAGTTGCTCTTAAAGTGTGCTGAAACTCATGATTAAAATAGGTACCTTTTCCCCTTAGGTTTCAATACTCAATATTCTAAGAATGAAGTGACATCAGAGAAGTAATTGCTACAGCACAAGATGTTGAAAAGGTGAATAATAAAAATCAGATGGATTTCTTGGATGGGAAATCAGTTTACAGTTCAAACACAGGGCCTGGGTGGAGACACAAAACCAGGGAAAGAAATTAAAACATGTAAGAGTCAAGGGCAATGGTCAGAACAGCTTCAGAAAGTGAGAATGAATTAACAAGCAAACATGAGAGTCCAGCAAGAAAGGATGGCAAGGAAGATAGAGTTCCACTTTGTGGTTGGACCATTAAAAGTCTTTCACTTACCTGAAACTATTAAAAGAATTGAGATTTCATGATGCATCCAGTTGAACTTGTTTGTTTTTGATGTGTCTTCTTCTAATTTTATCATCACTCGGTAGCCTTTGGTCTTTATTATGCATCCCTTGCTGCTGGATGAACTTGGACTCTATGAAAGTTGTGAGTAAACGTTCCTCAAAGAAATAAGAGGATAACCATCAGTCAGTAGAATAGATAGCCATGCCCCTGATCCATAAAACATTCTCCCTTGGAAGGATTCTACCATCCCTTCCTTCCCATCTTTATGGTAGCTCTCTTCAAAATGGCCTCCATGAAACCATCCTGTTCTTGTACATGGAGGCTGCTTCTTCAGGCAAGATGTGGCTTCTAATTCCCCTCTCCTTGAATCTTGGGTAGCCTTATTGACTTGCCTAACCAATAGCATGCAGCAAAGTGACACTACTTCTATGACTTCCTCTTAAACTAAGTCATAAGAAGCCTGTCAGTTTCCATCCTGGTCCCTTGGATTGCTCACTCTTGGAATCCATGCATCATATTGTAAAGAGCCTGTGCCACGTGGAAAAGCCACATGTGGGTGTGTCTGTTGTCAGCCTCAGCAGAGTGCCTTGCTGACCTCAACTGCCAGCCTTTGCAAGAGTCTTCTCGGCCATTCAGTGCAACTGGACCTTTAGCAGACTACAGCCTCATCTGACTTCTGTCTCTGCCTGTGTAAAACCCCCAAACGAGCAACCGGCTGGGTTCAGTCAATCCAAAGAACCATGATAAGTAATAATAAATTGTTCTACATCACGAGGTTTTGGGGTAGTTTTTACATAGTGATAGATAACCAAAATAATCCTTTGTGTTTCAATGACCCCCCAAAAAATGTCTTTCTGAGGGAAATGTTCATTCTTTACTTCTTTAGACATATAGTACCCTCCTTTAGGCTAAAGTCAAACCCTGCTGACTAGAAGCAAGTATACACTGAATATTTCTACTTTGATCCTCTGTTATGCTATTTGTTGGTCAAAGAACAGTATCATTTCCAGGTTCTTATTGAACCTGGAAACATCTCATTTTTATCCCCATCAATCACCTAATGGTAATTACAGTGAGTTTCCAGACTTTGATTTTAGTAAACTGCTGAGTTTACTGTTCAGCTGAATTGCTGTTGATATTTATCAATGTCTTTTATGTGCCATGATAGAGACTACGAGGGTCACAGAATAATGGGTTTCCTGTGTTCACAGACCCTTTAGCTCAGGAGTTTAGTTAAAATATAAGGACATTGTGTAAACCTGGCGATTCACAGACCTGTACCCCTGGGGCTAATAATACACTATATGTTTATAAAAAAATAAAATATTTTTAAAATATAAGGACATTATGATTCAAGGAAGAATGTGATGGGTTCCCCGCACTAGAGGCACAAGTAGACACATTAGGACTCAAAAGAGGGAGAAGGTTAGTATCATTTGGAAAACAGTGTGGAATAGAATTAAGTAGAGGCAGACCTAATTTGGTTCCAAATCTGCCACTAACCTGGACAAGTTACTTAACATTCTGCATTTATAATATAGAGATAAACACACTTTATTAGCCAACATTCTTTTAATGACTTTTTTTTTAGCAATTAACCTTATAGGATTATGAGAATAAGATAAAAATGAAGAAAAGAAACCCATGCTTATCTCCTGGAAGATGCTTTATTGATTGTAGCCAGTTTTATTATTAACATCATCCTCTCATAAATGACTTAATGGGGACACAGCATTTGAGCTGGGACTTTAAAAAATTATGTTCTTACAGCACATATTCAAATAAACATGTGTACATGAAGTACATGTACAAAAATAACCATCCATTAAAATGGGTCAGAGGTGTAAATGTAAGAGCCAAACTGAATCTCCAAGAAGAAAATGCAGGTATAAATCATATGATTTTGGATTTGGCAATCAGTGGATTCTTTGATATGCAGGCAAAAAAAGTGCAAGCAACAAAAGAAAAAATACATATGTTGAACTTCATCAAAATTAAAGATTTTTGTGCTTTAAAAGTAAAAGACATTATCAAGAAAGTGACAACCACCCCCCAAAGAATGGGAGAAAATATTTGCAAGTTTTATGTATGATAAGGGGTTTGTATCTAGAATATATTTTTAAAAACTCTAAAGAAAAGTAAATCAATTAAAATGGACAAAGGATCTAATAGACATTGCTCCAAAGAAGATAAAAAATAACCAGCAAGCATAAGAAAAGATACCCAACAACATTAGTTTTCAGGAAAATGCAAATCAAAACCACAAATGAGATACTACTTCACACCCACTATGATGACTATAATTGAAAAGACAGAGGATAGGGGCACCTGGGTGGCTCAGTTGTTTAAGCAGCTGCCTTCAGCTCAGGTCATGATCCCAGGGTCCTGGGATCAAGTCCCACATTGGGATCCCTGCTCCTGGAGAGCCTGCTTCTCCCTCTCCCTCTGCCTGCCGCTCTACCTACTTGTACTCTTTCTCTCTGTCAAATAAATAAATGA
The DNA here is from genome assembly GCA_004024625.1 of Mellivora capensis. Lineage (NCBI taxonomy): Eukaryota > Metazoa > Chordata > Mammalia > Carnivora > Mustelidae > Mellivora > Mellivora capensis. The sequence goes on from PISX010001071.1 coordinate 172,254, forward strand.
AAATCTTAAAAAAAAAAAAAAAAAAAAAAAAAAAAAAAAAAAAAAAAAAAAAAAAAAAAAAAAAAAAAAAAAAAAAAAAAAGAAAGAAAGAAAAGACAGAGGATAACAAGTACTGGTGAGAATGTGAAGAAATTAGAACCCTTACACACTGCTGGTAGGAATGTAAAGTTGTGCAGACATTTCAAAAAACAGATTTTCAGGTTCTCAAATAGGTCAAAAGAGTTACTATATGACCCATCAATTCTACTCTTAGGCAGATACTCAAAAGGAATTGAAAGCACATATTCAAATAAACATGTGTACATGAAGTTTCACAGAAACTCCATTCACAATAGCCAATAGATGGAAACAAGCAAAAATTTCATTAGCTGATGAATGGATAAGCAAATATGGTATATCCACATAATGGAATATTATTCAGCCATGAAAAGCAATGAAGTACTGATTCATGCTGCCATATGAGTGAACCTTGAAAATGTTATCCTAAATAAAAGGAGCCAATCAAAAGACCACATATTAGGTAATTTCATTTATATGAAATGTCCAAAATAGGGCATGTCTACAGAGAGAAAAAGCATATTAGTGGTTGCCTACAGCTGAGGGAATGGGAAATTGGGTGATAACAAGAGTGCAGGGTTTCTTTTTGAGTTGATGAAAATGTTCTAATATTGATTGTAGTGATGGTTGCATAACTCAGTGAATATACCAAAACCCATGAAATTGGACACTTTACATGAGTGGATCACATAGTATGTGAGTTATATCTCAGTAAAACTGTGACCAAAAAATGATGTTCCATGTTTCAGTGTATGGTGGAGAAGATCAGTGGGAGAAGGTGGAACGCAGAGAACCCAGGTGGAGAACAGCCTGTGTAACGATGCAGAGTTGGGACATTATCAAATCATAAGGTATTTGCAGGCCATATCCTTGGAAATTAGTCTCAGGTGAGGCAAAATGATGGAGGGTTATGAGGGCCAAAACATTCATTAAAGACTGTGCCCACAATTGATCCAGCAACAACAGGTTGGGCACTGGAACCAGCGTAGTGACAACAGAAAGGAATGGACACATCCAAGAAATGTTGTGTTGAGTTAATGGGACATTTGCTCTGTCAGTTGAACTGGTTTTCGGTTCCTAAGGGACTCAAGTATGACTGTATAGTTTTGAGTCTATGAATAGGAAAAAATAGTGCTGGGCTCATGATGGTGGGAATCAGAAGTCAGGAAAAGGAGATGTTTGCCAGCACATATGGTAATTTAGGTTTGGACACACAGACCACAGAGGAGAAAGTACAGAGAGGTGGTCAAAGACAGAACCCTGGAAAACACTTATATACCCTAGCTGTGAAATGGGCCCAAGGATGTTCACCTCAAAACCCTACTGGGTTTTGGTTTTGCTGTTGTTCTTTGGTTTTGTGAGTGGTTGGGGGGCTGGAGGGATGAGAGATGGGGGAGTCTGACATTTATTGTTGACTATGCATCAGGCAGTCTAAGTTTGTTTTTTTTTAATATGCGCTTATTTTCCCACAACAACCCCATGGAGTACATATTACTTTTATTATTGTCAGAATTTGAAACCAGATCAGTTTGGTTAATGATTATGTCTGCTTCCCTTGATTATAAGGTATAAATGGGACAACGTATCTGCCAGCCTAGCCCAGGGTCTAGCATTCACAGGTGCTCTGCAAATACTAATTTTCTTTCTCCACACCTGCAACAACGGGCCATCCATGGTTGATGACCTTGTCTCAAAGCTGAAATTTGAATTTACTAACTAGCCTCTCTTCCTCTCTTATACAACTTCTTTGACATACTGCAGTTGGTACCAGAAAGCCTCATTTCTCAGACACGGGTGACTGCTATATTTGATGACTCCATTTCTTGCATGTCTACACACCCCTTGTTTCTCTCCTTCCCTCCTACCCCACCAATATCCCTTTAGGCCTTTGCTGAACCAGTGGGGTTGAATAATGATAAATGTGCATTGGATTTGAGGCTATGGTTAAATGCTTCTTGGGAATGTGGTGGAGGCCCACACACCCATCTCATCTGTAACTTACGTCACTGGAATCAAGGCTGCTAGAAACAGAAAGATGATGATCTCCCGCCATCCTCTCCAGCTAATCTCAAACCCAGGAGAGAGGAAAACTGCAGAAGGCTCATCTCTGTGAGCTTTTTACAACAGTAAATTGTAGCTCATCAGACCCAACTCTTCAAGCCATTTGCTTTAATCTAAACCAGGATTTCTCATCTCCTCTTTTACGATCCCATTTCAGGCTCAGTGAAGAGATTGAGCAGCATGCCCACATGTTATCATTCTAATGAAAACAATCAGAGCTGGGTGATTATTAATCACCTGGCCTTATCATCCATTAAAGGAAAATCTTATTAGCCAAAAGGCATATGTTTTGTTCCTGAATTCCAGAGATAAAAACCTAAAGGAGACAAGGGAAGTGAACTAAAACTTTGGTTGCATCGGAATTTTGGAAATGAATTACATCTTGTCAGTAGCTTCTTTAATTAAGCGCTCGTAAGGAGTTGGAAATGCAATATTCAGCCCCAGATGTGGTTGCCTGAGTGAGTTTCTCTTTTTTTGTTATTGTAATTCTCATAGTTTGACATGAGTTTTGGAAGGCCAAGAAAACCAGAGTAGCTTTCATTGGCTTTTAAACTAGTGTTCAGAAATCATTAGGCCCCCTAAGGGGTACTGATCAGGACACTTTGAGGAAATCATGGCATAGCACCATTTAAACGCCTCGTTGTATGGAGTTTAAAGTTGTCCGTGAAAGGAAAACATTGTATAAACCATTTAAGGAACATGGTTAGCTTAGAAGATGAGTAGATGAGTTGCAGAAAATTACAAGCAGGGTCTTTGACCATGACCTCAAGAACATGGGCACCCGAGTTTCAGGTTCGCAATGTGCAATTTGAAGCTGGCAGTTTCAGAGGGACAGACCTTGTCTCAAGGGTGGTTCTAACTTTATGAAAGTCACGGACCCACAGTTATCTGTGGCTAACTGCAATGCTTCCCTCTGCCCATGAATTAGGCAAACCAAGCCCCCCCCCGCCCTGCCCCGCTTAAAACCTGAGATGGTTTAAAATCCCTTGCCTGAAGATTTCATTCAGGAAAGCTGGAAGGACACCCAAGAGTCTTTCTTTTTTACAGAGCTCTGCTAGGGAGTTCAATATACCTCCGGGCATGGAGTTATAGGTCCTCACCCTGTGGCCAACTTATGTGGATTCCAGAAGGATTGTCTCTAGCCTGACACCAGCTTACCAGCTGATAGTGTTATCCATGTCTCAGCCTTCAGGGAAAGGTTTTTGACTTGAGGTATGGGAGAATGGATTATATTCTAGAAGAGCCGAAGAGCTTGGTTTTTCGTTTCTTTGGCTCTAAATAATTCTCCTAAGTAAGCTATCCAAATATTACCTCTTCCTGTGGCTCGCCCTCTATGTTTTAACTCACACCTCTCAGCAGCTCTTGTTTAACATTTGGGTGACAATACGTTTCTCAACACTTAGAAATAAGTCCTCCACGGCCATTAGGATGATAAAATAAGGCTGCCCATAGTGTGCGGTGCAGGTTTTCCAGGGTCTCAAAAGACACCAAAGTTTTCCCTTGCCAGAAACCGTGGGTGGAAAGTCATGTGAGAGAGAGCCTCCTGATTCAACGTGTGAACTGAGGACCGGTCCGTGGTTTGGATTTATGAGCTGTGAGCTGCCGTCCTTGAATGTCTGCATGGCCGAGGGGTGAGGTCATCAGGAAGCAGGTGTGTGGCTCCCTAACAGGTGTTTCCAAAAGAGGCTTTCAACCCTGGCTCCACTGCTACCTGGAGTAAAGGGTAAGGGAAGCCGGACAGAGGAATCCAGTCAGTGGTGTTAGATCAACACGCGTGTTCCCCTAAAGGAAATCGTTAAGGCTGAAAATCACCATCGCGTGATTGGAAAAGTTATGTCAGAAAACTGACATGACTTTCAGTACGTGCAGAGTCTGGGGTGTCTGAGAATTGTAGGACAATTGGGAGACTTCAAACTGCAAGGAATGAATTCCTAAAACTGGGTAGTTTTGTCACTCTTGCCTTCTCGAGGGTCCAGATGGGAAGGTGGGAAAGGAGGTAAAGGCTAAAAAGAATGAGTGTGCCACCCAAGAAGAGAGCTGTGGTGAGCACATGGTTCTGTCTGTGAGCCTGTCTCTGAGCCATCAGCTCTCTCCCATCCTGTCTGTGCAGGGTGAGGGGGCAGAGCCTATGCCCCTGCTCCAGGCTTGGACAGGTGACCTGGTGTCCAAGCGGAATCCCCCAGTCTTTTACAGAATTCTTGGAAAATCTGTCCTCTTTCTACCAGGTTTATGAGCCACATGGAAGTAAAGCTCTATTTTCCTGGGCCCATTTTGAGTACCGTGTGAGGAAGGCCAGTTTGAGGGCAAGGCAACTCAAAGAACCCAGAGCCAACAGAGAGAGATCTTGAAGGCATTGTTTGAGTTCATGGTTCTAACCATGCCTATAGTCACCCTGGTTTAATTTACATGAGCCCACAGAATCCCCTCTTTGTATAACACACTGTTTGTGAACAAAAGATCAAGATATCGCCATGTCTCCAACAGACAAAAATGTCCTGGTCGCTCATTAAGAATCACGCATCCATGAGTTAGAGAAAGGAATTGAGAAATCTGAGATGGAACCCTGGCCATTTGGCTCCCTGCCGCACCCTTGGTAAATCACTTCTATTTTGAATGTTTCAGATTTTTTCATTTATATAATCAGGGTGGGCCAAGGTCGATCCCTCAACTCCATTATCTTACTATGAACTTGATGATCTTACGACATCTTACAACACCATTTTTAACTTGAGATACGTGTAAATTCTTCTCTAAATTTATGGCATGATTGTATCGCCCACTTAAAATGTGTTCATCTGTAGAAGAAGGAATAAAAACTTTGACCTCCTAAGGGTTAACAGGCATTCCCTTTTTTTCTGTGACTAATTTAACTTTGCAAAGGTCAATAGGAGAAAAACAAGTCAGGGCAAGAATTCTCTGCAGACTAATACAGTAGTTTCAGGGAGCTTTCCCGGCTGTCTCTCACTGGGATTCTGTGTTCAGAGCAAAAAGACACATTGTCTGTCCACAGCTTACAGAGGATTAATGCCTGCATGTTTCTCCAACTGCTGTCTCAAACCCTAGAATACTGGAAATACTTCCTTATTGGATTAGTGGCAGCTAAAGGCCTCCGAACGAATACAGTTACCCTAATAGGAAGTGTTCAGATGTAATTTGTGAAATGAAGATGCCCTGACTTCATATCCCTTATAATTAGACATCTAGAGAGACAGAACCTGGCTTTTGTTTTAATAACAAATAAAGCTCTGCTCACTTCCTCTTAACACCCTCACAGGAGGAACTAAGAGAGCCTGTAGACCAGCAATCATGTGGACTCTCCTCCCCAAATAGGTCTTTTCCTACCTATAAATCAGAGATAACGAAATTTGCCCTGTCTCTGCTTTCAGCTCGGAATGGGAGTCAAGCTACCAGTCCAGGACTAAACTGTTCTGTAAATGCAATGCATCGATTTGTGAGGCTTTCAGATTTAGTTTGGAGAGGGGGGAAAAAGGCTGATTCAATTTTCTGCTAAGTGTTTTCCTTCGCCTCCAAGTTAGTCCTTGGATGTCCTGACAGTTACAAAGCTGGATGTTGGTTGTTCTGAAAAATCCACTGGGCCTTGAGCTAAGAAATTCCTGAATCCACATGGAGTTATGTCTGACAACTGAATACAGCAAGAACCCTTGAGGTCAGAGTATTTGTTTCTCACTGCTGCCAGGCTGTGGTTTGGCAATGGCTGTGTGCCCCTACCTATAGTCATGTATCCTACTGACGGTCCCCCTTCCCATGGCTGCATCTGCCTAGGGTGCCAATGGCTTTGTCCTACTAGTAGTCCCTGGCGTGCTGTTATTTTTGGTTAGCTCACCATGCTCACACAGGCCCTTCCAAAATCTTACTGGACATTTGGACCTCCCCATCAACACATATTAATGACACAGATAGTGGTCACCCTAGAAGCTAAGGGGAAGAAGTCAAAAGACCCATCGGTAGTATTTTCCCCAGTGTCCAAGTAAGTCATATATATATGTAGCCCTTTCCTCCTAGTCTTCTCTATCTGTGGTCAGCATTATCAAAGACAGTTTTTCTCCATCCCATGTGGTTTCATTCCCAACATACCTATGAGCACACATGCACATATGTGATTGAAAGCTGATTCCCAGCCCCAGGACTCTCTGTGATCCTGCCCACCTCTTCTGTTCCCCATACTCCACTGACACCAAAATCAGAGTCCTGTCTATTCCCACTCTTCCCAAACTTTACTTTGGGTATTATTTCCTCCGGAAGCCGACCAGGTTGCTCTAAGTTCCAGTCTTTGTCTAGAAAGTGCAAGCCTGCAGCTCTCAGGATCCACAGGTATGCAAGCAGCAGATACACTGGATTGTGGGACAGCACACTGCTGTACCAGGGAACATGAACAGCACAGTGTCAGGGTAAGGAGGGAGGTAAGTGAGCCAGGAGCCACAGATAGAGAAATACCAGATCAGTGGCCTGATCTGGGAGTCTTGAAGGCCATCTAGAAGTCTTGGAGCTGAAGGGTGAAGACAATGCCTTATTATGAAACACAATGTCCAGATAGACTTGCTTTTGGAAGCCAGGAAATCAGATGGCCCCCAGAAGCTGTGATCTGCAAAAGGGGTGAGGAAAGATGCCTGCAGAGATGCTCTGGGAGCACAGTACAGGATTTGGAACTGAGCCCTTCTCTCCCTTTTCTCCATCCCCTAAACTGTTAACCTTGAAATCGTATGCTTAAAAAATTTGCCTACATTAACATTGGTGGTCTTCTGTTTGTTTCCCTTGGCTTCATCAGCCCATTCCTTTTAGAGCCAACTTTGGCTACACATTGGAATCACCCCAGTGGGTGGATTTAAAAATAGTGATACCTGGTCCTCATCCCTCCTACTCCTGGATTTCAATTTAATTGGTCTAGCTTATAGCCTTGGGCATCGGGATTGTTCAAATCTTCCCCCAGGTGGTTGCAATACAAAGCCAAAGTTGAGAATCACTGCATTCAAAAATGTCAACCAGACTTCCTTGAACTTGGGTAATTAAGGAAATGATAATCTTAGCCATATTTGGGTCAGCGAGAATGAGAACAGTCTACCATAACCCTGGAGCTGGACTTTGTGGCAAAGGGATCAAAATGAAGCTGCACCGCAGAGAAAATATGAAAGTAATACCTGAAGGACATTTGGTGATGCTCTTTCCCATCTGGCTAGATTGTTTTCCTTTTGAGCAGTGGTCCTCAAACCTTAACAGCATCAGAATCATCCAGAGGGCTAGAGCTTGTTAAAACACAGACTATTGGGGCTCACCCCCAGGAGTTTCCAATTTGGTAAGTCAGGTTGGCCCCTGGGACTTGTATTTCTGACACAGTCCAAGGTGATGCTGATACAGCTGGTCCAGGGACTACACTTGGAGAAGCGTTGCTCTAGAGAAAGTTCCTCTCCATTCGCCCCACAGCCCATTCTTGTTTTATGTGATTAAGATAGCGGTTGCTTTAGAGCCCCATGAGAGCCTTCGCGTTCTGTGACCACACACAGGGAAACATCCATCATCCCGGGTCAGAAAGGACAGTAAAAGGTTATCCGTTCCCCACAAGGTGCTTGCAGCCACACAGAACCCGAGGCCAGTGCAAACACTCGTGGGGAACTTGGATTTTAGCTGCTGTCATGAAAAAGGCTTGGTTCTTACAGCAAGGAACGCCCATGTGTCAGCAAGACCATTTCCTCCTATGATCACAAATGGTTTCCAGTTGTGCAGAAAGCTCGGAGGACATATGGAAAGAAAAAGTGCCAAGTCCGTGGCTATAGTCTCAGTCCATCCCAAAATTGAATTGAAAGGAAAACGAGAGAAATAGTTTGGCTTCTCTCTTCCCATTCTTGCACTCCTCTCTGGAATATATGGATTTTCCTTGTTATTTCCCATTTCCAGTATTTTCTAAAAAGCTATCCCTTGAGACATTAAGTGGAATATCAGGAGAGGTTTCAAACACTTTTTTATATATATATTAGTACTCAATTTCTTTTTTTCTTTTCTCACAAACACAAACGTCTCACCATTCATTCTTAATCGTTGCATTTTTCGTTTTCACGCTGAAACACATTTTGGAAATGGGAAATTCGGTGCCAGCTCAGTCTTAGCAGAAGAAAATGTTAACAGCTGAGACAAAGACCTGAGTTCTATTGGGCTCTTCCAAAGTCACCTCTTTACAGAAGCTCAGCTTAGCCAAACTGATCTCTCAGTCCAGGCAAGGCCCATGACCTTTTGTTTGTTTTTATCCTCCATCCATACCAAAGCTTTGGGACCATTGTGACCTGACTGGCAAATGGCAGGTTGTATCTATGGTTCCCTAGGATATGCAATTCCCTGAGGCATATGCACACCCACCTAGGCTGCCTAGATCAAGGATAATGATGAGACATCAAGGATGAGACAATAGAGGATAGGGGTCTTTCTTATCACTGCTTTGATTGACACCAGTGGGCATGGCGGACTAGCCCAGTAGATCCTGAAATCTGTGGGACACCAATTCCACAAATGCTAGCTATTGCTGGGTGTCATGGACACCATCTTTGGGAGACATTGAGTTAAAGAAAGGTAATCATATCGGTCTCTTTATTTCAGGACCCCTCAGTACTCTTAATATACTAATATGCATGGTGAATTTTCAGGAAGGGGATTTATTGGGCCATAGGAGACATATTTGATCTTAGGAAAAAAGGAGGGGAGCTTCTCTTGGGATATTTCTGAAAAATTGCTCTGGGAAACAATAGTTAGACAACGTCTAGTCTCTTCTCACATAAATTCCACATTCCAAGTCTCAAGTCTCTACTATACGGGAATGAGTCTTAACTAACCAACGAGACTCCAAGGTGGGGTTTGAGCCAACCATAACCATGTACCTATGACCTAAGAAGCAAAGTACTGTGAAGCCCTTCAAATATTCCTCCCACTCCCTCTCCATCACCTTGCTGGGGTAAGAGAGGGATTCTGGTGAAGAAGAAAGACCAACAGAGGAATTTAAAACACTAAGTTTCAACTTTTATAGGCATATTGTAGACATTTTCTTTCACTACCTTATATATAAAATATTTGGATCAGAGTATTCTTGCCAAAAGAGCCCTGCTTTGGCTAGAAACCCTTCTGAGAGGCCAAAGTGTCTTGGTGGGAATCACTTTTTCTTAAAGAACACCAGCCACTAATTGTGGAAGTGGATAATCAACAAATAAGCCTAGAATCAGAGGCTGTGTTATCTCTTCTACTAATTTCTCTCACTTGCCTCTTGTGGTGTAATACATGATCTACTTTGACATTGGACAACATCCATTGGTGTGATATGTGTTCGCTACTAATGATATTGTTCTTTAACATTCTACATGCTTTAATGTTTCAAAACTTTATTCTATCATATTACATGTTACATTAATTATATATCACCACATATTATGTGATTTAATTATATGATTCTATAATTTCATATTCACGATTATGTCACACTTAGAAAGTAAGCATTGTCAATGTTTGCATATTATAGGAGAGAAACCAATTCTGAATGAAGTGATTATTATAGGTGACACGATTTGTGATTAGCCAGAACCAGGATTTGAACCAAAATCCATCTGAAACAGAAACCTACATTCTTCACCACCACCTTAAGTTGTCCTCCACAAATATTGGAATAATATTGAGAAAGAGAAAAAAAATTCAAATGTTTTGGATACTTTCTTAAACAATACCTCCAAATGCTCTTAACTTTAACCATCATTAAAAAACTGGAAAGGAATGGATTCTCATAATGCCAAACACACAGTTAACACATGAGAGCAGAGTCAAAAAATTCAGAGGTTCCATGACCTGCAAATAGTCACATCTCCCTGATAATAGATTTTACAGCAAATAAATAAACAGCTCTATAGATAAAATCTCACACAATGGGGCTGTAACTCCTCAAATGTACACTTTTAAAGATACACTCTAAACTCCTGGAATCAGGGGATTTGTTAAAAAAAAAAAAAAAAGACCCACATAGGATCTTATGCAATGTTTGTATCTGGGTTGCCAAATTAATGAAAAAGGGAGAACTTTACAGTTAGCAAAGTGCAATTAATCTTCAAGTATGGTTTGTAAAGCACACTCATTTGTACCAATTAACTTCATTATTCTATTTGGAAGATTTCTTCCCCTCTCTGTATTCCAACCTTCTTTTAAGTTTTAAGTCTGAGCAATCTTTACTGCCTTATTTCTAGTTAAGATTGCAATAATTTGTCATTGGTGTGCAGACACTTTCTTAACTATTCCTGTGTTACAAATAAAAGCACCAGTATTTCTCGGAGGTTATCTCTGGGGTCCTGCAAAGCCAAGCACTATAAAATGGTTAGACATTGAAGATGCGAAGAAAACCCCATAAAACAACACATAAAAATGTGTCTTGCCTTGCTATTTATATGGAAAGATGGTGCAGTTCAATCTTTCAAGCCAAAGACTATTTTGGAATTAAAGTTTCAATCAGAACAGGAGTGGGGGTAGGCTTCACCCTTTCTCTTTAACCTCCTTTTTTCTTTTTTTTTTTTGCTTGTAAAACTGCCGAAGTAAAAATCATATGCTGTGTTGGCTTTCCCATTGGACTTTTGATCTCTCATCCTCTCTCCTCTCTCTGTCTCTCTCTCTCTCTCACACACACGCTGCAAGCAATATCTACTCTTTCTAGCTCACGTTCTTTTATTTAAAAAATAAAAATAAAAACTTGCTAAGTCAGACCTCTAACTCTTGGAGAAACAACCTTTATTTGTTTGTTTAGGCAGACTTCGAATTAGAAAAAAATCTGAGCAACACAGCTCTGTTCACACTCCATAAAAGAGCTGTGGATTTAACCATCCAAGGGAGATGATCCTTTTTTTTAAAAGACTGTGTTCCACTACAGGCATTAAAGGTGGCCTTGTAGTCATGCTGGCCAAGGGTATGCATTGAGTACTGCCGGGCAGCCACGGCTGGGACCACCAAAAGAACAGTGAAAGATGGCGTTACCAGGTAGATGAGAAGCCAAATTCCAGGTATCATAGTTTTAATTTCCCAGTGTCCAAGGAGAACCAGGTCATGGGGAGTGAAATATAGCATCCAGATGGAACAAAGGATATCAAAGTTGAGCTCTGGCTCTAGGGCAGAGGATGTCTATTTTTTGTCTTAGTTGATACCACATCTCCTGTTGCTTATGCACATAGAGGATGCTAACAGCCAGGAAGAGGGCAATAGTTTCCTACTTGCAGCAGATGCTGTCAGTGTCCTTCCTTGGTTATCCTTAGAGTTACCACCACCTCTGCGCATGCAAATCTGACAGCTTCCAACTGCAAGTAACTCTTGGAGGGCTCTCTCTAGTTTATCAGAACTCTCTCAGAGCTGGAAGTTCCAGGGAGTTAACTTCACCTCCAGCAACCCTCAAACAACAACTGGTTGGAATTGATAAATGCCTAGTTGCATGGGTCCTGAGGTGAAAGAACCTTGACCTATTTTCTTCACCGGATCCCAGTGTTCCCAACCAGAGTAGGTATCACTTGTGTCTAGTGGTAAACTGCTCAATGATATGCTGTTTGTTGGTTTCCTGTTCTTCCTGTCTCTTATCGCTACACTTTACTGATGCTTCTTGGCATCACCTCCCAGATAAACTTTTTTGCATTTGAATCCTTGTATCCCCAGAAACCCAGACAAAGACAGGTGCTCACATTGACAGAGAAAAGGCAGACATTGGAAATTCTAGATTTGTCACAAGATCCTAAAAGTGACCCACTGTCATTGACCCTAGTTGTATGGCCCAAATTTATCAGGACAGATGCCATGAAACATGAAAATCTGCAGGAATGAGGTTTTGCTCTGTGGATTCCCAAGACCAATTTTCTGAGCCACGCCTCATCCAGGAAAGAGCATCTCTCTATCCCTTGGGAAAAACCTAAATGACATTGACCCGTGGAAGCCAGCTCAGTCTTGCTAGTGATCAAGATGGCTGACCAGGATGACATCATTTGTGCCAGGTACATGTTCTGACTATGGGGCTCCGGGAAGGGTTTTATGTGGGGAAGTGTGGAGTGCATTCAGGAATGAAAACTGCCAGGTATTCAGAGTGGGATGGCTGGTAGAGCTGTGAGCCATGTTCTCTGGGAGTTCTTTGAGAGTCAGGAGCCAGAACTTCTCATCCTACATCTGGTTTGCTTTTCAGTCTGAGTAAAACCAGTCATGGGTAGCTGGACAAGGTAAGTGCCTAAGAGGCCCAGGAGACTCAGAATTAGGACATGAATGGAGGTAAATTGTTTCAGAGGAAAAGCTTCAAAAAGGAGAAATGTGATCTAAAAATAATTGAGTGGCTGAGGCTGGGGTAGAACACCAGTAAACAGAAACCCGTAGGAATAGTGATGGATTCAACCACCTCCAAAATGACAGGTGGTAGAGGAAAGTAGGGATAAGGTCCTGTGTGTGAAGGTCTGGGAACATTTGCATGGCTTCAGAAAGTCCTTGGATGTTTGACAAACCTAAAGAAAGTCCGTGTAGCAAGAAAAAAATGAATGCCAGGGAATCTGGTAGAATATGAGATTGCAAAGTGAGACAAGACCCAGATAATTTAAAGACTTGCAAGCCATGGTAAGGAGTTTTAATCTCATTCTAATTGTAAAGGGATGGCATTGGGATGGTTTTAAGTAGAAGGGAAATATGCTCAGATTTGAGTTTTAGGAGATCATTTTTTGGAAACTAGCAGGAGAATGGGATCATTTATGGAATGTACTAGAAATGATGCTAAATGCTCTCTCTGCATTATTTCACATAATCTGTATGAGAGCCTTCTTTTATTATCTCTGTGGCACAGAAAGGATATGTCTAGACCCTGATTACTTAATGGTAAGTAATGGAGGTAGGATGTGTACCCAGATATAGCTAATCTGGAGGTCTGAGCTCCAAATATGCCTCAGGATACTCTTGACAACCTCTACATAGATCTTGCTCCCAGTTCATCACCCCAAGCTTGTCGATGTTCCCATGGGTCCGATAAGTTACATAACAGGACCCACTATCTGCTCAGTGGCTATCTAGTGTGAGTCTTGGGTATGTATGGAATGGGGCTTTGTTTGGGAACCCCAATTGCCTAGAGTTGCAGTTGTGCCTTCTACCAATGATTCCATTATACCTGTTTATAAGTTGTGCAATGTTTGTTTTTTTTTCCTAAAGATTTTATTTTAGAAAGAGAGCACAAGCAGGGGGAGTGGCAGGCAGAGGGAGAGAGAGAAGTGGGCTCCCCACTGAACAAGGAGCCTGATGGGGGACTTGATCCCAGGATCTTGAGATCATGAATGGAGCGGAAGGCAGACGCTTAACCGAGCCACCCCGGTGCCCCTAAGCTGTTTTTATATTGTTTTGAGAGCAGCTTGGCTGAACAGGATATAGCCTGAAGCCAATGTAATTTGGGGTCCTCGAGCCTCTGGAATCTCTTTTAGACTCGGGCTGCTTGTCAGGTTTTTGACTGGGACCTTAGGAATGCCCTTGTAAAACCCCATCAGAATCTTAAGTGGTTCCTTAAATGGACATTTGCCTGAACAAATCTTCCTTTGTGCAAACATGAACAATTAAAGTGCATCTTGGAACATCTGTTCTTGCTTCCTGACGACTTAATTTTTCTCATCTATTACTGTCAAGGATGTATCAATTCCATCTTTGAATCTCTAGAAGTGATTCACAAGTTTTACATTATAGGACTATATTTTCATTTTGTTTCATTCCCATTACCTGGGGTCACCCAGAAATCAGCAAACCCCAGCTCCAAGCTCCAAGACCCTGCACATACCTCACCACATCCCAGATGCTCTCATTCTTATTTAAATCCTATCCTTCATGAGTTTTATTATCTGCAGTAATCTACCCAAATTGAGACAGCTCAACTGGCTCATGGCAGTTCCCCCAAGGTGAATCATTGTTCCTGCCACCTTCCCCCTTCTTCTTGTAAAACGTTCTGCAGCCTGCTCGAAGTGATACACCTGTGACCTGAGCAGAGCCATTTGGGGTCCCATCCCCACACTTTGCTACAGTTGAAGAAATGAATGGCTGATCGAACCCTGACCAATCGGAGTTCCTCCTAGAATTTTTTTCTAATTAAACCAGAAGAAAGAAGCTTTTTCCCTCTCCAGACATGAAGGTGTTAAAATATGCTCTGGGATCTGCTTGAGGCCATTTAACCCACCATGCAGGTTTGTGACATTGTGGCCAATGTAGCCACAGGCAGAGGGAAGCAGAGAAGAGGAACTGACAGGTCATGGGAACTTCCTAACTGTGGTTATGACCCCTTCTCTGGGTTTGTTCCCACGAACCACTGAATTTCTCTCACTTCTTTAAACTGCTTTAAACCTAATGAGAACCAACCTTTCCTAGGATGAATAAATAAATAAATAGATAAATAAAGAGAGACTAGAAAGGAATACCTCTATACGATGAGACACCATAACCATAGAAGTGACAATTTTTAACCTGACATGAAGGGACCCCCAGAGAGAGAACAGAAGAGCCATGGTAATTCTACAGTGCAGTCCTGGATGTTTATAATACCAGCCCTACATCTTAGCCAAAAGTCTTATGTTCAGTAGAATTTGTTTAAGTGATGGATGAAATAATATATTTTAGAAATACTGAAATTCAAATGGTGATTTTTTTTAAGCTCGGGTTATAAGGAACCTCATGCTGAATTCTAGATAAATAAAGTATTTGTGCAAAGGGCCTACCATATCGAATTTATAATTTCTTCTGACATTCTAAAATTATTTTCTCCAGCAGATACTTAGTTTCTATTCAAAATGCAAACACTTGAATAAACATAGACTCCCATTTTTTTCTTCTTTCCTATTTTCCTCCCCCTGCCGTTTGATCCTACCTTCTTTCTATTAGTTTGAGTTCCTTGTCCCCGACTTGCCCTACTGACCTTCAGGACTGACCATAGCTCTGATCATCAGAAGGGAGGGTTTTACCAAAGGTGCTTTGGTTTAAAAAGCAGAGACTCCAACTTCTAGCATTTTATCTTGTGTACTTTCCCTCCAGCCAAGCCCCCAGCTTGCATGCTAGGAACTCGAAAGGCAGATCCATGAGTCAATAGGCTCTCTCCTGAGTCATGATTCCACCCAAAAACTTGCTCCTCCCAGGATTGAGGCTCCTCTGCATTTTGCCAGTCTCCCACAGGAAGAGTCCCTTTGGCAAATTTCAGTCCAGCAGCTGGAGCCTTGCTACCAAACTTCGATGTGCTAACCCCAGAGCTCTCCAATATTGCTTTCTCCAGATGGGTCCCCCCACCCCCACCTGGCAGATGGTGCAAGGACACCTTGCCAGAACCCACTTGCCACCTGTCCTCTCCCATTATGCAGTGAGATCCATACTTGCTCATGTTGGGCGTCTTTCCCCTGTGACCCAACCCTCCAACTCAACTGACCCCTCTGTTTCATTCTGGTGCAGACTGTGGCTTCTCCTGCTGCAGCGAACACTTCCCTGCCTTTACGAATTTTCGTGTCTCTATCCCATCATCCAAGTTTTTTGGATCTGTGTGCATTTCTACCATCCCCCTGATCCCAAAATAGCAATACCCCTCAGGTATTTCTAATCTAGTATCTAGATCCTTGTCTCTATTTGTAATGGATATTCTATGCTCCTTTTTTTATTGGTGTAATTTCCTGAGTATACGATTCCCCTACACTTCGGCATGTGCATCTCCAAGGATTTTTTATTTTCTAATTCCTCTAAACTTTATATTGAATTTTACCAATAACTTGCAATCCATATTGCATTATATATACATATATCAACCCCTATGTCATCCCTTTAAGATCTTCTTGTAGCTTCTACTCTATACTTGTGTTTTTGATGTAATCTCCCTCTATATAGCTTTTTTCTCCTTTTTAAAGTGTTCTGGCTTTTCAACATTCTGCCATTCTTGCCAAACTATCTGTTTCACAACTCCACGTCCTTTCCAGAGGAGGACTCCTACACTTCAGCATTTCATTTTCGATTGATAGAATTTAAATTTTCTGAAAATTTTAAAATTCACTGAGAATCTTGCCCTTTATTTTCTAAGCAAAATATAATTGAACAAGTAACAAAAAAATATGCATTTATCATTTGTAACTTGCTCTTGCTCCAACAGCAGGTGTGTGAACTACCTTTGGATTCTTGAACTACCTTTGGATTCTTTTGATATTTCATGAGATATTAAACAGACTCTTTTTTTTTTTAAGATTTTATTTATTTATTTGACAGAGAGAGATCACAGTAGACAGAGAGGCAGGCAGAGAGACAGAGAGAGGGAAGCAGGCTCCCCGCTGAGCAGAGAGCCCGATGCGGGACTCGATCCCAGGACTCTGAGATATGACCTGAGCCGAAGGCAGCGGCCCAACCCACTGAGCCACCCAGGTGCCCCTATTTCATGAGATATTAAAAACAGCTTTCCTGGGGGCACCCGGCTGGCTCTGTCCATAGAGCATGAGACTCTCGATTTTAGGGTCATGAATACGAGCCCCATGTTGAGCATAATATATATATTTAATAATATTATTATATATTATGTTATATATAATATATATTTATTATATATATTTTTAAAATAGCCTTCATGAAGGAGAGTACCTAACTGACATCCAGAAAGCAGAAGAACCGCTTGATTCAATATGATTCTTTTAAAATCCTTGACATCGCAGTGCCTGGGTAGCTCAGTCGTTGGACATCTGCCTTTGGCTCAGGTCATGATCCCAGGGTCCTCGGGCTCTCTGCTCTGTGGGAGTTCTGCTTCTCCCTCTTCCACTCACCCTGCTTGTGTCCCCTCTCTCACTGTGTCTCTCTCTGTCAAATAAATGAATAAAATCTTTTTTAAAAAAGTAAAATCTTTGACATATTATTCCTCTTTCATTTATTTTACTTTTCTGTTTTTCACGCATGAAGCAGTGAAAACTTTCTATGTACCAAACATTACTTGCTCCTAGTTTCCTGTTATCATGAATATCCCATCCAGCCATTGGAGACTGTGCCTGATGCCTCTTTGTCCCGCTCACCTCCTCAGAGCCACGCCAATCAGTCTGGGGGTGGCTGCATGGGCAGGGTACGTGCTGCTTCCCAGTAACATTTTCTCATCAGAAGCATGCTGTATTGTAAACTTCGGAGCTGCTAACAGACTCAGTCTCAGTTGCTCCCATCACAATAAAGAAATACTTATGTGATGTGATAGAGATGTTAGCTAGCCCTAGGTGCTAACCATATTGCAGTATTGCAGTATAGAGATGTAGCAAATCAATGCGTGATTGCACCTACACTTGAACTTACACAATGTTACAAGTCAACTGTATCTCAATAAAAATAAATTTTGAAAAAGCACACAGTGGCAGCACCTGGGCGGCTCAGTCCGGTAACCGTCCCACTCTTGATTTCGACTCAGGTCATGGTCTCAGGGTCCTGCGCTCAGTGTGAAGTCCACTTGTCCCTCTCCCTCTGCTCTTCCCTGACCCCGCTCACTCTCTGTCTGCCTTTTTCTCTCTCAAATAAATAAATAAGAAAAAGCAAACAGCATGTGTTTTTTACATTCTTAATACATTTTTGTATTGTATGAATACAAGGGAAAAATAGTTTTCTTTAATGGGAAGAGAAAAAAACAAATTGAAAGATGAATAGGAATGGAAAAATGGCCAAAGACTCTGAAAAAAAATCATTAACAAAAGAAATTCAAATTGACAATAAACACAAGAAAAATGTTCAATATCAGGTTCAAAACATGAAAATTGAAATCACAAGATGCCCCTATTCATCTACCAGATTGGCAAGATCAAATACATTCTCAACCTCAGAACTTCGGAAAATACTAAGAAATTGCATTCTCATTGCTAGAAAAGGGCGAATTAGAACATTCTGTCTAGAATCAGTTCAGCAAAATGTATCAAAAGCTTTCAGTTTTATGAATAGAATCTATATGGAAGTTTCTAGAAATTTAATTCATTAAAAGAAATAAACAGTAACATGAGTAAACTATCCATTTGTATAATTATAACGACATTACTTATAGTATAAAAAGGGAATTGGCTCTCTCAGTATTTCTGTGCAGTGAGAGCACAAAGCCATTAGAAATCACATACTGTAAGAATACAAGAGAATTTTTTATAGCATATGGCTAACATAGTATATTGCTAACAGAGTAACATCTAAACATAGTATGAAAATGATATGGATGGTTTAATTATAATTATTTTTAAATTTTGACATTTGTACACATGCATAGGACAGAATAACATTGATGCCAAAGGTTATTAGTGACTATTTCTGGGAGGTGAGATAGGAAGAGGTTTTTATTTCCTCTTATCATGCTTCTCTATTTTCCAAACTACTTATAATAAATAAGCCTAACTTTTTAAAAAATTCAACCATTAGCATCATTGAAAATATCCCAGAATTCAACCTCAGTATTTATCTATTTCCTTTTTCCTCTAACTTATCTGATTTTACCCAAACAACAGGGATTAATGGGGAGGGGGAACATACCATCTCCTTTTTATTTCTGTTTTGTTATTAATGTTCCACCCGTATTACTTTTTGTGCTGTGAACTATCAATCAGTGATTGAAAAAGAATCAGCATCATGCCAGTTACTAGAACCAATTTTAGTGATAGCAAATGACCCGTGGTGTTTCTTGAGTTCCAGGAACTGTTCTGAGGGGTGTGCCTGTGTGTGTGTGTGTGTGTGTGTGTGTGTTTGTGATGTGTGTAATTCTGACCCAGTAGCTCTGGGTCCATGAAAGAAATTGATTTGAGAGAGAGAGAGAGAGAGCATGAGTGGAATGAGGGGCAGAGCCAGAGGGAGAGAGAGAATCCAAGGAAACTCCCTGCTGAACTTGGAGCCCGACCTGGGATTCAATCTCAGAACCCTGAGATGATGACCAGAGCCAAAACCAAGAGTTGGATGCTTAACCAACTGAGCTACCCAGGTGCCCCTCCATGAAATAGACCTTAACAGCATCTGCCTTTTATGAGTGAGGACACTGAGAAGACAACTTAAGTGACCTGCCTAGATTCACACAGCTAGTGTACATCCAAGTCTAGATTCAAGTGCAGTAGGTCTGCCTAGCATCTGTATCCAAATCACCATAAGATTCTATTTCTACAGGGATATCCTAGAAATAAACAAAGAGCTCCGTGTGGCTCTTGTTTTCTGCTCTTCTTTCTAATAGTACTTTGACTAAGGTAGGGGTAAGTAAGAATTTGGGGGCTGGCCTGGGTCCTTAACTACCATTTATAATATTATTTCTATGGAAAAAAAATCACTGTGCATTCCAAACAACTGACCTACAAATGAAATTTCTGAATAGTCTATTTGCAAGTTGGGGGTTGCCTGTACATCTCACAAGGAAATTATTACCAAGGGAAAGACATGTGTTTCCATCCAAAATAAATGTCTGGAAATTATTTGGCTTTTGAATAAACTCAGGCCATCCATCTTTAGCCAGGAGTTTACTCTGAGGACTCTCCATCAAGTGCTTACAATGTGAATAAAGAGTTTTCGGAATGCTAACATCAAGTCACAGACATGGTTCTGGAAGCCTTAGAATTTTCACATGGGCACAGACATGCTCCTGGAAGAAAGTCCTTAGGTGCTGCCCGGGCTTCTTAAAGAAGAGGCAGAAAATCATGAGAGCTGAGCATTTCCTGATCCTTTTAGAAGTAAATGAATGTTATGCTCTGAACTTCAGTGAAGATGAGATATCTAGGAGGGAGAAAAGGCTCAAAGCTGGCAGAGCTTTAAAGTTGCATAATTTTTATTGTTTTTAAATGTGTTCTAATTTATGCTTGGGTTAACCTGCTGAAAGTGGACCACACATTTAACACGGTGTAACAATTGCCTACCAAACTCTCTCAATCCAGTTTCTAATTGCAGTAGACAGATTCTGATTTTGCTTAATTTCACTTTCCGAAAGGTAAAGCTGTTTAATTTCACTTTCCAAATGGTAAAGCTGTCATGGAATTTTATAATTATGTAAAAGCCATAAAGCCATAGTATACTGTAGCCTTGGACAGATATCTATTTGAGGGTACACACTTTCTCCTTCAATAATAAGAGAAAGTGTGGATGCTCAGAAATAACAAAAATATCACTAGCTGAGAAACCAAGAAAGTCTAAAGATACAGTTTACAATTCTATTGAGGAAAAAACCCTCCTATTTGAGGAAGCCAGAAGAGACAACCAACTCTCCACATTGCAGAGATACTAGCCTCTTTGTCACAAAATGAAAACTTTACAAGATTAAGAAAGAACAAAACCAAAATCTATACTTGTAATGGTAAAAGCAGTCATACACATCTGAGTCCCACAAAGAACAATGGCCAGCTTTATTACCATAAAGAAAAATTCTGAACTGGAAAGTAAAAATCTTTAACAGTAATGGCTAAGAAACTCATTGCTTTGGGCAGAATGTTTATTTTCCCTCAAAATTCATATTTTTGAAGTCCTAAACACTAATGTGATGGCATCAGGACACAGATTCTTCAGGAGGTGATTGGATCATGAGGGTGGAGACTTCATGAATGTAACTAGTGTCCTTATGAAAAAGACTCTAGGGAGTTCTCCTGCCCCCTCCACCGTATGAGGACACCTTGAGAACTGTCATCTGCAAGCCAGGAAGAAGGTTCTAGCCAGATGTTGGATCTGCCAATGCCATAATCTTGGACTTTCCAACCTCCAGAACTGTAAGAAATAAACGATTGTTGTGTAAGCCATCAGGTTGATGGCCTTTTTGTTATAGCAGCCTGAATGGACTAAGACATTCATTCTGGAGGTGTTTAGAAACAACTTGCTACAACAGGCGCATAATTTTGATACATCTGTTTGTCACTAGATTACTTTTTACATGTAATAGACTTGCAGTTCCATCTGGTTCTTAGAGTTTAGAGGCCCAGGAATAATCCACACGTCCAGTTATCTTAACAAATGGCAGCTGGTTATTTTTGTTCGGCTTGATGAAAAGAGTGTCTTTTTTTAGGATGAGAAAGACACTCTGGTCATTCATCAGCTCTGTTAATGAACACCTGTTGGTTTGTAACCTTCTTGGAGCTTCCCTGGTGAAGTCTGAAAATGGCCCCTGTACTCAGAGGGCAGGGATAGATTTAAGAAAGGGTCAGGGCACTCCAGGTTGGTAGGTGACAGTTTTCATAAGCAAAGGGAACTTACAAAGGGAACTTATGACTTGTCTTGGGCAGTCACAAGACAAATGGATCCTCACATCAGTCTACCAAATCTTAAAAGTTTACAGAGACCCTGATTGTGTTTGGTCATGTATACCATGCAGGTGTTCTCAACACCACACCACTATCTCAAAGCTAGGACCTTGGAACAGCCTCTGGAAGTGGGAGAGTCAAGCAAAACCCAAATTGCAAGGATGCGGAGGGGAGAGGGAAAACTCTGAGTGCCTGGGTCCAGTTCATGGGTCAATCAGTGGTCACATTTTTTTGACGACCTCCCCCACAACACCCTAAGTCTCAGAACATGGGTTTGGCCTCTTAAAGACTCTGAGGCATATCCTCATATAATTATTCTACATGAAGGTGTAATTTTATTGAATTAATGGTTTTTTTTGGTTTCAGTTTTTAAGTACAATTATACTGACAACAGGTTAGAACTACACCATATGGTGTGCTAACCACTGGCCACAGATGGCTAATAAACCCAGGAAATGTGGATGGTCTGAACTGGGATGTGCTGGGAATGTAGAACACATACAGGATTTGAAGACTGAGTACCAAATAATGGAAAATATCATCATAATAATGTTTATATTGCTTACATGTTGAAATGATAATATTTTGGGTATAGTGTACTAAATAAGATACATTTTTAACATAAATTTCATCCATTCTCTGTCCTTCCGTGTGTTCTAAGAGAATGACTTCTGAGGTCTGAGTCAGCCAGACTTCCATACTAGTGGATTTCCGGTCTGAGGATGATCTGAGGATTAGAGGAAAGAGAGGTTGAGATACCCTGTCCTTTTCTCCTCTCCCTAATTTAGGGCCATGTCTCCTGTAGACACTGGGTGTCTTCATGACTTTAGTTCCCACCTGGTGGCCCCTACCCCAAGGCTTCATCTTTCACTGGGGTCTGACAACGCAATGTCCTCCTTTTGTCACTTTGGGCCCAAGGAGGTACTAATCACTGGCTGCTTCACCATCCCTTGTTGGTTCCCTCAAGTCTGCCCACTCATCAGATCATCCCTTCATTAATGTCTTTCACTTGAAAGACTTAGGGAGAGTTCTGTTTCCTGCCAAGACCTACCGATACAATAGCCTATTCTTTTCCCCCACGTACCAACAGGAAAAACCCAAACCCAGGGCCTGCTAACAAGATGACTTATGTTAGGTTAAGATGAGTTTGATGCACTGAAATCAGCCTGCTCTGCTTCTTAACTATCCAGATGTTTTGCGTAGTGATCAAGGTACTGTGCTGAGCTCCTAGGTGACCCAAAATTCCCAAGTCCTATTTCACCTCAAGAATATGAGGAAATGAGGGAAGCCCCCAGAAAACAAAATATGCAGCTGAAAGATTAAGTGTCCACAGAGTTATCAGGACAGCGTTTGGGAGTTTGGAGGAGGAAGAAATATGTGAGTGTGGTCAGGGTTTCTCACTCAGACTTGTGATCATTTCCCCAACAAACAGTAAGGAATGTAACAGTGGTCTGGAATACAAAATCTGGGCAAAAGAGTGGTACGTGGTCGTGATAAGCACCGTTAGTGCTTCTCTAATACTTTGTATGTGCCTAACACTCTGCTAAATACTGCACATAATAATTATAGCCATCACTTCCATGTAGTGCTTGGAATCTTCCAGGTACTTTCCAAGCATTTTATGGGCATTGACTCATTTATTCCTCATAACAACCTCATGAGATGGGTAGTATTAAAAGATAAACTGAGACATATTAAAAATTTTAAGAGTTTATTTGAGCAGGGGTGCCTGGGTGGCTCAGTGGGTTAAAGCCTCTGCCTTCAGCTCAGGTCGTGACCCCAGGATCCTAGGACTGAGCCCCGCATCCATCGGGCTCTCTGCTCAGCAGGGAGCCTGCTTCCTCCTCTCTCTCTCTGCCTGTCTCTCTGCCTACATGTGATCTCTGTCTGTCAAATAAATAAATAAAATCTTTTTTAAAAAAGCTTAAAAAAAGAGTTTATTTGAGCAAAAATCTATTTAAATCAGTGCCAAACCCAGAAGTAGTTAGCAGTGCTCCCGTAACAGGAGCCAGGGGTAAGACTTCTACAGAGAAGACACAAAAACAAAGCAAGGAATTTGACTGGCTACAGCTTAAGTTTGCCTTATTTGGGAAAGGCTTGATGGCTTTTTACAACTGTCTTTAGGTCTTGATTTCTTAAACTTCAAGCTTTTAAAGGCTTGGGTTTTCGGTGGCTAACAGGCTGCTAAAGCATTAGAACTACCTCCGTCTATGCCTCCTTGCTTAACTAATTAAAAATATTATTGGGGGGAGCTGGGTGGCTCAGTGGGTTAAGCCTGTGCCTTCATCTCGGGTCATGGTTCTCGGGGTCCTGGGATCGAGCCCTCTCTGCCTACTTGTAATCTCTGTGTCAAGCAAATAAATAAAATCTTTAAAAAGAATAGTATTGGGTTCCCATTTTACAGATGCAAAACCTGGGACACAGATTGGTTTCATCAACTTGCCCAAGGTCTCCTGGCCAACGACCGAACTGGGAGTCAAGCCAGGCATCCCAGCTTTAGAAACTGCATTTGTAGCCACTGTGCCCTACACCCTCTTAGAGTGAATCCCGGGAAAACAACTAAGTCTCTCAGCTGATTCTCACAACAAAAATTCTCATCCTATAAAATTCTAAGGAAGATGGAGCCTCAAAATAGCTTTCATAACTTGCCAAGATGTTGACTATTCACTATTCTTCTGTAGTGCCTCCCATATAGTCCTAGAAAATAAAGTGGGCCAGACCCTAGAGAGCCTTCAGTACAAGGATATGTGTTTTTGTAGATCTGTGATGATTCTTCACTTGACTTTTCATTTTCCCCCCTGCCTCATGTTCATACCACCCACTCATGATCTTTGACTCCTTTTCCACATCAGTCCCATCTCAGTCTTCTTCTCTTCAACAGTTTACCTTCTTTTCTTCATCTTTCTTCCTGCATGAATTTCAATAATACTAGACACTCAACAGTTGTCATAACCCTATCCATTTTCCCCACCCCGACTTTACAAGTGAATGGATGGATTTGACCCCAGCAGCTTCAGAGACCAATCTGGATCACCCTATACCATCGTTATAGATTATCAACTTAAAATGATTGGTTCAGGGTTGGAAATAGGAGGGTGCTGGAGATAGCTCTCATGGGCTTCAGAGAGTCAGTTGTGTGGACCTCTTCCTAACTTTGGGTTCAGTGATATCATCCTGGTAGTTTGAAATCAGCCATGGTGAGAGTATTTGTGCTATGGCATTCAAATTTTACTATCAGGGCTTCTCTCTCTCTCTCTCTCTCTCTCTCTCTGAGAGAAAGTACATATGCCAGTTGTTAAACATTCAACTACACACTACTGGATGCCCATAACCTAATTTAGGTACATGAGACCTGAGGAGATATTTAATCAGCCTTCGGGGAAATCACTGAAGAAGAAGCTTTTCCTAAGACAGAAGGTTATAAAGAAATGAGATCACAAACTGCTGAAACAATTCTGTTCACCATGAGAGGACCTGACCAGATGATGGGATTGACACACATGAAAAGATCAAAGAAATCTAGAGTCAGAACCCTGACTGTGTGAACTTCTGAATCAACCCCCCTGAACCCCATTTACCTCTTTACTCTTCAGTTTAATGAACCAATAGAGTGTCTTTTTTAAAACCAGTTTGAATTGGGATTTTTTTTCTAACATCATCAATTGAAAGATCTTGAGTTGATATACAGCTATGACTAATGTCAAGAATACCATATTGCACAACCCCAAGGGGATCATTCACATTGAAGTCATTGCAAAGAGCAGTCCCTGGAGTTGGATGGGACCCAACTTGCAGCCATGTGTGGGGTATGCAGTGGGTGTGCCTAAGAAACAAGTCTACCTATTCCCTATCATTCAGCAAGAGCCAGCACCCCCTGCTAGTTCCCCACTGATTCATTCCATTGCTCTATTTTGATTAATCTCTTATTACCCTGCCACAAGTAAGACACCCATTGGCCTATTTTTTATTTCCTCACTTCTTCCAACAAACAACCTTAACTGCCTTCTATTCTTGTTTTACGTGTTCTATGGCCACTGGGAATTCCTAAAAAGAATGAATAGACCCTTTAATGCTGGCCAGGTCCATTGATTAATCAAACTTTTCCCATCAGTCTTGAAAACATTTATCCTGTTATTTTGCTTTCCATTTCCTCCATATTGGCCAACCTGAGCTATTCATCATCCTCCAAAAATGTCCAACAAATACGAGTTTCAGCACCTCTGTGCATGAATTCCATGCTCCCTTTATCTTCCCCTATTGAAATCTTATGTTTTCTGCAACTCCCAGTTCAAGTCTCTTCCCTTACGATTGTCTTGGTCCAATATTGTTACAAGAAATGGACCTTTTTAGTTCAAAGAGCTAAAAATAAACAGGGCTAGCTCACAGAACCTCGGGCACCAAAAGCAGCCAGGTCTCACATGAAACTGGAATCAGAGGTACCAGAAAATTGGCAATGAAAGTTATTTTTTCCCTCTCTGTGGCCTCAAGTGTCTGTCTGCTTCTCCCTTTATGTCTTCTTCATTATTTTCACTCGCATTATACCAGCTCTCTGTACTTTTGAGGTCCAATGGTTTTACTGGTCCCATCAATTCCAGAGTCCAAAGGAAACTGAGTGCACTTTTATTATATTCCAATTTCCTAATCCCTTGGAGAGAGAAGCTTGTAGATCCAGCTGAGCCAGTGGGTTGATCGCCCTGGGTCTGTTGTCCACCCTTTAACCAGTCAACTATGGAGGTGGATAGAAGGTAGATGATTACATGATGCCTTTGGCTATGGCTTCTCAGAATGTGGGAAGATTTAACTCTCTAAAGAGGAGGTGTACAGGCACAAAATAAGTGACTGGCATCTCTAAAAACTAATCCCCCCATAGAGACATCTGAATTTCCACATTCTCTACTTCTTATTGCATTTCTCTTATACTGCTGTAACTTTATTTATGTCTCACTTCCCCCACTAGGGTACAAGGGACATACTTTATATTATATTATGTACACCTTATGTAAGAACCCACCATTACAGCTGGATTCTCCAGAAAGTAGATTCTGAAATATAGTTTATATGTAGAATGTTTATTGAAGAATGCCTTTGGTATCAAGGCTTGTGGAAAAGAGAAAAGAAGCACAATTAGGCAAAGAGAGAAATGAGCTGCAATGGAGGCCAACTGACAGCCTCAACCTCTTCTACAGGGAGCCCTACAGCTAGAATATGACTCCAGCAGTGTCCTAGTTAGGCTGAGAGAGCCAGGCCTCTGTACCTCGCATCTATCAGCCATTGGATGCCAGCCTTTCCAGAAGGGGTATGCACTTGTGCAATGGGGCTCCCTACAGCTGAGATAATCTTGCAGCGGCTAACAGCTGGAGGCTGTGTGCTGACAGCCTGCCCAGCAGCTGCAGCAACAAGTCCTTTTTTGAAGGGGGATCTGGAGGGCACCACACAATGACCACATGTCAACTGCAGTCACTGTCATGCATTACACAACACATGTGTGTTCACATCTGTTAGCTACTTCAGAGCAGAGAGACAAAGGGTTTGGGAGGGAAGGAAGGGAAGAGGAGAGGGAATGAGAATAATTGTTGAATAAAAGAATAGGTGAATGAAAGGCGCCTGGGTGGGTCAGTCAGTTGAGTGTCTGACTCTGGTTTTGGCTCAGGTCATGATCTCAGGGTCCTGAGTCAGGCTCCATGCTCAGGGGGATTCTGCTTGTAGATGTTCCCTCTCCTTCTCCCTCTGGCCCTCCCACACTTGTGTGTCCCCACATACACTCTTTCTCTTTCTCTCAAATAAATAAATAAAACTTTTTTTTTAAGAGGGGATGAATGAATATATACAAATAAGTCATTTTTTCCTATAAGTCCTACTGGAAAAAATAGAATGAGGAAAAGAACTCCTAAGGTTTAAAGTTAGTGATGAATGCAAATTTCAGATCTGCTACTTATTAAGGCTTCAGGCAAGTTACTTACTAAAACTCTGATTATAGCAAATATACTCCGTGTATGTCTGTCTCTATGTTGGCGTGACCCGGCTAAAGTGTACAAATGGAGGACCCTATCCCAGATGTGTGAGTAGGCACCTTGACCAAGTCCTGCCCACACTCCTTGCACAACACTATTGTCAGAAGCCCCTTAGATACCCACAGATCTATATGTGCATACCACTGTGGTGTGGTCCTCCCTCAGGTGCACAGACCCAGAAGAAAGACTCTCATATGTTCTGAGTGGCATTCCCTTTAGCCCCACCATCTCCTTACTTCATGGGGAGGAGGCTGGAATAACAAAAACAATGCAGCCCCTCTAAATTATTAACAGGTTTAAATCATTCAGATATTCATTTATCAATGACTTTTCCTGATTCCAGCAGTTCTGCATTGACTTCATAAAGTCCTTGATGTTTTGCAAGATTTGCAACTTTGCTTGGTAATGTTTGTGACTACCCTATATTTGATGATTGTCCCCCAATGTACGGAGGCAACAGAACCATTCCCTAAAGTTAAACTGGGAGGGAAGATATGAAACAAGATGGGACTGGGAAGGGAGATAACCATAAGAGGCTCTTAATCTCAGGAAATAAACAAAGGGTTGCTGGTGGGGGTGGGGGATAGGCTGGTTGGGTTATGGACGTTGGGGACAGGGTATGTGCCATGGTGAGTGCTGTGATTGCATAAGACTGCTGAGTCACAGACCTGTACCCTTGAAGCAAATAATACATTATATGTTAATTTAAAAAAAACCTGGGAGGGATGTTGAAATTGGAATCAATTTTATGCATCGTTAATAATGGTGAATATTCTTGTATGTGATGCATTTCACTTCCATCTGAGCCCTTTACATGTGGGAACTTAAATAATACATACCCAGACAATGAGTACCTTTTATATTAGATTCCACCTTTATATGGATGGACTGGCTATTGGACCAGGATACCCATTCTAGTCCTACAGACAGAAAAGTGGACTTTCTTGGGTTAGCTCTATGTAGCTATCTTATGGTCTGAATGGGGACGATACATGGACAAATGCCAAAAGAGAGGGATTTTTTAAAAACCAAAATAAAAACTTTCCTGTATATCAGGCAAAGAAAAAGCAGCCACATCTCCTATTTGTACCAACAGTGCTAGTGAGTTCTACTGGTTAAGAAGAAAGACAGCCTTGGTCTGAGCCATGACACTGTCACATTCAACACTTGCATTAATTATCAATGCCCTCAGTTAAGTGGAAATAGAAATATATATATTAGAAAAGTATTGGGATGAAAAGTCAAGAAAAAAGAAATAGCTTTTTTTTTTTTTTTAACACCTTGCATGGTCCAAACCTCCCTCTAGTACCTCAACCTTTGGAGCAATGGCTGTGTCCATGGATGGTAGCTACCCAGAGGGTCCCCAGAGGGCACACCTCTACTGATGAAAACATAAAGGAGATGGCGGCAGCTGGCTTAAACTTCCAAACAGGACATTCAACTCTTCTTTTTTTTTTTTTTTTTTTTTAAGATTTATTTATTTATCATAGAGAGGGGCGGAGGGCCAGAGGGAGACAGAATTTCAAGCAACTCCTTGCTGAGCACAGAGCCCAACACGGGCTCCATCTCATGACCTTGAGATCACAATCTGAGCCAAAACCAAGCACCAGATGCTTAACCAACTTTACCACCCAGGCGCCCCAACATTTTTTAAAGTAGGCCCCATGCCCACCTCAGAGCCCAACTCAGGGCTCAAACTCACAACCAGGAGATCAAGACCTGAGCTGAGATCAAGAGTCAAACATTCAATTGACTCATCCACCTGGGTGTCACATGACTCCTCTTGTTTTAAAATTATTCAGCTTCCTCAGCATCAAAGAAATAATTTAGAAAAGAAAAATTATATACTGGTTTGCCTGGATACTTATTAAATTAATAATAGCAACTTCTGAGACCGGCCACGAAACATGTGCTTATCATTCATTGGGTCAAACAACTGGGTTGTACCGTTGGACTAATGATTTAGATAAATTAGAAGATAATAAATTAATTTTAAAAAGAAAATATGTACATTCTTTCTCATTTGGTGCATGATTCTAAATATGTTCATTATAGTAAGCTTTGTAAATATGTTGTGGGAAACATCTACATGCTTAGGAAATTTTGGTTCTGGGGGCACCTGGATGGTTCAGTTTTTGGGTATCTGCCTTCAGCCCAGGTCGTGATCCTAGGGTCCTGGAATCCAGCGCCACATCGGGCTCTCGGCTCTAGCAGGAAGCCTGCTTCTCCCACTATAATAATGGTGGTTTCTCGTTCTATTCAGGTCATTTTTGCTTTATTATTTTTGAGGCTTTTAATTCAAGATGTTAGATCCACCACATGATTCATGTTTATCTCTAAGAAAAGACTCTTCTAATCCCTAATGAAGTTGATTTTGTCTGATATTAAAGTAGCTACATTGGCTTTCTTTTCATGAGTGTTTGCCAACTATCTTTTCCCATTCTTTTCAACATCAACATCAACATG
Organism: Mellivora capensis; assembly: GCA_004024625.1. NCBI lineage: Eukaryota > Metazoa > Chordata > Mammalia > Carnivora > Mustelidae > Mellivora > Mellivora capensis. The sequence continues at coordinate 202,084 of PISX010001071.1, forward strand.
AACTTTCAACCTTTGACATCATGACTTTTTAGAGTATCTCTTGGAAATAGCTTACGATGAATCTGGTTTATTTGGTTGTTTTATTCTAACCTGTGAATCTGTCTTTTAACAAGGAGTTTTAGTACATTTGCATTTATTGGAATTACCAGTATATCTAAACTGTCTTCTGCTTTTTGCTTTTTAATTATCATTCCCTATTTACTTTTCTCCTCTATTGCCTTCTGTTGAATGATTTGGGCTTTTTCCTATTTTTTTCTTCAATTTGTTGTAAAGTTTTACATTTTTTTTTTGCTTATTTTGTAGCAAACATAATAAATGTAGTTCATCAACCTCTCTGCCTTTCTCCAAACAATTCAAGGATCTTATATCTTATTCTATAATTTCTTTCATCTGGTTTTACTTCTTTGTTTCTATTCTTGGGGTGCTGGTTCTCCTGAATTATAATTATTTTTTTTATTGTGAGTTCTTCCTCATTGGGGTGGTCTTTGCTGAGGGTGTTTTATAATATAGTCTGGGTGGTCCTAGAGAATAGTGTTCTGCTCTTCTCCCACAAGCATAGTGAATCCTCGACCACTTTATGTTAATTTCTCCGCTTGGGGTTATCACCCTGTACCTGTAAGCTTAGAGCTTACCCTCATGTTTGGTGTAGATGGGGTGTTTAGGTTTCTCAAAAAATATGTTCTCCTGATTTTTAAAAATACACTTAGAGCCTGAGAAAGACCCAGAGCTTCCTTGCCATCCCTCTGAGCCAGGAGATGGATTTTTTCATTTTTATGAACTTAAAAACCCTCTGAGGATCCCAGGTGTACATTAGGAATTTCAGTTAGGGCTCCCCAACTCAGGCAGGCCTCCTTTCCTCCATCCTTAGTAGGGCAATAGAACCTTAGCCCCAGCTCATGACCCTGTGCCCAGCCCTGATGGCCCCAGCTTCTGGTGAAGCTGCCACAACATATGCTAGGTTAGGGGCTTGGGTGTTAGTGACTGGCCTGTTCCTTCTTATTCCTGACATCAGAGGACTTCCATTTATTTGTCTTATTAAACTTTATTTGTAGATTTCATTATGCAACTCTGCATGTCTAACAACCGTGGAAAAACCACATCCGCTGACAGCCATATTGTAAGATCCAGATTCCAGGTGCACTTTTCAACATTCCCTACTTCCTCCTTGTCTTTCCTCCTGCCTTGCCACTCCCAACCTCCGTTGACACTGTTGTATTCTCCTATTCCGGGTTTACTCTTACAAGTTAGGTGGAGTAGCAGTTCTGTGAAGTTGAAAGAAATACTTGCCAGTTTACGGACTCCATATGGCTGAACCACATTGCTCTGAGTTGGGAGGGTAGATTCTGGGGGAAAAGATGATGAAAAATAACAATGTTTCGGGGATACTTGTTGATATTGAACTTTTTTTTTTTTTAAATGAGCTACACTTACTCAGCTACATTTCTCAACATTTCAGAAATGAAGAAAGCATCATCCTTGGTTGATCCTGTGAAAGTAATGAAGAAATCAGCTTGGCTTGCTTTGGATTAGAAGAAAATGTACATTAAACTTAAGGTCACCCCACACGGAGAGAAAAGAAGCTGAATGCACTGCTGATGACGTGCAAATTCCCCAAATCTTCTTAACTTTCATAGCCAGGTACTTCTTTTAATGTTTTCTCAAATTTCCTAGGTAAGCACTTTTTGACATTTTCCCCTGCTGAGAGAGTTTCCTTTTGGTTATTCCCAAGCAGTAATTTTAAGAAGCAGGCTCCAGAAGGTTCACCCTGCATGTGGCTTTGTTTCCCTGGGATGCTGTGTGCCCTTGGAAGCTGCATTCCAAATACCATGAGGGACTCGCAGGTCCGCCCCAGGTCCGGCAGACTAAATACTCAAACTCTCCCCTGGGGGTAGGTTTTCTTTCATTTTTAATTTTTAAATCTCTTGATCCAGCTGCCTTACTTTTGATCATCAACTCAAGGTGAGATTGACAAATGTTGACAGTTGTTACAGCTGCCGCTGAGCACCGGTTACCTTAGAAATGGAGAGAAAACAAACATAGGAATTCCAAGGAGCCACGTGGGGCACCCCTCACCTCTAGGCTCCTGAGAACTAGCAAAGCAAATGAGCCTGAAGCCCTACCCACATCTAGCAGGCTGACAGTGTAGCTGCATCCAGGAACAGCAGAGAAAAGGGAGACAGTAGCTTGGGGGAAAAACAAAAGTTGATTGTCCCCAACAGTTCAGAGGCAGAAAGCTCTGCCCTTCTTTTAAGCGGTTTGATTTATAGCTTGTGATATTATGTGCAAGAGCACCCACAACCCAAAGTGTTTTGTGTCTTGACCTGTAAAAATAAGTCTATTAACCCTAATCAATCTCCCATTATGCAGAGATGCCTGAAATTTAGCAAGCAAAGGGGTGACTGAGGTCTTGCCGCCCAGGAGTCACCATTGTCTAGGGCAATCAGCTTGGTCTTTCCAGCAGCAAAATAATTCCCAGTAACGCGGTGGGGGAGGGGCTTCCATCTTTTAATGAGAAAATAGACGATTGTTTTCATTTTTAATTGCTGGGACTAATTAAGTCCTGGGGCTCCAGAGCGGACCTGGACCCTTGTGGATGCGTGTTCCCAGACACTCCACAGAGCCTCACCCCAGCTGTGGGTAACACGCCTGTCCCGACTTCCCGCTGTAATTAGCAAGGGCTTCCATTCCGATTAAGTACTTTATTACAGAAGCTAATTATGAAGTCTATAGCCTGTACACTGTGCCTTAGGAGGGATTTCCTTCTGCTTTGTGAGGGGAATTCTAAGGGTGGGTGTTGTTTCAGCCCTTGAAGGGCAAAAAGGAACTGGCACATCATACGGATGGTCAAATGTTAATATATCTCTGGAAAATGGAAATATTTTAAAGCCACACCAGGAAAACCAAGCAAACAAAGCTTCTTTTTAACTGAGATTTGGAGAGAGGGCTTGAAGAGGAAATCGAGGCCATGGTCTACCAGCACCTACAAACTCCCACAAGAAAGGTCCTGCTCTGATGGCCCCCGCTCCAAACCGGAGCCCCGCGGTGAGGAAACATGCCTTGTCCAACGCATTAATCCAGGGCAAAATAATGCAGTGAAAGGTTCTCAGCACTAACTACCTACTTCTCTTTCTCCCTGCGATATTCTGTTCATTAAATATTTCCTCACAATTCACTGGGATATTTGGGGAAGAGACATCATTTGTATAAAAGGTTGAAACTGGGAAAGATTGGGGATGCTGAATATTCTTTAGGTGCTGTTGCACGACTATCTTAAAGCCCTTTTTATAAGAGGAATTAGGAAAAGAAGACATGGTCTTTCTTCACTATATGTGTCTTCATAATTCTGTACAAATTCAGAATGCTATTGAATTTTTCTAGTTCCAATAAAAAAATTGCATAGGAGCATATATGGTGTGTGGGGATGGGAAGAGTAAATGACTGTCCCAAAATTTACCAGACTTGGGGCAAGAGTGAAATGGAGACTGGTAGACGTTGCCTCCCTACTCTTTCCACCTCCACCCTTGAGAGCAGCTTCCCCTTGGACACCTCCTGGGCCCAGGAGTGGACACACCAATAACACAATATATTTTCATGAGGAGAATCCAGAAAACAGGTGGATATAGGTCCTAGAAGCAGGCTCAAAGTTGTTTGGCCAGCTCACTTCCCAATCTCAGGTACCTAGAACTTGGAGGGAGGAGGTAGCCTGCTCTGGATGGAAATGACCCTTTGACACTGGGGCCTCCTCAGTCCAGAAGGAGGATCTCAAGGAGAGGAGCTAGAGAGTAAGCCCTCTAAATCTCAGGGCTCAAGGCAGGGCCCTGGATGCCCAGGTCTGAAGCTGATCCTAGATGTTAAAACTTCTGTGACACATGTTTACTCATTTATTTAAAAGTATATTTTGACTTCCGTCTTGTCCCATGAACTCTGCTATGTATCAAGGTTGCAGTGGTGGTTAATTATACAAGATAAAGTGATTGCTTTTTTTTTTAATTTTTTTATTTTTATTTTATTTATTTTTATTTATTTTTTTTTTAAAGATTTTATTTATTTATTGGACAGACAGAGATCACAAGTAGGCAGAGAGGCAGGCAGAGAGAGAGGAGGAAGCAGGCTCCCTGCTGAGCAGAGAGTCCGATGTGGGACTTGATCCCAAAACCCTGAGATCATGACCTGAGCCGAAGGCAGAGGCTTTAACCCACTGAGCCACCCAGGCGCCCCAAGTGATTGTTTTTTAAATGAACAGAGCATAGCTTATGCAACAAGATGAATGCAGCTTCTATGGCTCCAATCATTGTAGAACTGGAACTACGATTTGGTTCAGTCTAGGATATAGAAAAGAATATATATATTATATATAAGAAGAATATATAGGAGTATGCATATATACATGTATGCATACTTGCATGACTGGAGGTTTGAAGGTTCTACTCCTCCTTGCACATGAAGACATTGATGTTCAAGGACAGTACATCTGGTGATCGGAGGACTTCTGTTGCAGTGGTGATTGATCCCAAGCTTCCAGCAAGCCTGTTGACTGCAAAACTGATCGGTCCTTGAATTTCTTGATTGCTTGAATGTCCTGGCTGACCCTCACATTATGCACAAAACCTGCCATGATCCTACAAACTGTTTCTCAATGTTAGTTGTCTTCAGATTAACCAAGTACAAGTGACAATGTCATCAAGGCTGAGGGTTCTGTCTTCCCACGTCTGAGGACTTTATGCCTTTGAGGAGGTTGCATGCCTAAGAGGTCTCTAGGTTCAAATGGCTCAAGGCTCTAACATCCCACAAATACTCTTGCAAACTAGTTTCCCAGGCTGGATGAGAGAGGACTTTCTTTTAAAATAAAAAATATAGGCTTTGGGGCATCTTGACAAGATGGAGACAAAGCACTAATAAATCAATCTAGTCTCCTGGGTGACCTGGATATTAGAAATGACCATGTAAACACCTTCATTGAAGAAATGGATAAAACTGGAAGGAATTGCTGCCAGATTTAGTGTTCAATGGGGTCCGATTTAAGGAAGTATTTTTTTGATCCATGACCCCCCCTTCCCATCAAAAAGTAGAACGGTCAGCAAAGTGAAGAAGACCCTGTTAAAACTTCACTAATACTCCTTATCTTGGAATGGGATGGACAGTGAGGCTGGGGCCTCAGCGTGAAAAATGTAGGCCATTGCCCCCACCCAACCTTGGCCTAATTCATCATGGGTGTGTACATTAGCTTCAGCCAACACAAACAAAGAGATACCTTTTCATACAATGGAGAGTTTCCCAGCCATGAATGCCTACATTTCTTCTCTCAATATCCACTCACAACTCCAAGCAAAAATGCCTACTAAGGCATAAATTTTATTTATCCCTCATATAGAACTGCAGGATTTCAGCAGGAGCCCCCACTAATTTTTGATAGAATATTAGCATCCTCATTGCTTAAACAAGCAAAGAACTCCCTCTGAAAGAATGGGCCTAAAATGGAAACATCTCAGGATCTGGAAAAGATACTGCTATGCAGAAAAGGGAAACCCGGGGGTGCCTGGATGGCTCAGTTTGTTAAGCGTCTACCTTTGGCTTAGGTCATGATCCCAGGGTCCTGGAATCAAGCCCCATGTCAGGCTCTTTGCTCAGTGGGGAGTCTGTTTCTCTCTTTCCCTCTGCCCCTCCCCCCAGCTTATGCTCTCTCAAGTAAAAAAATAAAATCTTTTAAAAAGGGGGAACCCCACTGAAAAATCAAAGAAACTATTTCTCTATTAAATAAATTTGCTATAAGAAATAACACATTTTTCAAAAACTGGTAATCCATGAACCATAACTTCCAAGTGGGCATTGAATTTCTGAATTCCCAGTAAGCAGTTCTGAGGAGACGATCATTTCAGAGCATCTCTGTTAGCTAAAGTATTTTCTCTAGTAAAACCTGGATATGTCAAAATATATTCCCATTTCAGTAGAAACTTCTGTAACATGAATTCACCTTCTGGTCCATGCTACGTGTCAGGTACCATAGCAGGCATTTGGAGCTACAGCTAAGAAGTTAGCCATTCCTGGGCATCCATTTCAAGACATGACTTTGAATCCCTGCTTTTAATTCCTTCCTCTCCTCTATCCTGAACACCCACTGATACTTCAAAAAAAAAAAATACAAGAAAATAAGAAAACATGTATGTAATCAAGAGGGTGCGGGAATAAGAATAAGATACATGTCATGAAGAAGGCAGGAAATGTGGAGAACCTCGGTAAGTTGTAGGTAAAGAGGGATTCACATTCAGACAGGTACCCCCCTGGTACAGAACAGGGAATGTCCACCTGGAGAATGAGCAGACAGCAGCAGCTCCTCACCATACTGATCCCCAAAACAGAGGAGGAACTCTTGGCTAAGAGTGAGTAATTCAAACAAAATAAATTGTTCCAAAAATTAAGGCCAATTTTCTCTGTATTTTCACCCACTCCAAGAAACAGAAGTAGACTGAGTATAGAAAAAGGAAACCACATAGGTCCAGAGAATACTGCAGATACTAAATCCAAATGCATTAGCAATGATGATCACCACATTAGATACAACAAAAAACCTGCACTGATTAATTAGATTGTGGCATACCTACCATATCTGACATCAGTTTCCACAATATGACAGAATTGTTTTCATAAGTAATCATGAAATAATAATCAGAAAATAAATTATTGAGGCATGAAATGTACAAGATGAGCCTAGGCCATACTGTAATACAAAAGAATAAGAAAGTGCTCAAAAATAAAAACCCACAATGATGGCAATATACCAAAGGGACACTGGAGCCAATTGGAAAATGTCCCAATGGTCAAAGCTGGAAGAATTTGAGCAACAGGATAAATAAAATCACATTAGATTACTACCCAAAGTATTGAGAAGATATTTGCAAATGACATATCAGATAAAGGGCTAGTATCCAAAATCTATAAAGAACTTATCAAACTGAACACCCAAAGAACAAATAATCCAATCAAGAAATGGGCAGAGGACATGAACAGACATTTCTGCAAAGAAGACATCCCCATGGCCAACAGACACATGAAAAAGTGCTCCACATCACTCGGCATGAGGGAAATACAAATCAAAACCACAATGAGATACCACCTCATACCAGTCAGAATGGCTAAAATTAACAAGTCAGGAAATGACAGATGCTGGCAAGGATGTGGAGAAAGGGGAACCCTCCTACACTGATGGTGGGAATGCAAGCTGGTGTAGCCACTCTGGAAAACAGCAACAACAAAAAGTTGAAAATAGACCTACCCTATGACTCAGCAATTGCACTACTGGGTATTTACCCTAAAGATACAAATGTAGTGATCCGAAGGGGCATGTGCACCCTAATGTTTATAGCAGCAATGTCCACAATAGCCAAACTATGGAAAGAATCTAGATGTCCATCAACAGATGAATGGATAAAGAAGATGTGGTATATAAATACAATGGAATACTACGCAGCCATCAAAAGAAATGAAATCTTGCCATTTGCAATGACATGAATGGAACTAGAGGATATTATGCTCAGTGAAATAAGTCAATCAGAGAAAGACAATTATCATATGATCCCCCTGAGATGAGGAAGTTGAGATGTGACATGGGGGGTTGGGGGGGGTAGGAAAAGAATAAATGAAACAAGATGGGATCAGGAGGGAGACAAACCATAAGAGACTCCTAATCTCACAAAACAAACTGAGGGTTGCCGGTGGGAGGGGAGTAGGGAAAGGGTGGTGGGGTTATAGATATTGGGGAAGTTATGTGCTATGGTGAGTGCTGTGAACTGTGTAAACCTGGTGATTCACAGACCTGTACCCCTGGAGCTAATAATACATTATATGTTAATAAAAAAATTAAATATATATATATAAAAAAGATTACGACCCAAAGTATTAAATAAATACCTGTGAGCCCAAAGTGATAAAAATAAATTACTGAATAAATAAGTAATTTCAAAATAGTAGAAAAATCTCCCATGCACGAGAATTCCAAATAATGTTTCTAGATACTAGACCCTCAAGAATTAACAAAACTCCCATTCCTTTAGTGCAGACTGTACATAGTGACTCCTCTCCAAAAAGGACAGTATAGAAACAGAGAAAAAAAGATTAAATTTACAGTGAAGAAACCCAAGATACTACCTTAGCCAGGTAGTCAACATCAACTGTCTTAAGTCAGGTTATGAGCATGTACTCTGGATATGATGTGATGAAAATAGCAATTTACTCCTATGGTCTTCTTCCCAAAAACACATAACCCATGATAGTCATGGAAAAGACATCAGAAAAATATAAATTAAAAACCATACACCTGACCATTATTCTTGAAAATAATCAAGACCATCAAAAGCAAAGAAAGTCTGAGAAACTGTCACACACAGCCAAGAGAAACCTAAAAAGCCATGATGAGTGTGCGCTGGATGGGATCCTGGAACAGAGAAAGGACATTAGATAAAAGCTAAGGAAATCTGAATAAACTGTAGACTTAAGTACAATCACTGATTGTAACAACTGTTATGCTAATAAAAGATGTTAATGATAAACCATACTAGATGTGGGGTATATGGAATTTTTTGTACTCTCTTTACAATTTCTTGGTAAACCTAAAAGTGTTTTGAAATAAAAATTTTATTAAACACATGAATAAATGTTTCAAAAGAGTGCTTTCTGCAAGATTCAGAAATGATTTGCTCTTTTAATAACAGTGTAGGTAGATCAGGTTTGGCTCCTTCCTCTTTACAATCGCTATGCTGTTACTATTTATTTCTAGCATACTCTTTAAATGCGGAAGTTAGGACTACTAAAGTTGGGGAGACAAAACAAATTTAAACAACTCTGAAGTGTTACTAACTTGTTCTCAAAACAAATACTTATTGTCAAGACCCCATGTTTTCAGAGGCCAATTGTACAACTAGGAGTTAAGGTCCATCTGGAATACAATATATGTTAAAAAGTAAGTAATATAAAGGTACTATATTGAGGTTTACATTTATATTCTGTTATTAAAACTCAATATCCACACCACATATTTGGAATTTAGAGTAACAAAAAGCTTTTTAGGATGAGAAGTATTTTACAACTGGCATTGGTTAGAATTATTAATGTATAGCAACATAACAAAGCAGACTTACTTTGAATCAGTTTTGTTACTGTTCTGATATTTTCTGCAAACCATGCTCCCTCTCATTGACTGTGCCTGAGGTGGAGCTCTCCCACCAATAAGACTTTGGTTTTCCACTGAAATTAGAACATTAGCTTAAAGAATTCCTTGGAGCTTGGAGAAAGAAAATAAAAAACTGAATGTCTTAAGGAAAAAGAAAAAAAGAAGAATGAAAGAAGACACAAATAGATTCAGGGGACTTTATGTGCATGCACATGTTTGTGTATGTTTATACACAGTAAATTCTGAAAAAGAGAGAATCAGTGAATAAGAAAAAAAATCCCTAAATTGAAAAAAGACTTGAATTTTTATATCAAAGAGGACTTTGGAGAATCAAGCCAAATCAGAGAAAATACACACATTTATTTTAGACACTGCTCTCTTAAGTTTTCAATTTCAAACATAAAGAAAACAGTTCTATATGTATTAACCATTCTACCCCTCAAAAAGTTTCCCCTCTAAAAAAATCAAGATGGCGTCCAGACTTGTCCTCTAAAATGTCAGAAGACTTTGAAGAAGCATCTACATTATTTTAAAGAAAAATAATGAATTCAAAACTCTCATTTATAAGCATAGGAAATTCTTAGACTAAAAAGCTTCCAACAACACATTCTTTCTGAAAAAGTATCTAAGAATAACAAATGTATTTAAGAATATTCAATTTAATTATATATAAAAATAATAATGCTCAATAGGCAACTGGGATCCATTTCATGAATACTAAGATGGTTCAGAATTAGGAAATTTATCAGCATAAAATATCTGAAGGAATAGTAGGAGAAAAGTATCCCATGTTGTTGCAATACAAAACAAAAAACTTACAGATTCAAGAAGCTCAACTTGCAAAAGGATAAATTCAAAGAAAACCGTATACATCTAGGCACATCACTGTCAAAGCACTGAAAACCAAAGACAAAGAGAAACTCTTTAAAGCATTCAGATAAAGATACATGGCATATGAAGGGACAGGGACGATCACAAATTTGTCATTTAAAAAAAAAAAAAAAAAAGGAGGCCATTTTAAAGTATGGAAGAGAAGGAGAAAGTCAAGCCCAAATTCCATATGCAAAAGGAAAACACTTTTCAAAATAAGGTGAAATAAAAACCATTTTAGGTATATGAAAGCTGAGAGGACTTCAGTGTCAGCAAACCAGCACAAGAAATGCAAAATAATGTTATTTAGCTTGAAGGGAAATAATACTGGATAGAAATCCAATAACAAGGAGAGAAGACAACCACAAATGGTGAATCAGTAGGTAAATATATAAAAGACTACGGAAGAGATTATGCTGAGTGAAATACGTCAACTAGAGAGAGTCAATTATCATATGGTTTCACTTATTTGTGGAGCATAACAAATAACACAGAGGACATGGGGAGATGGAGAGGAGAAGGGAGTTGAGGGGAGGTGAACCATGAAAGACTATGGACTCTGAAAAACAATCTGAGGGTTTTGAAGGTGCGGGGGTGGGAGGTTGGGGGAGCCAGGTGGTGGGTATTATGGAGGGCATGCATTGCATGGAGAACTGGGTGTGGTGCAAAAACTATGAATTCTGTTACGCTGAAAAGAAATTTTAGATAAATAAATAAAATTTTTTTTTTAAAAAAGACTATGGCTTTTGTTCTTATCTTATCATGTTCTTACCAGATAAGGGTCTATTCTGATAAAAAGTAATAATATTATAAAGTAGCATTTATGACACATGGAGATATAAAAATGTGACTGAAAAAAAACACAAAGGTAGTGAGTAGGTAAATGAATTATACTGTAAGAGAATCATGTTTGTGAAGTGAGAAATAAAAGGTGGAAAGTGTAAAGTTTCAAGTGAGAAGTGGAAAAGAAAATTGCAAAGTTTCAGGAATGCAGTGGAAATTAGGAAGTATGCAGGGGCTCATATGAAATATGGAGTGGTGCCCTATTGACTCTAAAGAGATTCTGATGGATTAATGATATAAATTTTTAACTCTTTTTTAAAAAACTGCTAAAAATTGTTGAAAGAGATATTTAAGAAGCCAATAGAAAAAATTAAAATAAGAGAGTAAAAGAAACTCAAATACCCCAAAGAAGGTAAGAAAAAACCAACAGAATACCAAAATACAAAAGAATAAATGGGAAGAAAAGCAAAATATACACTTATAACTAATTATATCAATATTCCTGTGATGAAGTTCACCTGAGTGGTTCAATCGGTTAAGTATCTGCCTTCAGCTCAGGTCATGATCTCAGGGTCCTGGGATCAAGCCCCCGAATTAGGCTCTCTGCTCAGTGGAGAGTCTGTTTCTCCCTCTTCCTCTGACCCTCCTCCCTACTTGTGCGCGCCCTCTCTCTCTCTCTCAAATAAATAAAATAAAATATTTTTTAAATATTCCTGTGATGAATTAAAGATATGTATCATAAACCCTATGTTAATACCAAAAGAAAAAAAAGTATAGCTAATAATCCAACGGTAAAAAATACTGAATCCAAAAGAAAGCAGAAAGCAATAAGAACGTGAACATAGAATAGGTAAATAGAAAACAAAAAGTAAAAAAGGCAGATTTAACCCCAAACATGTCAATAATTAAATACCCCAATTAAAAGACAGGTTATTGGACTCATAAAACATATATAAAGCAAGTCCAACTATACACTGTCCAGGAGAAACCCACTTTAAATATAATGACACGGATGAGTAGAACATCAGAGAAAGGAAACTTCAGAACAATGATTATTACCAAGGTTCAAAAGAAATACTTTTGTGTTAATGAATTGATCAATTCATCTAAAAGACATGTGGTCCTAAATTAGTATGCCTCCAATAACAAAACTTCAAAATTCATAAACAAAAAAATTTAAGAACTGAAAAGAGAAATAAATCCATAATTTCTTTTGCAGATTCATCAGTTCTCATTCACTAACCAAGAAAAAGTAGACTGAAATTCAGTAAGAATACAGGAGACTTGAAAAACACAATCAATCAGATATAACTGACTTTTATGGAATACTCTATCCAGTAACTGCAGAATACATAGTTGTTTCAAGTGCACATGAAATATTCACATATTTCCTGGGCCATATAACAAGTCTCAATAAATTTAAGAGGATTAAAATCATGCATAGTATGTTCTCTGACCACAGCAAAGTTAACACAAACATTAATAACATGAAAACACTTCTGGAAAATCTTCAAATATTTGGAAGTTATACAATACAGCACTAAATAACCCACAGGTTAAAGAAGAAATTGAAAAAAAAAAAATTCTTAAACTGAATGATAATGAAAAGAGCAATCAATCTGCCTTTGGATCAGGTCATAATCCCAGAGTCCTGGGATCGAGCTCCGCATCGGGCTTTCTGCTCAGCGGGGAGCCTGCTTCCCCCCCACCTCTCTGCCTGCCTCTCTGCCTACTTGTGATCTCTGTCAAATAAATAAATAAAATTATTTTTAAAAAAGAGCAATCAAAATTTGTAAACCCCCCCCCACACACACAGGATGTCAAAATAAAAATAAATGAAATCCAAATAAGGCATACAGTTGAGTAAGTACTGCTGTACCATTGTTATTTTTTTTTTTTTAATTTTGATGTTTTCCTATGGATGTTACTGTTGGGGGAAACTTGGTGAAGGACACATAGAAACTCTGTTCTATTTGTGTCACTTTTTACATCTTAAATTACTCCAAAATAATAAGCATTAAATATAGAAAAAATATATAGTGTTACAGAAGAAACCAATTATAATAAAATGCAGTCATTAATATAGTAAAAGCCAGGTTTACAATAAAGTAAAAAAAAAAATCACTCAGTGTAATTCACCATATTAACAGGAAAAGGGACTAGAAAACTGATCATCTTAATAGAGGCAGACAAATTGACAGAATTCAATGTTCATTTAGGATTTTTAAAATTCCAGCATACTAGAAACAAACAAAAACTTCCTCAAAATTATTTTAAAAATCCATGCAAAATCTACCCTGAACATTATATTTTATGGTTTAAAAAGAATCTGAATGCTATTTCTAAAGATTGGCAACAAAATGAGATGTAGACTCTCATCACTACATCAAGGCAAAATGTGCACTTATGTTAAACAATGTACTGAAGGTCCAATAAAGAAAAAGAAAAGATATACAGATCGGAAAGAAAGAAGTAATATTGACTTTTTTATAGAAGACATCATTTTCTGTATATGACATACTAAGGAATCTAGAAAAACATTACTAGAATTAGGAAGGATCACTGATAACAAGACCAATATACAAGGAAATCCATTGTGTTTCTATATACTAGCAACACACTATTAGGAATTGAAGTGTAAGAAAGACACTATTTTAAAAAAAGACCCCAAAGCATAAAAATATGTAGGGTTGAATTTAATAAAATTCTACAAGAGCTGTATTTTTTAAAAGTTCAAAATAATACTGAGAAAATATTTAAATGATCTAAATTAATGGAGAAGTAGACCATGTTCATGGATCAAAAAATTCAATGTTGTTAAGATGTTGATTTTCCACACATTGACCTATACATTCAACACAATTTCAATCAATGTCCCAGCAGGAACTCCTGGAAAAATTGAAGAGATTGCAAAATTTATATGGACTTGCAAAAGACAAAGAAAAGCCAAAATAATTTCAAATACTGGGAGCAAAATAAAATAATAAAAGACTAGAATATGCCAATCAACCAACTTGATGTAATTGACTTTTATAGAACGCTCTACCTAATAGCGACAGAATGCACTTCCTTTTCAAGAAACAGAATATTTGGCAAGATAGATCATATCATCTATCTTTCTGCAGCTTGCAATAATCCAAGTCCTACAAAGTATATTCTCCGACAACAATGAAATTAAAGTAGAATCAATAATAGAAAGATAACTGAAAAATCCCCAAATACATAGAAACAAAATAACACACTCCTAAATGACTCATGAGCCAAATAAGAAATTAAAAGGAAAATTAGAATGCATTTTGAACATTAAAAAAGTTTTATGAAACTTAGACAGTTATCCTTATTTTACATGTGAAAAAATCAGTTCGTAGAGTTTAAGGGTCCTATTCAAAGGCACACAATTAGAGTTTGTCAAAATTGGAATTCAAGTTCAAACTATGGTAGTTCTCAGGTCTGATGTGTCTATCTGCTCCTAGAAACCAGTACTGATTTGTGATAGTCACAGCTACCATCTATTGAGCAATTTCTATGAGTAGGCACTTTTAGAAGCTCTCAACTTCTACTGATTTATTTATTACTCAATACAGCTCTATGTGTCATCTGATAAATGAGGCACAGAGCAGGTAAATAACTTTTCTAGGCAGTTAGGGTAGAGCTGTTTTCAAATTGTGTCTGGGAGGACACAGATTTTATTTTTAATGAAACTAGTGTGTTATTTGTCAAAACAAATTAAATACATGGGAATTTACCTACTTTTAGTA